>JAKSZT010001178.1:13573578-14128899 GCA_026826555.1 Tolypeutes matacus
AGAAAGAAAGAAAGAAAGAAAGAAAGAAAGAAAGAAAGAAAGAAAGAAAGAAAGAAAGAAAGAAAGAAAGAAAGAAAAGAAAGAAAGAAAGAGAAAGAAAGAGGGAGGGAGGGAGGAAGGAAAGACATCTAAATTGGAAAGGAAGATGTAAAACTTTCACAATTGCATATGACATGATACTATATATAGAAAATTCTGAAAAATCTACAACAAAGCTTTTAAAGTTAATGAGTTCAGCAAAGTGGCTGGATACAAGATCAACAAACAAAAATCAGTAGTGTTTCTACTCACTAGTAATGAACAATCTCAGGAGGCTATCGAGAAAAACATCCATTTACAATAGCAGTTCAACTAAAAGAATCAAATATCTAGGAACAAATTTAACCAAGGATGTAAAGGATCTGTATTCAGAAAACAACAAAACACTACTAAAAAGAAATTTATGAATACCTAAATAAATGGAAGAACATTCTGTGTTTATGGATTGGGAGACTAAATATTGTTAAAATGTCAATTCTACGCAAACTGATTTACAGATTCAATGCAATCCCAATCAAAATTCCAACAGCCTACTTTGCAGAAATGGAAAAGCAATTATCAAATTTATTTGGAAGGACAAGGGACTCCGAATAGCCAAAAAATCTTGAAAAAGAAGAGTGAAGTTGGAAGACTTAGTTTCCAACATTAAAGCATATTACAAAGCAACAGTGGTCAAAACAGAATGGCACTGGCATAAAGACAGACATATTGATCAATGGAATCGAATTGAGAGTTCAGAAATAGACCCTCACATCTATGTAGGCTTTCTGATTTTTTTTTTTTTAATATTTATTTACTTTATTTTTCTTTCTTTATCCTCCTCTCCCCCAGATGGTTCTCTCATCTGCCTGCTCATTGTTTGCTCGCCTTCTCCTGGAAGCACCAGGAACCGAACTCAGAACCTGCCACATGAGAGGTGAGTGCCCAACGGCCTGCACCACATCTGCTCCCCGTGGGCTGTGGCATCTGCTGGCTTGTAGCATCTGCTTGTTGTGGCAAGAGGCGGCATCTAGCTCGTTGTGGTGGGAGGCGGCATCTGCTTGTCTTCTTTTGGAAGGCACTGGAACCCGAACCCAGGACCTCCCATGTAGTAGGCAGGCACCCAACTAGTTGAGCCACATCCACTTCCCAGATCAATTGATTTTTTTTTAAAGATTTATTTATTTATCCCCCCCATCGTTGTTTGCAGTTGCTGTCTGTTCTCTGTGTCCATTTGCTGTGTGCTCTCTGTCTGCTCATCTTCTCTTTTGGAGACACTGGTAACTGAACCTGGGACCTTCGATGTGGAGGAGAAGTGCTCTACCACCTGAGCCGCCTCAGCTTCATGATTTGTTATGTCTCTCATTGTCTTTCCTCTTTGTGTCTCTTTTGTTGAGTCATCTTGTTGCGTCAACTGACCATGCCAACTCACCTTTTTCAGAAGGAACTGGGAACCAGTTCCACCTCCCGTGTGGTAGGTGGAAGGCCAACCACTTAAGCCACATCCAATTCCCATCAACTGATTTTTTTTTTTTTTTTTTTTTTTACCAGGAGGTACCGGGGATCGAACCCCAGTCTCTCCATATGGTAGATGGACGCCGAACCTCTTGAGCCACATCCGTTTCCCCATCAACTGATTTTTGACAAGGCTGCCAAGGCCACTCAACTGAGATAAAACTGTCTCTTCAACAAATGGTACTAGGAGAACCATTCAAAAAGAATGGGAAAATGGAAGAGGACCCCCATCTCACACTTTAAACAAAAATTAACTCAAAATGTATTAAAGACCTAAATATAAGAGCCAGGATTGTAAAACTCCTAGAAGAAAATGTAGGAAAGTATCTTCAAGACTTGTTGGTAGGGTTCCGGAAAGATGACAGATTAGTAGGACATGGGAATCTCTTCTCCAGAAAAATAGCTAGATGGCAGGCTGAAACAGCCCCGAAAAAGATCTTCTAGGGTTTAAGACAGCAGGTGAAGGCTGCACACCACCCAGAGGAAAGAGGAACAGAAGAGGGAAATCACGACAACAGAACCATGAGTTGGAACCAGCAGCAGCTGCTGCTGCCAGCACCCTCCCCCATACTGTTTAGAATTCTTGGGCCTCTGCACCTGCGACTACAGACAAAGGGGCTCCAGGGATCTACCACTCCAGGAAAGGGGAGAGAGAGGGACACAGCCTAAGGCTGACTCAGGTTCTGACCCACAAATTTGGGCTTCGGAGCTTTCCGGGCCAGGTGGGACCACACAGTGGTTTGCCCTGGGAGCCTACCAAGGACTGGAGAAACCCAACCCTAGCAATTTCCCTCTCTTCTAGCAAGAACTAATTGTTGAGGAATCCACAGGAGAGGGGAGAGAGAGCCTGGGGCTGACTCAGCTTCAGACACACAAGTTTGGGCTGCCTTGTCCAGAGAGCCCTTCCAGGCCGGGAGGGGTTGCGCCATTGTTTGCCTTGGAGCCTGCAAGGAGCTAAAGATATACAAACCTCCCAATCTCCTCCTCTACTAACATGGACTGATTGTTGAGGATCAGAGGGGAGTGGAAATATTTCCTAGCTGGGAAAAGGAGGGGGCTGCCAGAGAAGACTGGAGAACTGTCTCAGAAAGTTTGAATTACAAGGCTCTTAGGCCCCAGACAGGAAGCTCTATCACAATGATCTGATCTGTGTCACAACAAATACACTCCGACCAGGCATTGAATTGAGAGCTGCCAAAGAGCGCCATCTCCTGGCAGACCAAGGAAGTGCACATAAGAAAATTAAAAATAAGTAGGAGAGGCTTTTCCTGGCCTCTATAGTCTCCCAGCCCAAGGCCCTAGGAAGTGACTCTACAACCAATTACTGGGTCCAGTGCCAAGTTCTGAGCAACCAGCAGGACAATCGAAACAATCCAGGCTGCGCCAAAAATCAAAGAGCTGTGGTAACTCACAGCCTCCTGCCACTAAATCCTTATAAAAGAGAAAGAGACTGAGCGTCTGAGTAAAACTAAATCCTAACCAGATGCCTAAACACCAGCAAAAAATTACTAGCCATACTAAGAAAACAGAAGACATTGCCCAAGAAAAGGAATACATCAAAGTCCCAGAAGAGATGCAGAATTTGAGAGAACTAATCAGCAAGATGAGCACAAATTTCCAAAATCAAATTAGTGAGTTGAAAGACAATATAATTAAAGAGATAAATGACATCAAGAAGACACTGAGCGAAAGCAAAGAAGAATCTGAAATCCTGAACAGAAAAGTAACGGAGTTCATGGGAAAGAAAGACACAATAAGTGAGGTCAAAAACACATTTGAGGCATACAACAGCAGACTCGAAATGACAGAAGAAAGAATAAGTGATACCGAAGACAGAGCAGCTAAAATTGAAGAGAGAAAAGAACAGAGAGAGAAAAGAATGGAAAAAATTGAGCAGGGACTCAGTGAGTTGAATGACAACACAAAATGCAACAACATACGTGTTATGGGAGTTCCAGAAGGGGAAGAGAAGGGAAAGGGGCAGAAAGAGTATTTGAGGAAATAACAGCCGAAAGTTTCCCAACTCTCATGAAAGAAATGAACTTACATGTCCAAGAAGCACACCGTACCCCAATTAGAATAAATCCAAATAGACCTACACCAAGACACATACTACTCAGACTGTCAAATGTCAAAGACAAAGAGAAAATTCTCAGAGCAGCAAAAGAGAAGCAAATGCTCACGTACAAGGGACGTTCAGTAAGACTTAGTGTAGATTTCTCTTCAGAAACCATGGAGGTAAGAAGACAATGCTATGATACAAGTGGGAAACTGAAAGAGAAAAATTGCCAGCCAAGAATTCTTTATCCAGCATAACTGTCCTTCAAATATGAAGGTGAGTATAAAATATTCACAAACAGAAACTAAGAGAGTTTGCAAAAAAGAATCCACCTTTGCAGGAAATATTAAAGGAAGCCTTAGAACCCGAAAGAAAAAGAGAGGAAAGAAAGGCTTGGTGGAGAGTATAGAAGAAAGAATAGCAGAAAAACTAACAAAAAGAGTAAAAAGACAAAAACAAGATGACATATGAAAACGAAAGAAGAAAATGGAGGAAGTAAATAGTGCATTTACAGTAATATCATTGAATGTGAATGGATTAAATTCTCCAATCAAAAGATACAGGCTGATAGAATGGATTAAAAAAACATGAGCCATGCATATGTTGCTTACAAGAAACTGACCTTAGACCCAGGGATACAAACGGGCTGAAAGTGAAAGGTTGGAAAAAGATACTCCATGTGAATAGTAACTAGGGCAGGGGTAGCTATACTACTATCAGACAAAACAGACTTTAAAGGCAAAGAAGTTATAAGAAGGCAAAGAAGTTATAAGAGATACAGAAGGCCATTATATATTAATATTATATTTTAATAAAAGGGACAATCCACCAGGAAGATATAACAGTCATAACTAACTATGCACCTAACCAGGGTGCCCCAAAATATATGAGACAAACTCTGGCAAAACTGAAGGGAGAAATAGACATTTCTACAATAATTGTTGGAGACTTCAACACCCCACTCACATCATTAGATAGAACAACTAGACAGAAGATCAACAAGGAAACAGAGAACTTGAACAATATTGACAAACAAGTTAGACCTAACAGATATATACAGAACACTGCATCCAAACTCAGCGGGTTATACATTCTTCTCAAGTGCCCATGGATCTTTCTCCATGATAGACCACATGTTAGGTCACAATTCAGCTCTCAATAAATGTAAAAAGATTAAAATTATACAAAGCACCTTCTCAGGTCATAATGGAATGAAACTAGAAATCAATAATAGACAGGAAAAAAGTAAATTCGCAAATGAGCGGATACTAGACAACAAACTCCTAAATAATCAGTGGGTCAAAGAAGAAATTGCAAGTGAAATCAGTAAATATATTGAGACAAATGAAAAGAGAACACAACGTATCAAAACTTATGGGATACAGCGAAGGCAGTCTTGAGAGGGAAATTTATAGCCCTAAATGCCTATATTAAAAAACAAGAAAGAGCTAAACTCAAAGATTTAACTGAACAACTAGAGAAACTAGAAAAAGAATAGCAAACCAATCCCAAAGCAAGCAGAAAGAAAGAAATAATAAAGATTAGAGCAGAAATAAATGAAAATGAGAACAGAAAAACAATAGAGAAAATCAACAAAACCAAAAGCTGGTTCTTTGAGAAGATCAATAAAATTGACAAAACACTCGCTAGACTAACAAAGGAAAAAAGAGAAAAGATGCAAATAAATACAATCAGAAATGAAAGGGGAAGTTACAAATGACCTCACAGAAATAAAAAGAATCATAAGAGGATATTATGAGAAACTATATGCCAACAAACTAGACAACCTAGATGAAATGGACAAATTTCTAGAAACGCACAACCAACCTACACTGACATTACAAGAAATACAAGAACTTAACAAACCAATCGCATTTAAAGAGATTGAATCTGTCATCAAAAATCTCCCAGCAAAGAAAAGTCCAGGACCAGATGGCTTCACAGGTGAATTCTACCAAGCATTTCTAAAAGAATTAACACCAATCCTGTTTAAACTCTTCCAAAAAATTGAAGAGGACGGAAAATTACCCAACACGTTTTATGAAACCAACATCACCCTAATACTAAAGCCAGCTAAAGATTCTACAAGAAAAGAAATTTACAGACCAATCTCTCTAAAGAACATAGATGCAAAAATTCTCAAAAAATACTTGCAAATCAAATCCAACAGCATATCAAAAGACTTATACATCACGACCAAGTGGGATTTATTCCTGGTATGCAAGGCTGGTTCAACATAAGAACATCAATCAATGTAATACATCACATTAACAAATTGAAGGGAAAAAAAACCACGTGATCATCTCAATAGATGCGCAAAAGGCATTCGACAAAATCCAGCATCCTTTTTCGATAAAAACACTTCAAAAGATAGGAATAAAAGGAAAATTCCTCAATATGATAAAAGGCATATATGAAAAACCCACAGCCAACATCATACTCAATGGGGAAAGGTTGAAAGCTTTACCTCTAAGATTGGGAACAAGACAAGGATGCCCACTGACACCATTGTTATTCAACATTGTACTAGAAGTTCTAGCTAGGGCAATTAGACAAGAAAAAAAGATTAAAGGCGTCCAAATAGGAAAAGAGGAAGTAAAACTCTCACTGTTTGTGGATGACATGATCCTGTATTTAGAAAATCCTGAAGTATCCACAACAAAGCTACTTGAACTAAAAATGAGTTCAGCAAAGTAGCAGGATACAAGATCAACATGCAAAAATCAGTAATGTTTTTGTACATTAGTACTGAACAACCTGAGGAGGAAATCAGGGGAAATTTTCCATTTTCAATAGCAACAAAAAGGTTCAAATACCTAGGAGTTAATTTAACCAAAGAAGTACAGGACCTATATGCAGAAAACTACAAAACAATGCTAAAAGAAATTTTAAAAGACCTAAACAAATGGAAAGACATTCCGTGTTCATGGATTGGAAGAATAAATATCGTGAAGATGTCAATCTTGCCCAAACTGATTTATAGATTCAATGCAATACCAATCAAAATCCCAACAGCTTACTTTACAGAATTAGAGAAAGGCAATTACCAAATTCATCTGGAAGGGTAAGTGCACCTGAATAGCCAAAAGCATTCTAAAAAAGAAGAGCAATGTGGGAGGAATTTCACTGCCTGACCTTGAAACATATTACAAAGCTATAGTGGTCAAAACAGCATGGTACTAGCATAAAGATAGACATATCGATCAGTGGAATAGAACTGAGAACCCAGAAATAAACCCTCACCTATACTGTCAACTGGTTTTTGACAAACCTACCAAGCCCACGCTAACGGGAAAAAACAGTCTCTTCAACAAAAGGTGTTGGGAGAACTGGATATCTATAATCAAAAGAATGAAAGAGGATCCCTATCTCACCCCCTATACAAGAATCAACTCAAAGTGGATCAAAGATCTAAATATAAAAGCCAGGACCATAAAACTACCAGAAGAAAATGTAGGGAAACTTCTTCAGGACCTTATATTAGGTGGTGGTTTCTTGGACCTTACACCCACAGCACGTGCAACAAAAGAAAAAATAGATAAATGGGACCTCCTCAAAATTAAACACTTTTGCACATCACTGGCCTTTGTCAGAAGGATGAAAAGGCAGCCAACTCAATGGGAAAAAATATTTGGAAATCACATATCTGATAAGGGTTTAATATCCAGGATATATAGAGAGATGTTACAACTCAACAATAAAAAGACAAATGACCCAATTAAAAAATGGGCGAAAGACTTGAATAGATATTTCTCCAAAGAAGAAACACAAATGGCAAAAAAACACATGGAGAAATGCTCAACATCACTCATGATTAGGGAAATGCAAATCAAAACCACAGGGAAGTGGCTGTGGCTCAATCAGTAGGGCTCCCGTTTACCATATGGGAGGCCCCGGGTTCGGTTCCTGGTGAAGGCAAGACCGCCCGCACGGCATGGTTAGCTGACCCAGCGAGCACAAGCAGCAAGCGGGGGATAAAGGAATGAATAAATAAAATAAAATATTAAAAAAAAAAAAAAAAATCAAAACTACAATGAGACATCATTTCACACCTATCAAAATGGCCACTATTAAAAAGAGAGAGAACTACAAGTGTTGGAGAGGATGTGGAGAGATAGGAACACTTCTTCACTGGTGGTGGGAATGCAGAATGGTACAGCCACTATGGAGGACTGTTTGGCAGTTCCTAAAGAAGTTGAATATAGACTTGCCACGTGACCCTGCAGTACCACTACTGGGTATATACCCAGAAGAAATGAGAACAGTGACATGAACAGACACCTGCACATCAATGTTCATAGCAACATTATTCACCATTGCCAAAAGTTGGAAACAACCCAGATGTCCATCAACAGACGAATGGATAAACAAACTGTGGTCTATTCACACGATGGAATATTATGCATCTGTAAGAAGAAATGAAGTTGTAAAGCATATCACACGTGGATGAACCTGGAGGACATTATGTTGAACAAAGCAAGCCAGACAGAAAAGGAAAAATACTGTATGAATGCGTTACTATGAACCAAATATATTGTGTAACATATTGTTTGATTTAAAAAATTTTTATATGTAGCCATTACATTTAATTGAGAAATGTATATATTTATTCATCTGTGTTTACTTTTTAGTTTGTTTATATTTTCAATTATTAAATATATAAAATAAAGTAAAAATAAATAAATAAATAAATAAATAAATAAATAAAGGGATATACTGGGGGAAAAAAAAAGATTTGTTGGTAGGTGGTAGTTCTGAGACTTTACATCCAAAGCACAAATAACAAAAGAGAAAAATAGATAAATGGGACCACATTAAAACTGAATACTTTGGCACTTTAAAAGACTTTGTCAAGAAGGCAAAAATGCAGCCTACACAGTGCAAGAAAATATTTGGAAGCCACATATCCAATAAGGGTTTACTATCCAGAATATATAAAGAAATCCTACAACTTAACAATAAAAAAAGATCAATAACCCAATTTTAAAATGGGCAAAAGGCTTGAATACACATTTCTCTAAGAGGAAACACAAATGGCTAAAAAGCACAAGAAAAGATGCTCAACATCACTAGCTAGTAGGGAAATGCAAATCAAAACTACAATGAAATATCATTTCATACCTACTAGAATGGCCACTGTTAAACAAACAGAAAACCACAAGTATGGAAAGAATGTAGAGATACAGGAACACTTATTCACTGCCGGTGGGAATGCAAAATGTACAGCCGCTGTGGAAGACAGTTTGGCAGCAGTTCCTCAGGAAACTAAGTATAGAACCACCATATAATCTGGCAATCCCACTACTAGGTATATACTCAGAAAATCTGAAAGCAGAGGCTCAAACAGACATTTGCACACCAATATTCTTAGTGGCATTATTCACAACTGCCAAAAGATTGAAGCAACTAAAGTATCCATCAACTGATGACTACATAAGCAAAATGTGGTATATACATAAAATGGAATATTATTCAGCTGTAAGAAGAATTGAAATCCTGATGCATGTGACAACATGGATAAACCTTGAGGACATTATGTTGAGTGAAATAAGACAAACATAAAAGAACAAATATTGTATGATCTCACTAATATGAACTAAATATAATGAACAAACTCACTGAGTTAATATCTAGAATATAGGATAGAAGACTCAGCATAGGGAATGGAGAACTGATGCTTAATTTGTGCAGAAATTTTAATAAGGTTGATTGGAAATGTTTGGAAATGGATTGAGGTGATGGTTGCACATTATTGTGAGTGTAATTAACAGCACTGATATGTCTATGTGATTGTGGCTGAAAGGGTCATATATGTCACTAGAAGGAAAGCTAAAGAATGAAGCATGGGATGGTATAACATAGTGAACCCTGCTGTAGACAATGAATTTGTGGTTAATAATACAAACATAAGAATGCTCCTTCATGAACAAATGTATGTCACTATTACAAGGTGTTAATAATAGAGGGGTATATGGGGGCAAATACATCTAATGCAAACTATGGACCATAGCCAACAGTAATATTTTAATATTCTTCCATTAATTATAACAAAGGTACCACGCCAATGCTAACTGTCAGTGGGGGTATCGGGGGTGGGTAATGAGCAGTATATGGTTTTTCTTTTAGGAGCAATGAAAATGTTCTAAAATTGATTGTAGTGATGAAAGCACAACCCTTTGGTTATACTTAGAGTTACTGACTATACATTTTAAATGAATTGTAGTGTGTGTGAATAAAAGTGCTTTAAAAAAATCAAGGTATTTAATTATATATCAGCTGAATTATATAATCATTTGCTATAGTATATGAAAAACTCTTCATTTAACAGTATACTATTTGTTTAACCATTAAAACATTTTCCAACTTGTACTATGCAGCCAGTATTATTCCAAGCAAAGACATTACAAGATAATTAAAAACAAATATATCTCAAGAACACAGAGACAAAATTCCTTATGAAAAATAAGCAATATATAAGATGGCTATTACATCATGACCAAATGCAGTTTATCCCAGGAATGTAAGACTAACAACATTCAAAAATCAATCAATATAATTCATCATATTAACAGAATATAGGGGGAAAATAATATAATCATCTTTATGGGTGGAGACAAAGCAATATCCCTAAGCCCACGTAAATTTCAAAACTTGTTTCAATATAATCAAACACATCAGATAAAACTATCAGTTCCATTTTATTCTGTGACGTATCGTTCTTGAAGCCCTCCTTCTTCCTTCGCTAATCTAAGCTTCTGTTCTCTCAACCTGAGCACAACTGTCACCCTGCTGATTCCATCCACCACAATCCTGAGAATTCCCTTCATCTCTCTCAGGTGAAACAGTGCCTGTTTCCGAAGTCCCACTGTCTTCTAATTTTTTTAAAAAATTCATTCCTTCATTATGTTGAAGCACATTTTCTAGTAGCAACCTGAGAAAATTTCTAAAAATATCCTTACCATCAGATTTGAATCATAACCTAGCTGACTACATAATTCTTTCTAAGGCTTTGTTCCACTCTCTTTCAGTTTCCAATATTATTATTGAGGAATCTGATATGCCATTATGATTTCCAATCTCAATCTTTTGGATACAACTCTTTTTTTTTCTCTGTAAACTTTAACGATTTATTCTTCTGTTTTTCTGAGACTTCAGTAAGAGTCTTTTTTTCATTCATTGTGTTGGATGCCTGGCATTCTCTTTCAATTTGCTAACACATTTCCTTTAGTTCCAGGCAATTTACTTGATTTATTTCTTTGAATTCTTCTCCATTTTCCTGTTCTCTTTCTAGAACATCTCACTACTTGGTCATTTGTTATATGTTCTGGATTGATCTTCCAATCTTACCATTTTTTGCATTTTTCCCATCTTTTTTGTCCCACTAAAATATTTACTCAATTTTTCTTCCAATTCTTCTACTGAATTTTTAACTCTATCATTTATTATTAGTAGTAATTTAGAAAGTACAGTAAACAGGATGCATGGGCTAGGATTGGGAACCTGGGGGATTAAAATCTCCTCTACAAACTTTAATCTTTTTCCAGCTCCATCTTACACCTCTGTTGTCTGACGTGTAAGGTGTCTCTACTTATTGAAACTTGCAGTTATTCTGCATTCACATCAGCTTGTTTCTTGTTAGTTTCTTCCTCTGCAGGCTTAAGTTTCAACTTTCTCTGCTTGCTAAATCAGTAATCAAAACATTTAACAGGAACCTACACAAAGTTTCTTAATACATTTTAAATTTATTTAAAGGAACAAGGTTAACTGGTGTGCAGTAAAACTCAGCAGGTTCAGGGTGTCCAAACCCTGCACATTCCAAAGAAAGGCTGGACCCTTGCCAGGCTCCTAAGAGACAGCCTCTGAGTTTTTGGAATTTCCTGCCTATTAAGAGTGCTTTTATTAATCTAAGGCCTTGGGTCACACCCAATAGCTTACACTAGCCATTTAATTTATGGTGAGGGCCTTGGGTTGAATGGCATCAGCCTAACCCTCTGGAGGGTTTGGAGACATAAGATCAGCCATGCCTACAGGACCAACCCCCAATAAAAAACCCTAGACACCAAGGTTCAGGTAAGCCTCTCTAATCAGCAATATTTCATCCATGTTGCCACACACAGTTGTCGGGTGAATTAAGCACTGTCCATACAACTCTACCAGGAGAGGACAACTGAAGGCTTGATCCTGATCTTTCCTGAACTCTGTCCTATGTGCCTTTTTCCATTGCTGAATCCTTTCACTGTAATAAACTGATTTTAATCTGTACCCTTTCAATGTAATAAATCATTGCCATGAGTACAAAAGCTTGCTGAGTTCTGGAAATCTTTCTAGTGAATTACTGAACCTGAGGGTGGTCTTGGGCCCTCCAAACACACTATCTATCTGAACAGAATGAGTATGTACATGAGAAAGCATTTCAATAAATTCTGTGACATCTGAAAAATACCAAGTCAGATATCTGAAAAAAATCTATCAATGTCTCCCCAAATACTGACCAAAGGCAGTGTCTTTACCAGCCTGTACATAAAACATAGACTCCTGAAGTGAGAAAAAATCAGAGCGTAGCTCTATTTTGACTTCAAAATCAAGGCCTTATATTAATTCATAAGGCCAAGTTTACAATACCAGCTAACCTTCCACATCCATTACTAGAATATATCCAAATAGATATCTGACTATTTGAAACTAAATTGACTTTATTTTATTATAAACAATCCCTTGGAAATATTGTTGATGCTATTTATCTCTTTGACAAAATATTTTTCTTCAGAGGTAGTATAACTGTAAACTCCACCCAGGTCTCTCCCAAGTAATTATAAATTCAGTAAGTATAACTGATTATAATTACACTAAATCCCTCACCCCATATTCTCTTTAGCTCCAAGGAAATTTCTGAACAACAAATTGAAAGACTTCTGAGGCTAAATAAATTTAAAGAATTTTAAGATCAATCTTTCCCATTCTTCAATCCACTGAGGATCTTCAGAGGAATATGCTCTGTACCTGCACTATGGTTGGGAGGTATCATGACATGTTCTCTGAAAGATGGCAGATACAATACTAGCTCATCAGAAGGATGCTTATGAGGAGATATGCACAGTATCTACCAGAGTTCCCTGTAACTAAACAAATGCTTAAAATTTTTTTATTTAATGACAAGTTATAAAAGGATCTGTTGTACATTTATAAAATGTTTACTATCAAAAGATCTCTAAACACAAGGTGATGATAAACCATCCAATTAACAACCTTATATCAATTTTTTAAAGTGTTTAATTATAATCAACATTAAGAAAAAGAGTTCTAGCCCTTAATGCCAACCTGGAAACTACACTACAAATATAACCCAAGAACAAACAAGATTGAAATATAAAGCCACATACGGTACAAATTTATAAAATATATATATTTATATCCAGTCTAATACATATCCATAACCACCCAATATCACAAATCATAGCTAATTACCTCTTTAATTTTTTCCCTTTTCTCTCTTATATCATTATCTTCTGGGTCTCCACCATTTACTCCTACAAATTTTGGTATAAGGACTGGTGGCAGTGGCTTGTTCTCTTTCATCTTCATTTCTTGGACTACCTTAATTTTCTCTGTTTGAATTTCTGCTCGGATTTCCTCTCTTGACTTTTTTAATTTTTCTTTTGCTTCTTCCAGGGCCTTCTCATGATCAGCTCGAATTTTATTTCGCAGACGTTCTTCTTCTTCCCTGTGGGAAGAGAAGAAAAAAGACTGTTAGGAGTAAGCCTTCTCAAAGAACTTCAATCGTTAAACATAAAACCTAAAGGCTCCTCTTTCAAACACTGATGGTTATTTTCTACTCCTAGCATTAAAAGGTAATAATGACCAGTGAGAAAGACAAATATCTGCCAATGAACAGGATAAATATAACTTGACAGAAGAAAGTAAATGAACCATGGATGGTGAAAAGCAAACACACTTTACACAGGGGAGGAAATGGGAACCTGGAAAGAAAGTTACAATTTCAGGGCTGACTGAGAACAGAGAAAACAGTAGTCAGTGATTTATCAGACCAAGTAAATACCAAGTGGAGGAGAAAAAAATAAAAAACAGAATTAAGTATCAGAGAAGGCACAAAAATATAAACATAAGGCCAAGAAAAGAGATAAGGTGAAAAAGTAAAGGATGGGAAGTTTTTCATTCATTATATAGTACAGCATATGTTTCTAAAACATTTGCATTTCAGAAACAACGTAGATCTTCGAGAGAGCAATGGTTCCCAACTGATATGGGCATAACTAACTACTTGAAACTCTCTTAAGCCCCTGCTAAAAATAAAGACTCCAATTTAGTAGGTCTGAATGCAACCCATGAATCTGTATTATTAAGACTTCCCCAGAGAATTCTGCTGTATTCAGGTTTTCTACTCAGCCCTACTTTTCTGAGCACTCAATCTTCTCTCCACCGTAATCCAGATTAATGAATACAGTAGTAGTGGTTACTGTTAGTCATTATTTTCCAAATCTGGCCAATGACAGGTAAGATGCTGGGTAAACACCTTACCCAACAGTGACCAGAGTCACCTCTCCAAAAATTTAATTCAAATTTGTAGATGGCTGGACTTATAATATTGTGGGGGAAATATAAAATGGTACAGTCATTCTGGAAAACAATTGGCAATTTCTTTAAAAACTAAACATGCAACTATCATAGAATCCAGCAATTGCACTCATAGATATTTATACTAAAAAAATTAAAGCTATTGTTCATATAAAAACCTGTACACAAATATTTATACCAGCTTTATTCCTAACAGCCACATAGTGGAAACAACCCTGAGGTCCTTCAATAAGTAAATGGTCAGACAAAGTGTGGTATATCCACCCTATCAATACCACTCAGCAATAAAAAGAAATAAACTATTTGATACACAAAACAACTTGAATTACTTGTCTCAAAGACATTATTCTGCTGAGTGAGAAAGGCCAGTGTCAGAAGTTATATCACAGGGGAGTGAATGTGACTCAAGCAGTTGAGTGTCTGCCTCCCAGATGGGAGGTCCCAGGTTTGGTTCCCAGTGCCTCCTAAAGACAGACAAACAACGAGCAGACAATGAGCAGACATTGAACAAAAGCAATGTGCAGGCAATGAGCAAAAACAATGAGCAGACAGGGAAAAACAACAAGCAGACAATAAGCAAAAAAACAAGCAGGGAACAGATGTGGCTCAAGCAGCTGAGTGCCCACCTCCCACATGGGAGGTCCCGGGTTCAGTTTCCAGTGCCTCCTAAAGAAAAAACAGACAACAAGCAAAAAAATCAAAAACAAAAATAAACAAACAAAAAAAAACAATGAGCAGACACTGAGCAAAAACAACGAGCAAACAGACAAGGGAGTTATCTTGGAGGGGGGAGTTACATCCCATATGATTCTATTTACATGACATTCTCTAAAAGACAAATACATAGGGACAATTAATAGAGCAGCAGTGCCAGGGGTTATGGGAGAGGGGAGGGGTTAATGATAAAGAAATAGCACAGAGGAGTTTTGGGGGATGATGGAATTGTTAGGTACCCTGATTAGGATGGTGGTTAGGTGAATTCATACATATGATAAATTTCAAAAGAGAAAAAATTCAATTTAACAGTATTATATTTAAAATAAAATTAATTGTTGGAGAAAAAGAAAACTATACTGCCAGCAGTGATAAGGAAAACATAAGGGAGGGAAGCAGCAGGGCTAGAGAGTCAGGAACAGACAGGTCATTCAGGAAGGGAGAAAGAATCCATGGGGCCTTCAGAAAGACTGGCTATGGAGGTGTAGGGATGGGAGGATCAAAGATTAGTCCCTGGGTGTATACGAAAGGAATTCAACATCTGAACTGATCTGTTCTGGAGACTTAAGCAGATGAGGGCAATATCAACACACAGATGCTGAATGAACTCTTAGAAACATAGGATAACCAAGGCAAGTACCACCCAACAGCCTTCTGACCACTCCTTACCAAAAGAAATCCATGGTGTCTAGCCCCTGAGAAGAGATCATAATCTGTCTATGCCAGTCAAGTATTTCCAGCAGCGCCTGCAGCTACAGGTGGACACATAACCCCAAAAGAGACAAAAGATGGCTACCATTCATGCTCAGTGGCAAAGCTCCAAGAAGAATTTATCAATTGCAAAGAATGTGCCACACTAATGAAGGATGTTTATGTGGGAGGGTGTGGGAGGTGTGGGAGGTGGGGCATATAGGAATCCCTATATTTTTTGTGAAACATTTATGTAATCTAAGTATCTTTTAATTAATTAATAAATAAAAGATGGCTACCAGGAAATATTTACCCTTATAATGATTTTAAAATGGACAGATCCATTTGAAAGGGGGCAGTTATGATGCTAAGACTCCCATCTACCTTAGCACCTATTCCTGAATGCCTGAAGCTGTGGCAGCCATCACGAAGCCAAGAGGCAACAAGCCTGAGGACAAATGGTTAAAATAGTTCAGGAGAACCAGAGAGAAAAAGGAAAAGTGTCTGCTGATATCATTGAGTTGCTGCCAGGACCCTCAACTGTCTGTCCCCAAACTTCAGACTCATTGTAGTAACTGTCAGTTAGGTGTTCTGTCACTTACAGCTGAGAATTTTCCAAACTTGTCCATTCTCTGAGTGAGCATACACAGAGTCAGGAAAACAGAAGGCCTGGGACTGAAAAAGAAGGGCAACCTCAGGGAGACTAGGGGGACAACTGGTTTTCAAGAGCTGTTTCTCTCCTGATGACAGGTAAGGGAGTCTCCATAGAGAACCAAGCTTTCCCCTTCTACCTCCAAGCACATTACCCCATGTTACCACTGAATGCCATCTGGAAGGCTCCACCATGTTTGCTTGTTTGCAATGGCTCATGAGGTACCACTATTAAAAACATCATCACCCATTAGAAAACCTCCACAGTCAGACATTACATAGCATTTCATTTTCAAGAGCCCATTCTGAGGGAGGCAAGGAATACAGGTCACAACACATCCCCTATTTCCTCTTGAGAGCCTCAAAATGTAAATGGGCATTTTAAAGGCTCTGCAATAGATATGCCTGTTTAACACATCGCTTCCCCAACTTGAGTTACAGCGCCCCTTTTTCTGCATGCAATCCCTTCTAACATGCCATGGAACATAGGCATAAAGCAAATGCTTCAAGCTGTGCTATCAGCCAAGCCTGTGGTAGAATCCTGCCTGGCCAGCCTCCCAAGATTGTTCTGAAGTTTGGATGAGATGACACATGGGTCTAACAGTCCAGAAAAGTCCTCGTGAACTCAGAGTTTCCTTCCTTCCCTATTGCCTACTTTTCCTTCTGCCCCATGGCCATGTAATGAGTTGGGCTAATAACATCAGTGTCCTAAGGAACCAAAACCTAGACCCAGTGACTTCTTGCAACTTCCATGCTTCCCTGAACTGTGTGACAGAAGCAGCTTCTGGACAAACCGACAAGGATTCATGGGATACCAAAACCTCTTAAGATGGGGCATGCTCTTGATAAAATTAGCAGAGCTGTCCCCTCTCTGAATCCTGCTGGCTCTACTGCCAGCATAAGCTTCTGCTCGTGTGTTTAGGAAAGCACTTGTACTCACTGTACTTTTTTTTTTTTTTTAATTCATTTGGTCCTTCAACATTAATTTGCTTTTAATTTCTAGGACAACCTTGAAGACCCTACTGAATTCTTCATCTGATGCCCAAAATTGAAGCCTGGGAAATCTCCCCAAAAATAGCACTCAGCCCAAATAACCAGACTGAGTACCAGCACTGGGGGAAATGGGTGTGAAAAGAGACCGTCTACTCAAGACCTTCTCTATTTTTTTCTAGATGGCTTGAAAACTGCTCAGCACAGGAGTCCCTAGACGCAGGCTAAATGACTTCAAACTCCCAGGGAATCCAACAACCTAGAATCTACCATAATTTAGCTGCTTCTCTGTGACCCAAAAGCTCTGCCCAGGAGCTGGGCAGGCCTTCCAAGAGGAAGAACTGAGCAGGACTTGCTGTAAAAGTCCTCCTCTAGGGTCTGAACAATAATGCAAAAGGACAGGGAATGAAACTGAACCACAGCCTCCCTTCACAAATCAACAGCTTTAAAAGAAGTTCTAAGGGGAAGAAATGTGTATTTCAGAAGTTGTAGCACCTTGCGATTATAGATTAAAAAAAAAAAAAACACGTATGGCTAAGAACTCAAGAATAATACACAAAAATAAAAAGTTTTATTTACTTGGAAAAAGTGAAATTCTGGTTTCTCATGCAAGCTCCAAAATGGAGTATCTAACTGCTGCCTACTTGATGTCTCCTCTTAAATCCAAAATAGAACAGCTGATTCCAGTTCCTACAAACCCACTCTTCTGCCAGTCTTCTTTATTCCAGTAAATGACAACTTTATTATTTACCCAGCTTCTCAAATCAAAAGCCTAATCTTTTTTCTTTTCCCTCACTCTATATATTACATCCAATAGCAATTTCTCGTTTTACCACAGGGTCCTTCAGGGAAACAGAAATGACAAGATGTGCGTGCGTGCGTGTGTGTGTGTGTGTGTGTGTAAATATTATGAGATTTATTATAGGAATTGGGTCGCACGATCATGGGGATTAGCAAATCCAAATTCTATAGGGTAGGCTGAAAATTGGGAACTCTGATGAAGAGTTGGGAACCCAAGGAGAAGCTGGCTGGCTTAAGTAGAAACAGAAATTCTTCTGAATGCTTAAATAATCAGTTCTCCCTTTAAAACCTTCAACTGACTTCTTTCATTGCTGAAGGCAATCTCTTTTGTTAACAGAAAATGTAAACAGCCATAGATGCAATCAACTGACCAGGCCAGTGCTTTGTTGACCAAACAACGGGACACCATAACCTAGCCAAGGCTGATAAATGAACTTAACCATCATACCTCCTAAACACCTCTCAAAGCTATCCACTTTGCTCCATCTCCAATGCTACCAACTGTGGTCCAGGCTACCATCATCTCTCACCTGGACTACTGTAATAGACTTCCAATAATCTCCACACATCCACTCTGCCCACGCCAAGCTGTTCTCCATCCACATTACAGACCTCATGATCTTTTCTAAATATGAAACTAACTATGTCATTCTCCTACTTAAAATACTTCATGGATTCCCATTATCTTAGGGAATCCTATACAATGTATCTTATCTCTCTAAATTCATTTCATACCACACTTATTCCTAGCTTTCTGTTCTACAACCATATGCCTACTAATTAGTTATCTTACATACCATGGTCTGTCCCATCAATAACCCTTTGTGCATGGTGTTTCCTCTGCTTCACTGTTATAAATGCCTTCTTTTACATTCAAATCGCTGATCAGTCATAACTTCTTCAGATATTTTCAGGATTAGGAAACATTCCCTAATATACAGTCTCCTGGCACCATGTATCTTTCCTTCATAGCATTTATCACATTGGTAATTTTACATGTAATGCTTTGATTAATGTCTATCTCTCCTGACAAGACCATAAGCTCCCTAAGTACAGAGACTCTGTCTGATTTTTGCTTCAATGTATCCTTCAATGCCTACCAAATATCTGGCAAATGATAGTTGCTCAAAAAATGTTTAGGGAAGCGGCTGTGGCTCAATCAGTAGGGCTCCCGTTTACCATATGGGAGGCCCCGGGTTCGGTTCCCGGGGCCTCCTGGTGAGGGCAGGCCCGCCTGCACGGCGTGGTTAGCTGACCCAGCGAGCACAAGCAGCAAGGGGGGGATAAATGAATAAATAAATAAAATCTTTAAAATAAAAAAAAAATAAAATAAAATGTTTAAATACAAACACAAACACAGATTCCAAGACCCCATCTGAAGTGATTCTATATTTTTATAGACAATCTGTGGATCATCAACAGAGCTGTAAACAGCAATTCTGACTTTCAGTTAAGAAACACAAATGGACCCTCAAATCCATGTTAAAATTCATGATATGAGGTCATTCCTAGGTGCTACTAATAATATTTACTATGTGGCAGCTTCCTATTTTCATTTACTATACTTTCTAACTAAATACTAAGATCAATTGCTTCTTACAATTGAAGAAGTATGTTTGATAGCAACGTGCATATATAAACAATTTTCAAATTACCAGTTGTATCAAAAAATTACTTTCAAAAATAAAAAATTGAATGCTTTAAATTTTAGAGTTCTAGGTGAAAGCCCAGGGCACCGTATCCCACTTTAGTTATTGTTATGGCAGCCCAACATTGTTCATCAGAACCTGTACTGTTGCAACATTGTGAAGGCCCTTATTCAAAGGCATTTTGAAAAATCTAAATAGTCTATAAATTTATTTGCATTTGCACCTTAAAAAGACAATTTAAGTGTTTCGTGAATACAGTCACCATTTCAGAGTTAGCCATGTTGACAAGAGTTCAAATAAAGAGTAACCAGTCTAGTCCTAAAGAGGAACTCCAGAGTCCAAGGAATTCAATCGGACCTTCTGTTAACTGGGTTCCAAAAGGAATCATTTTGTAGTTGGAACACTGAGTTCTTAAATCCAAAAGTCAGGAGATAAGGATTCTTGTTACAGCTCTGACCCAATTCATCCAGGAACCTGCGGCAAACTGCTAAAAAAAAAAAAAAAAAAACCTTCAAGCTCAGTACCTATATCAATTAAAGCAGGAAAACAGATCATTAATACAACCCTGACTAGTACAGTAGACAGTTTAGGGATCCAGGATAAATAAAAGTACTTTGTAAATTGTAATGGTCTGTGGACACTGAAGTCATTATTAATTTCAATCCTTCTAACCTCTCTGTTTCAAATAAAGGTGAATAGAGCAATCCCCACAATTGATAAAAGTCAAAGCAATGAATACCCTTTTTCCTGTTTTCTTCTTGCTTAAGACTATCTTTTGTCAATAATCATCAGTAGTACCATGAATTTTTCAGCTAGCTTTCTTCCCTATATTATATTTTCCCTATATATTATTTTCATTTTGTTCTCCCTTCAAAGGATCCATCAAATTTTGTTTTGGAGGCCAAATTTCTAGATTCTAAATTACATCAACACAAGCATCTCTTTTGAACTTTTATATTAACTTAGATCTTTCTTTGATTTATATATATTTTAATATGTTCTTAAAACTTTGATATCTTCCATTGATAATGATATCAGACTCTCATCTGTAAATATCTCTTCCTTTTTATTAGTGGCTTATATCTTTCCAAGCGGCAAACACAAATCTGGCCTTATATATACAAGGTTCTCATGAAAAGAGAAATTATTCTTTTAAATTATACCTTAATGTGTAATATTAAGTAATTATTTAATATAAATAACATAAGTCTTTAGTTTTTTGTTGTTTTCATTGTCTTATTTTTGTTGTTGTTGTTCCTTCAAAATATCCCTGGTCCTTGAAAAGCAAAGCCAAATGACAGACAATCTGATTATCTTATTTAATTCTTGCACAACTTATAAGGTACCCTCTATTAAACATGTGTCTCCACATTATTATGTTAAATAAGAAACGGAGAAAAATTAAATTGTTCAGGAAAAGGTCAACTACATGCATTCGGATTTCTTAAAAACCATTCAAATACTGCCTTTCATATGAGGGAGATGAATTCTATGTAAGGATTTGTCTCTTACTCACTGGCAGATTCTGATAACTGTCTCTAAACACTATGTCCCCCTTTCTCCTTAGTCCTAGAGCCCTAAAATTTTTAAGTAGACACATGATCCTGCTAAATAAAATCCCTTTCTCAGCCTCCCTTATTGAAATTGCCCTATCAAATTCAGATATGCAGTCAGAAATATTTTGCTTAACCCATTGTTATTTTGTGGGTTTGGGTACTTATAAATGTCCTTAATCTTAACTGATCCACTCTCCATCTTAGATGTTGTTAATATCTGAGGACTGATTTGCCAGAAATAAACTAACCAAGTGGCAGAGTTCCTTCTCCAATTAGAGTATTTACTGAACCATGTTTGTAGCTCTCTACAGGACAAATATGGTAGTAAATTATATGGAGATACTTAAAATTACATTGAAATCTTGTTTGGCAAAAATTAAGGTGAATCTAGAAATATTTCTCTTATATATTTACTCTCTCCCTCTCTACTACAGTTTTACCTTTTACCTACAAATATGAAGTCTTACCCATCCTTAAAAAATAAGTAGATGAATAAAATCTCTCAAAACTGCCTGCACTTCTACCTTCATTGGTATTTCCCTTCCCTCCTTTCACCAATACATTCTCAAAAAGTACACTTGCTGTTTCTACTTCCTTAATCTCACATTACTCTTCTACCCACCAGTTTAAATTGATAAAGTTTGTCATTAATTTAAAACTCCTCTTCTTCATACCTGCCTTTCCAAAAAGTCTCTTACCATTGGCTTCACCATCTTCAATGCACCCAAAAAAAAGTTCCACTCCATCACCTGGGTCATTTCTTTTCTTATTCTATTTCCTCTTCCTGTTCAGTATCAGACAATTGTTATTTTCTCAAATATTTTACCAAAATAGATATAGCCACCATATACCAGGTTACTGTGTACTCCAGAGCTGTATTGATAATACTATATAAAACATTGTCAAACATTTACCAAACACCTTCAATTACACATGTCCAAAACAGAAATGAATAATTAGTAGAAAAATGGGAAATTATAGGCTAAGTTCACTAATGAACACAGATGTAAAAATCTTAAAATATTAGCAATTAAATCAACAGCAACAAAAATTTGAAAAAAAGGGATGTTATCACAATTAATTGGAATGATATCAGAAATATAATCATAGTTTAACATTAGAAAATATCAATGTACTTTATCTATTAATAGAAGAAAGAAGAAAAACTATATAGAAACAGAGAAGGAAAGGGATAAAATTCAATACCCTCTGCTGATTTCAAAATTTAATAGTACAGGACAAAGATGGCATGAGATGCTGCAGGGTGCCATTCCCCTACAGAATCTTTAAATAACTATCAAAAACTGACAGAGCCACTTTCTTCAAAACTCCAGAGAAAAGTTAAGGGGTTACAATAACTGGCTGAGTGCTGAATCAAGAAAACAAGGTTTTAAAAACAGTCAGAAAAGCTCATAGTGACCTTGCTGGTCCTTTCCACAAGCACTCTCCAGCAAAGTGTGGAGTCAGCTCCCATTATGGGACCCTGGCCCTGTTCCTGAGGGAGCAGAGTATCCTTTATAAGCATACTGGGGTGTCCCCTTTCATTTCTGATTATTTTCATTCTCTCTCTTTTACCCTTTCTCACTCTAGCTAAAGATTTGTTGATTTTATTGATCTTTTAGAAAAACCAACTGTTGTTTTCACTGTTTCTTTTTTTTTTATTATTTCTCTATTTTATTTATCTCTGCTTTAAATATTTGTCATTCTCTTATTTCTGCTCAGTTTGGGTATAGTTTGTTCTTTTTCTAACCTCCAATTCTGAGGTTAGGTCTCTTCTTTGAGATAATTCTTTTTTTTAATGTGTTTAGAGGTATGTTTGCTCTCAGTACTGCCTTTGCTGCATCCCTTAAGTTTGGTATATTGTGTTTTCATTTTCATTCGTCAGAAGATATTTCCTAACTTCCCCTGGGGCATTTTTTTCCTTCGACATTGTTTAATCTCCACATATTTAGAAATTTTCCAGTTCTCCCTGTTATTGATTTCTAGCTTCATTCCATTATGGTTGAAGAAGATACAGTATATGATTTCAATATTTCTGGACTGAAGAAGAGGGAACATGTCCTAACTCATTCTAAGAGGCGAAACCATCTTAATACCAAAGCCAAAGGTTCCACAAAAAAGGAAAGTACAAATATTTCTAATGAATATACATGAAAACATCTTCAACAAAATATTAGCAAACTAAATCCAACAGCACATTAAAAGAATTACACACCTTAATCAAGTAGGATTTGTCCCAGGTATGCAAGAATTTTTCAACATAAAATTAATTAATGTAATACACCATATTAATAGAACAAGGGGGGGGGGGGAGAGATGATCATCTCAATTGACACAGAAAAGACATTTGGCAAAATCGAGCAATCCTACTTGATAAAAACACTTAGAAAACTGGGAATAAAAGGAAGCATCCTCAACATAATAAAAACTTACAACTAACATCTTACTCAATGGTGAACGACTGAAATCTTTCTCTTGCCCATCAGGACCAAGATAAGTATGCCCACTGTCATCACTGTTATCAATACTGTAGTGAAGTTCTAGCCAAAGCAATTAGGCAAGAAAAAGAAATAAACTATATCCAAATTGGAAATGAAGAAGTGAAACTTTCCCTACTTTCAGATAACATGATCCCACATGTGAAAATCCTTAAAGATCCAAAACAAAGTTACCAGAGCTCATAAACAAATTCAGCAAAGTGGGAGAATAGAAGATCAACAATGAAAATGTGTAATGTTTATAAACACTAGTAATAAATAATTAGAAAAGGAAATTTTTTTAAAACTTCCATTCACAATAGCAACTTAAAGAATCAACTAGGAAGAAAATTAACCAAGGATATAAAGGACTTATATGCAGAAACCTACAAATATTGCTAAAAGAAATCAAACAAGATCTTAAAAAGTAGAAGAACATTCCGTGTTCACGGATTGGAAAACTAAATATTGTTAAGAGGTCAAATCTACCCAATGTAATTTATAGATTAACACAATCCCAATCAAAATCCCAAAAGCCTTTGCAAAAATGGAAAAGGCAATTTTCATAATGGACCCCAAATAGTTAAAACCATCTTGAAAAAGAACTAAGTTGGAGGACTCACACTTCCTTATTTTAAAAGCATGGTACTGGCACAAGTATAGACATATAGAGTAATGGATTTAAGTGAGAGTTCACAAATAAGCCCTCATATCTAGGGCCAAATGGTTTTGACAAAGGTGCCAAGTCCATTCATTTGGGAAAAAATAGTCTCTTCAAAACATGGTGCTGGGAAAACTGGATATCCACATGCAAAAGAATGAAAACAGAATCCTACATCACACCTATACAAAAAAATCAAATGAAACAAAAACATAAATATAAGAAGCAAAACTACAATAAACTCCTAAAAGAACACAAAGGGAAACATCTCCAAGGCCTTTTGTTAGTCAATGTATTTTTAGACTTTATATCAAAAACATGAGGAAAAAAGTAAAAATGGATAAATGGAAATTCATCAATATTAATAAAACTTTTGTCCATCAAAAGATTTCATCACGAAAGTAAAAAGACAACCTACAGAACAGGACAAATTATTTGGAAAACATAAATCTAGTAAGTGTTTAATATATACAATATATAAAGAAGTCCTACACCCCAACAACAAAAAGACCCAGTCAAAAAATGGGCAGTAGTCTTGAACAGACATTTCTTCAAGAAAATATACAAATGACCAAAAAGTCCATGAAAAGAAGCTCCAAATCAGGAGCCAAGGGAAATGCAAAGTGCAACCACAATGAGATACCATTTCTGACCCACTAGAATGACTATTATTAAATAAATTAATTAATTAAATAAGTAAGATGGTGGACTAGAAAGACACGGGACTCTCTTCTCTCCCAGAAAAAAATAGCTGGAGGACAGGCAGAAACAGCCTGGAAAAAAATCTTCTAGGCTTTAGGACACCAGGAGAAAGCTGGACATTGCCCAGAGGAAAGAGTGACAAAGGAAATGAATTGTGACAGCAAAATTATGACTTAAAAGCCACAGCTGCAAATGCTGGCACCCTCCCCTACACTACAGACACTTTTGAAATCTCAGGCCTCATGGCTGGCGGTTACAGAAAAAGGGGGCCCCAGGGATCAACCTCCCCAGGTAAGGGGAGAAAGACACAGCCTAAAGCTAACTCAGCTTTTAACCCACGAATCTGGTCTGCTGTGTCCTAGGAGCCTTCCAGGTTGGGTGAGGCCATGCCACTGCTTCACTTTGGAGCCTGCAAGGGACAAAAGAGATCCAACCCTCTCAGTTCCCCTCTACTGACTGGGACTGGTTGTTGAGGACACAGAGAGGAGTGGAATTACATCTTGCCCAGGAAAAGGGAAGGAACTGCCAGCAAACTTTGGAGAACTGCCTCTGAAAAAGTTTGAATTATGAGGATGTTAGCCTCCAGGCAGGAACCTCTTGTCACACTGATCTCATCAATGTTGCACAAACATACTCTGACCAGGCACTGAACTGAGAGAACTGCCAAAGAGCACCATCTGCTGACAGATCAAAGAAGAGCATGTGAGGAAATTAAAAGTAAAAAAATAAGGCTTTTTCCAGCCTTTACAGCCTCCCTCCCCAAGGCCCTAAGAAGTGCGTCTGCAACCCATAACTGGGCCAAGGGCCCAGATTTGAGCAACTAACAGGGACAATCCTAAAGACCCAGAACAGGTTGAACCAAGAATCAAAGAACAGCAGTAACACAGCCTCCCACCACTAAAATGCTATGAAATAGAAAATGAGCATCTGAGTAAACTCACCACCCTAATCAGATGCCTAGACATCAGCAAAAAATTACAAGCCATACTAAGAAAATGGAAGAAATGTCCCAAGAAAAGGAATATATCAAAGCCCCAGAAGAGACGCAGGATTTGAGACAACTAATCAATGAGATGCAGCACACAAATTTCCAAAATCAAATTGATGAATTGAAAGGCAATATGGTTAAAGAAATAAAGGACATCAAAAAGACACTGAATGAGCACAAAGTAGAATTTGAAAACCTGAATAAAAAAGTAACAGAACTCATGGGAATGACAGACACAACAGGTGAAATAAAAAACACATTACAGGCATACAGTATCAAACTCAAAACGATATAAGAAAGAATAAGTAATACAGAACACAGAACAGCTGAAATTGAAGAGAAAAGAATGGAAAAAATAGAACAGAGGCTCAAGGAGTTGAATGATTACACAAAACGAAACAGCATACATGTCATGGAAGTTCCAGAAGGAGAAGAGAAGGGGAAAGGGAAAGGAGGAGTAGTTGAGGAAATAAGAGCTGAAAATTTCCCAACTCTCATGAAAGAAATGAACATACATGTCCAAGAAGTGCAGCATACCCCAATCAGAATAAATCCAAATAGACCTATTCCAAGACATATACTACTCAGAATGTCGAATGCCAAAGATAAGGAAAAAATTCTGAGAGAAGCAAAGGAGAAGCAAACCATCACATACATAGTTCAGATTTCTCATCAGAAACCATGGAGGAGAGAAGACAGTGGAATGATACAATTAGGATACTGAAAGACAAAAACTGCCAGCTAAGAATTCTTTATCCAGCAAACATGTCCTTCAGATATGGAGTTGAGTTTAAAACATTCAAAAACAAAGAAAAACTAAGAGAGTCCATAAAAAAGAATCCACCTTTGCAGGAAATATTAAAGGAAGCCTTACAGCCTGAAAGAAAAGACAGGAGAGAGAGGCTTGGAGAAGAGTATAGAAGAAAAAAATAGTTAAATGGATAACCAAAAGAGTAAAAAGACAAAAATAAGATATGACATATGAAAACCAAAGAATAAAAGTGTGGAAGTAGTATCATTTAATGTTAAAGGATTAAATTCCCCAATAAAAAGATATAGGCTGACAGAATGGATTAAAAAGAAACATGAGCCATCCATATGCTGTTTAAAGGAGACTCACCTTAGACCCAGGGATACAAACCGGCTAAAAGTGAAAGGTTGGGAAAAGATACTCTATGTAAAACAGTAACCAAAAAAGAGCAGGGATAGCTATACTAATCTCAGACAAAGCACACTTTAAATGCAAAAAAGTTATAAGAGACACAGGTGGCCATTATATATTAATAAAAGGGGTAATCCACCGGGAAGAAATAACAGTCAAAATATCTATGTACCTAACCAGGGAGTCCCAAAATACACGAAACAAACTGACAAAATGGAAGGGAGTAATAGGCATCTCTACAATAACAGTCGGAGACTTCAACACACCACTCAAATCATTAGATAGAACTAGAAAGAAGATCAACAAAGAAAGAGAGAACTAGACCAATATGATAAATGAGCTCGACCTAACAGATATATACAAAATGTTCCACCTAAACTCAGCAGATTATATATTGCTCCCAAGTACCCATGTATCCTTCTCCAAGATAGACCACATGTTTGGTGACAATGCAGAGCTCAATAAAAATAAAAAGATTGAAATTATACAAAGCACCTTCTCAGATCATAATGGAATGAAACAGGAAATCATAATAGAAAGCAAAGAAGTAAATTTGCAAATGTGTAGAGGCTAAACAACACACTCCTAAATAATCAGTGGGTCAAAGAAGAAATTGCAAGTGAAATATATTGAGACAACTGAAAGTGAGAACACAACTTATCAAAACTTATGGGATACAGCAAAGGCAGTCTTGAGAGGGAAATTTATAGCCCTACAAGCCTATATTTAAAAAAAGAGCTAAAATCAAAGATCTAACTGAACAACTGGAGAAATTAGAAAAAGAACAGCAAACCATTCCCTAAGCAGAAGGAAATAATAAAAGATTAGAGTAGAAATAAATGAAATTTAGAACAAAAAACAATAGAGAAAATCAAAACCAAAAGCTGGTTCTTTGAGAAGATCAATAAAATTGACAAACCCCTACGTAGACTAACAAAGAAAAACAGAGAAGATACAAAAAAATAGTCAGAAATGAAAGGGTGGAAGTTACAACTGACCCCACAGAAAAAAAAGGATCATAAGAGTATATTATGAGAAACTGTATTCCAACAAACTAAACAACCTAGATAAAATGGACAAATTCCTAGAAATACACCAACAACCTACACTGACACTACAAGAAATATAAGAACTTAAACCAATCACATTTAAAGAGATTGAATCAGTCATCAGAAATCTCTCAAAGAAAAGACCAGGACCAGATGGCTTCACAGGTGAATTATACCAAGCATTTTCAAGAAGAATTAAACTGTTTAAACTGTTCCAAAAACTTAAAGAAGAGGGAAATTACCCAACACATTTTATGAACCCAAAATCACCCTAATCCAAAGCCAGACAAAGAAAGACACTACAAGAAAAGAAAATTACAGACCAATCTCTCTAATGAGCATTGACACAAAATTTCTCAATAAAATACCTGCAAATAGAATCCAACAGCTAATCAAAAGAATTATACATCACAACCAAGTAGGATTTATTCCCAGTATGCAAGGCTGGCTCAATGTAAGAACATCAATTAACATAATATACCACATTAACAAAGAGAAGGAAAAACAGCACATGATCATCTCAATAGGTGCAGAAAAGGCACTGGACAAAATCCAGGATCTTTTCTTGATAAAAACATTTTGTAAGATAGAAATAGAAAGAAAATTCCTCAACATGATAAAAGGCATATATGAAAAACCCACAGCCAACATGGTACTCAGTGGGGAAAGTCTGACAAGCTTTACCTCTAGGATCAGGAACAAGACAAGGATGCCTACTATCACCATTGTCATTTAACATTGTGCTGGAAGTTCTAGCTAGAGCAATTAGACAAGATGAATAAATAAATAAGTAAATAAATAAATAAACAGCACCCAAATAGGAAAAGAGAAGTAAAATTCCCACTATTTGAGGATGACATGATCCTGTATTTATAAAATTCTGAAATGTCTACAGCAAAACTACTTGAGCTAATAAATGAGTTCACCAAAGAGGCAAGATACAAGATCAACATGCAAAAATCAGTAATGTTTCTGCACACTAGTATTGTACAATCTGAGGAAGAAATCAGGGGGAGAATTCCATTTACAATAGCAACAAAAAGAATCAAATACCTAGGAATCAATTTAACCAAAGAAGTATAGGACCTATATGCAGAAAACCACAAAATAATGCTAAAAGAAATCAAAGACTACCAAAGCAAAGGAAAGACATTCCATGTTCATGGATTGGAAGACTAAGTATCATGAAGACGTCAATCCTACCCAAACTGATTTATAGATTCAATGCAATACCAATCAAAATTCCAACAGACTACTTTACAGAAACGCAAAAGGCAATTACCAAATTCATTTAAAAGGGAAAGTGCACCCGAATAGGCAAAAGCAGTCTAAAAAAGAAGAGCAACATGGGAGGAATTTCACTGCTTGACCTTGAAACATATTACAAATCTACAGTGGTCAAAACAGCCTGGTATTGGCATAAGCATAGACACATCGAACAGTGGAATAGAATTCAGAGTCCAGAAATAAACTCTCACCTCTATGGCCAACAGGTTTTTGTCCATGTTAATAGGACAAACAGTCTCTTCAACAAATGGCTCTGGGAAAACTGATTATCAATACCCAAATGAATGAAAGAGGACCCCTATCTCAACCCCTATACAAGAATCAACTCAAAATGGACCAAAAACCTAAATATAAAAGCCAGAACCATAAAACTAATAGAAGAAAATGTAGGCAAACATCTTAAAGACCTTGTAGTAGGTGGTGGTTTCTTGGACTTTACACCCAAAGCATGGGCAACAAAAGAAAAAATAGATAAATGAGACCTCCTCAAAATTAAAAACTTTTGCACAACAAAAGACTTTGTCAAAAGGGTGAAAAGGTAGCCCACTCAATGGGAGAAAATATTTGGAAATCATGTCCAATAAGGGTTTAATATCCGTGATATGTAAAGAGATGCTACAACACAACAATAAAAAGACAAATGACACAATTAAATAATGGGCAAGACTTGAACAGACATTTGTCCAAAGAAGAAATACAAATGGCAAAAAAACACATGAAAAAATTTTTCAACATCACTAGCAATTAGGGAAATGCAAATCAAAACTACAATTAGATATCATTTCACACTTATCCGAATGGCCACTATTAAAAAAACAGAGAACTACAAGTGTTGAAGAGGATGTGGAGAGATGGGAACACTTATTCACTGTTGGTGGGAATATAGAACAGTACAGCCACTGTGGAGAACTGTTTGGCAGGTCCTAAAGAAGTTGAATATAGATTTGCCACATGACCTCGCAATACCACTATTGAGTATATACCCAGAAGAACTGAGAGCAGGGACACAAACAGACCTCTACACTCTGATGTTCACAGCGGCGTTATTCATGATTGCCAAAAGTTGGAAACAACCCAGGTGTCCATCAACCAAGGAATAGATAATTAAACTGTGGTGTATTCACACAACGGATTATTATGCAGCTGTAAGAAGAAATGAAGTCGTAAAGCATATGACAACATGGACGAAACTGGAGGACATCATGTTGAGTGAAGCAAGCCCGACACAAGGACAAATACTATATGATTGTGCTACTATGAACGAAATATATTGTGTAACCTCATGGAGTTACTAACTTGAATATGGGTCACCAGAAAATAGAATGAGTTTAGAAAATGGGAAGCTGAGGGTTAACTTGTGCAGAATTAGTAAAATGTGTGTATGTTACTCTTAGGATATGAAAAGAAAATATAAAAACCCAACATGTTTGCAACCAGCAGTACTATTATGTGGGTATGAAAGTGGTTTAAAGAGAAAGTCTAAAATCATGTTTATTACTAAAAGGAAAGCTAAAAAATATAACATAGAACTGTACGCATAGTAAAACTGCATATGAAATATGAATATGGGTAAAATTGCATATATAAAACCGTTTTTATTTGAAACTGGACAAATATATGTTAATACTATAAAATGTTAATATCAGACAAAAAAAATTATGCCAAGTAAAAGAAACTAGACACAAAGTACTACATATTGTATGATTCCACTTATATAAAATTTAAATATAAATCAATTTATAAAGACAAGAGTAGATTAGTGGGTTATGTAGTGCTAGGAAAGGACTGGTAAGGGGTATGGAGATTTTATTTTGGGAGTAATAAAACCGTTCTAAAATTTTTGTGGTGATGAATGCACAATATTGTGATTATACTAAAAGACATTGATTATACACTTTGGATAGATCATATGGTATGTGAATATATCTCAATAAAACTGCTTAATGAATAAATAACTGTGAAAGAATGGCCAGAAATAGCAGCTACATACAGCAGGGGAAATGCAAATGATTAAGAGGTGAAGAATTTTCTTGCTTGTTTGTATGTCTGTTTTTGTTTATTATTATTATTATTGAAATAATGAAAATGCTCTAATGATTGAAGAGATGTATGTACAACTATGTGATTATACCTAATACCACTGATTGTATACTTTGGATGAATTGTATGCTTTAATAATATGTATCAATAAAATTGATTTGTTTAAAAAAAAAGTTTTTAAAAAATGAAAAAAATACTTTATACTGAGGAAAAATAAACAGAAAACAACAAATACTGGAGAGGATGTGGAAAAATGGGAATATTCAGTCATTAGGAATGTAAAATGGTGCAACCACCATGGAAGACAGTTTGGTAGTTCCTCCAAACTTAAAGTATAGAATTACCATATGACCCAGTACTCCAACTTCTAGGTATATACCCAAAAGAATTGAAAGTAGAAACTCTAACTGATTAGATATTTGCACACCGATGTTTACACTGGCAATATTCACAATTGCCAAAAAATGGAAGCAACTCAAGTGTCTATCAACCAATTAATGTAAAAACAAAATGTAATACATACAAACAATGGCATACTATTTGGTTCTATGTAGAAATGAAATTGTGATGCACATTATGTTGAGTGAAATAAGCCAGACACAAAAGGACAAATATTGTGTATTCTCACCAGTATGAACTAAACATGATGAGTAAACTCACGGAAGTAAACTCTAAACGATAGGTTACTCAGAGATAGAATGTGGGTTAAGAACAGGAGCTGATGCTTAATGTATTTGGGATTTTTCATAAGGTTTATTGTGAAAGCGTGGAAATAAAGTTGATGCTAATACATTATAGTGAGTATAACTAATACTGATGACTTATAAATACGATTGTGGCTGAAAGGGGTAGTCTGTTGACTTAAATGTCAACTGAAAGGAAGCCAGAGAATCTAGGGACTATATAACAGCAATTTCAGTGGTGGATGAAGATTGTGGTTAACAGTATAAATATAAGAATGTTCTTTTACAAAAGTGTTAAGAATATGGTGATATATGGGAAAATTACAACTAATGAAACCTGTGGATGATAGTTAACAGTAATGTAGTTTTTTTGCAGCAATGGCAAAGAAGATATTATATCAATTCTAAGGGACAATAATGGGGAGCATAAGAGTATGGAATTTTCCTTTTGGAGTAATGAAAACATTCTAAAATTGACTGAGGTGATGACAGCACAACTCTGTGATGAAAATGAGAGCCACTGTGTGTATACTTTGAATGGACTGTACAAAGCATGGGACTGTGTAACACAAATCCTGTGGTGGAAGATGGATTGTGGTTAACATAGCAAATGTGAGAAGGTTCTCTCACGCACTATAACAAATATATACTACTAATACAGGGTGTTAATAATCAGGTGGGTTGGGAGAAAAATACACCAAATATAAGACACTGGCTATAGTTAGTAATATTTTAATGATGTTCTTTCACAGTTTGTAACAAATATTTCACAATAATGCAAGGTGGTGGTGATGGCGTGAAGTATGAGAGCCCTGTAGGATGATTTGCACAGTTGTTTTCTAAGTTCACAACTTTTACTATACACTTTTGTTTATGTTTGTTCATGTATGAATGATATATTTTAATAAAAATTTTAAATGAAAAAAAAAAAAGAAAAAAAACCATAGTAGTGAAAGCTTACTTTAGGGGAGCAGATGTAGCTCAGTGGTTTGAGCACCTGCTTCCCATGTACTAGGTCCTGTGGTTCAATCCCTGGTACCTTCTAAGAACAACAACAACAACAACAAAACATAATCCTTGGGGAGCAGATGTAGTTCAATGGTTGAACACCTGCCTTCCATATACAAGGTCCCAGGTTCAATCCCCGGTACTGCCAAAAAAAAAAAAAAAGGCCTACATTAAAAAAAACAAGAAAGCTCCCAAATGAATAACCTAACTTTATATCTTAAGGAACTAGAAAAAGGAGCAAATTATACCCAAAATTGCAAAAAGGAATGAACTAATAAAGATTAGAGTGAAGATAAATGAAATAGAGAATAGAAAAGCAACAGACAAAAATCAATGAAACCAAAGGCTGGTTCTTTGAAAGAATCAACAAAATTAAAAAACCTTTAGCCAGACTAACAAAAAAAAGGGGAGGGGAGATGAAAATAAGAAAAAAAAAGAGGAGAGACATTACTACCAAGCTTACAGAAATAAAAAAGGATTTTAAGAAGATACTATTAACAATTCTATGCCAAAAATTAAATAATCTAGCTGAAATGGATAAATTCCTAGAAACACACAAATTACCAAACCTAAAAAGAAAATCTTAACAGACATATAACAAGGAAAAAGACTGAATCAATAATCAAAACCTCCCAATAGAGAAAAGTCCAGAACTAGATGGTTTCACTGGTGAATTCCACCAAGCATTTAAATAAGAATTAACCAAATCCTTCTCAAACTCTCCCAAAAACTGGAGAAGGGAATACATCCTAACTCATTCAATGAGGCCAATATTAGCCCGATACCAAAGCCGAACACAGACATGCACAAAAAGACTACAAATATTATCCCTTAGGAATGCAGATGCAAAATCCTCAAGAAGGGGGGCAGATGTAGTTCAAGTGGTTGGGCATCCATCTGCCATATGGAGGAACCTGGGTTCGATCCCCAAGACCTCCTGGTAAAATTAAAATACATATATAGAAAGCACACGTGTCGCCAGGCCCCGCCAAGCCACGCAGCAAGATGATGATGTAACAGGAGAGAGACACAGAGGAGAGACACACCAAAAACCAGGAACTGAGGTGGCACAGGTGGCAGAAAGCCTCTCTCCTACATCGGAGGTCCCCAGGATCAAATCCTGGTGAAGACTGGAGAAGAAAGGATGAGAAGAGAGGGTAGGAAACAGACACAGAGAACTGCCCAGCGATTGAACACAGGGAACAGCAGATGGGGGGCGGGGGAGGGTGAGTTAAAATGGATAAAATAAATAAATAAATCTTTTTTTTTTAAATCCTCAAGAAAATAGTTAGCAAACTGAACCCAAAAGCATAACAAAAGAGATTTATCTCAGGAATGCAATGGTGATTTAAAATATAGAAATCAATCTAATCAATGGTAAAAAAAAAAAAAAAAGTGCTATAATTGTATGTCTTGGGAACACAGGCTCAGGCACAAAAGACTTACAGCAAAAGACCACTTTATTACTCACACAGTACCAAGTAAGCCTGACACACACTGGGGCTGCTTTTACCCATTTTAAGGTTGAAAGTATGCTTAGGCCATTCCATTATACTTAACATCTCTCTTGGACTGCTGAGTGGAAACATATTGAAACATCTGCAAACAATAATAAAGGAGGGACATGGATAGGAGGTGAAGTAAGGGATGGGAGATGGCCGCTAGGCATGTCTGTGACTTTCCAGAAGCTACACTAATCAACATACATAGTACTAACAAAAGAACAGATATATGGAACAATGGAGTAGCACTGAGAGTCCTGAAATAAACCCATGCATCTATGACCAACTGATTTTGAAAAAGGATGTGAAGTACATTCAATGGAGAGAGCACAGTCTCTTCCACAAATGGTGCTAGAAAAACTAAATATCCACATGAATGAAAGTGGACACCTACCTCACCCAATAAATAAAAATTAACTCAAAATGAGTTAATGACCTAAATGTAGGCACTAAAACCATAAAGATCTGAAAAGAAAACATAGTGGAAAATCTTCATGACCTTCGATTTGGCAATGGATTCTTAGATCTAACAACAGAAGAATGAGCAAGAAAAGAAAAATTAGAAATTGTACTTCATCAAAATTAAAAAACCTTTGTGCATAAAAGGACATTATCAAGAAAAATGAAGACAACCTTCAGAATGGGAGAAAATATTCTATAGTTTCTGAAGATGCAAGTAGGAATGCAAACTGGTACAACTACTTAGAGACTAATTTGGCCACAAAGCCTAGAGTCAATAATGCACCACACTACAGCCCAACAATTTTTTTTTTATAATAGGCTTTAATTTTCTCTTTTTCTTAAAATACAGATTTCTTATATTATTTATATATTAATACAAATATCCTTTGTATTAATGTATATAAAATGTATTTATATATTAATAAAAAGGGTATTTCATAGCATTTTATTTCACATCTTCATAGTCTGAATGATGAAATCCTGTTATTTGATCACTGTAGTTATTAAGAGTTGTAGATAGGAAACAAGTATTGCTGTTTACCATGATTCAAATTACTATTGGTCCATAGTCACTGGAGCATCTTTGATGTCCAAAAGGAATATTTTCAAACTTTTTGAAAAGTTCAGGAACAGCCTAGGATTCTTCCGTTGTTGTTTTTCCTTTTCTTTTTTATTTCAAGGCAGTACTAGGGATTGAACCTGGGACCTCATACATAGGAACCACTAAGCTACACCAACTCCCCTTTGAGGGCTGGAATTGTCTTGCTTCAAATTTTCTTTTTATTTTAAGTAATCTCTTCTTTATCAAAATATTTTATCCACTGTTGGGGACAACTTGATTCAAATGAGCTTCTTAACTTCTTACACTGAGAAGAGTCCTCTTGTGTTCTCATCTAAGCACTTCCAGTACTCATCCCAGGCTCCCCTACAAGCCTGCCTTTCTTTCATAGACGGGGTTGCCATTCCTACTGGGATCAAGCTCTCTGCCCATCTAGAACCTAGGCTTCCCTTCAACAACTGCAGGAGAAAAAGGTCACTCAACCCAACAATCATGAGGGTGTTGGTGCCAAATCCTAGCACCTGGAAAGTCACTTTGCAGGCCGGAGCTGCAACAATTCTATTTCTAGGTTTTTACATTGAAAAATACATGTGCCCAAGGACACATGTACAGGATGATTTGCACAAAATATTAAAATCAACCTAAAAAAATCTATCAACAGAGAAATATAGAAATAATTTGAAGTTTAATCACACAATGGAATATCTACACGGTAGATAAAATCATTGAAACACAGTCCAATATATCAACATGCATAAACCTTAAAAATAATGTTGAGCAAAAAACTCTGCAAAATGATACGCATGTAAAGTTTAAGAACATGCGAAAATATATATATACACACACATAAAAAATCTATTTCAATATATACATATGTTGTAGAAGTATTAACAATCTTTTCGTAGAGGGGGGAAAAATCATCAAATTAATGAAAAGGCAAATGGCAACAAAACAGTAGAAAAAAATTCAAATTCATTTATATATATATAACAGATACACACCAAGAAGATATAAACTTTATATTAAATGCCATCTCATTGGCAATTAATAGAAAATATATTGGATATGAACATATTTTATTAATAAATGTACTGCATTTATGGGCACATGTCTATATATGGTTTTAGATATATAAATACATACAATTGTGCTGAATCTCAAATTAGCAAAATGCTTGGAATATTCTTTTCAGATATCAAGGCCTGATTCCTGTTGAGACAACCTTCAGATCATTTTACCTTATTTCCAGATCACCAAGTACAAATACTAGAAATGCAATGAATTAATGATATAAAGGTGTTTGAGAAAAGAAAAAAAAAAAAAATCGGGAAAAATCATGCAATAACTTATCTCAAGTCTCAAAATAATGGTGATGATCTAGAGGCATGGACCAGAATCTCACTTAGGTGGAAAGTACCTCTAAGAATCTCAGAATCTGCTTCCAAAGATAAAAAGACATGTTTCAAGAATGATGGTAAGACTTGAATCTAAGATGTGGTGCCAATAATTAAAATTAATCTGGGAAGCGGCTGTGGCTCAATCAGTGGGGCTCCGTTTGCCATACGGGAGGCCCCGGGTTCGGTTCCCGGTGCCTCCTGGTGAAGGCGGGCCCGCCGGCATGGCGTGGTTAGCTGACCCATAGAGCACAGGCAGCAAGGGGGGGATAAATGAATAAATAAATAAAATCTTTAAAAAAATAAATAAATAAAATAAAATAAAATTAATCTTCTCAGCGAGCGGGTGTAGCTCAGTGGTTGACCACCTGCTTCGCATGTACAAGGTCCTGGGGTTCAATCCCCAGTACCTCCTAAAAAATTTTTTTTAAATTAATCTTCTGTAATATTCTATAAAAATCCCCAATATTTAGCATAATGTTTGGCACTAAATATACTCAAAATCACTTGACTAAATGGATGTGAACGATATTTTGTAATGGTCACATCAACATGACTAAAGAGATGTCAAGAGGGCTCCATGAGCAATACAGGTTTGTTTTTTGTAAATAATTTAATGTCAAAAGTAAAAACAATACATACATTGTACTTATTATTCTCCAGATTATTTCTTTTAAACCCATTTATATAACTTTTCCTAAAATTTATATTGTTAAGTTACGGAGAACAGAAAAGAACAAATACTGAAAGTGGCATCTTAAATTAGAGAATTGTACCACAGGCATAACAAAACCTTCACAGGGTCTGAGGCCTGAATTACTCAAGGTTTCTGCCACAGACTCTATCCTAAAGTCTTAGATAACACAATTAAGAGATGTGACTAACTGGACTTAAAAATACACCTGGAGGGGGGTGGATGTGGCTCAAATGGTTGGGCATCTGCCTGCCATATGGAGGGACCTGGGTTCGATCCCCTGGACCTCCCGGTAAAATAAAATAAAAAAATAAAAAATAAATAAAAATAAATACACCTGGAAACACTTTGTAAATATGCCCATTACCTTCTAGCTGGTACATAATAAGATGCTCAATAAGTTATCCTTTTATGGTTATGAAAAACAAGAATACATGAAACAGCTATTTCATTTTTTTTATTTTTTAAATTGATACAAATTTCAATTGTATACATAAATTCAGTCATTTCAAAAATGATTGTAAAATCTGATTTTTATATTAATATATGACACTCCTAATTCCTATTTAGTAGAAGACATTTTATTTTCACTGTATTTGTTATGCCATGCATTAAATTACTGCACACTCTTCAGTTCCTACTTCACAAAATTATTTCTATTTCATATGCATGAGCTGTAAGGACTCTTTAAAGATTTAATCAATTCCTTCATTTTATAAATAAGGACACTAAGACACAGAGTTAAACAGCTTATCGAAATGCACTCCAACAAGCAAGAAGAATTCTGAAACTAAATCTCTTAACAGTGAGCCCCAATGTTCTTTTATTTAAACTTTTTCTTTCAAACATGATATAAAAACAATAAAGATTATGTGGATCTCCACCCACTGATACAGCACACTATGACAAGATGAACACTCACACAGGTGAGTCCTGTCCTGAATGCCCCAAACTGCTATGTTCTCAAATAGAGGGGCAGGAGTCTCTCAAAAAGCATAGGCAGTGCCTAATAGGGAAAGACAGGCCTGTATGTCAAGCCTTCAATGTTGCTGCAATTAACTATGAATCTTGTTTTTCAAGGAGTGAAGCTTGGTGGTTGCCATGGGTTCCAAGGGGAGGCAGAGGGAGGAACAGAATAGATGGAACATAGGGTATTTTTGGGGTATTAGAATTGTTCTACATGATCTTGCAAAGATGGATACAGGCCAGGTTAAAACTCATCAAAATTTATAAAAGTGTATGGTCCCATAATGTAAATCACTGACCATGGCTAGTAGCAATGTTTCAATATTTGTACATCAATTGTTAACAAATATACCATCCACATGTAAAATGTTACTAATAGGTGAAAGGGGAAAAGGGAGAGGATGTTGGGTATATGGGAATCCCCTATATTCTGTACCTGACTTTTCTAAAATCTAAAGCTTCTTTGAAGACAAAATGAAAAAACGTAATAAGACACTGGGGGAATAAACAGAAGAAAATGTCAATGTACATATAAGACAACAGATCTTACAATGCTAAAAGACACTATGTCAAAAAAAAATTTTTTTAATCTTATATTTATTATTTTTTATTATTTCAAATTTATTTTTAAAATTTTTGTATTTTGTTATTTTAAAAACCATCATTATTATTTCATTTTCTTATTAGTTGTATTTGGTTATTTTGCTGGCTTTACTTTTGAAGAAGTTTTGGATCACAGAAGGGTTACAGCTGTGACAGCGAAAGATCACTGGTGCAGGTTTTCAATGATGGGGGATACATGGGAGGAGGTTCACTTGGGGCATACCTATAAAGCATATGAATGTGTTCAAGTGTTCATGGGGCATTGTCACGGTGGGTGGAGATCCACACAATAACAAAACAATATCAAATTCCCATCCTGGGGAGCTCTGCCACATTCTCTAATGGGACAGCAAGAATCCCCCCAGCACAAAGGCAGTGACTAGTGAAGGAGGACAGACCACTGACACGCCCTTGATATTGATGACTGTACTTATGAACCTTCACTCTTGAAATTGAAACTTAGCCCAGTATTATAGAATGCCTAAGAGTTACCTCCTGAGAGCCTCCTTGTTACTCAAATGTGGCTTCTCTCTAAGCCAAATTCAGCATATAAATACATTACCTTGCCCCCAGCATGGGACATGACTTCCGGGGATGAGCTTCCCTGGCACCAAGGGATTACTATCAAGCACCAACTAGCAAGCCAACTGGAAAAAGACCTTGACCAAAAGGGGGGAAGGGTAAAGACAAGTGAGTTTATGTGGCTAAGAGACTTCAAAGTCAGTCAGTTACATTGAGGTTATGCTTATGCATGTCTCAGCAGGATCTCATTAACTGCTAAAGTAAATACTGCCTGGGAGGCGGCTGTGGCTCAATCAGTGGGGCTCCCGTTTGCCATGTGGGGGGCCCCGGGTTCGGTTCCCGGGGCCTCCTGGTGGGGGCGGGCCCGCCCGCACGGCGTGGTTGGCTGACCCAGCGAGCGCGAGCAGCAGGGGGGGGATGAATGAATAAATAAATAAAATCTTTAAAAAAAAAAAAATAAAGTAAATACTGCCTGAAAGAGCGGGGCTCCTAAGGGCTCTGGAGACATCCAGACACTACAGGTAGGGCAGACAGCTCAGGAGTTTGGTGCCCTGCCAGTGGGCCCTACTTTGGAATTTATGCTACCCTGTGTGACAGAGTTGGACTCAGTTGTGGTTTCCCTACACATGGCTCTTCTGCACCTTCTATTTGAAACTACAGTTAGTACTAGACTTGATAGGTGTATGTCCAAGAGACTTAAATCTTTGGGCTGTCCATATACCAGTTGTGCCCTGAATCTCAACAGCACTGCAACACCTACTCTCCAGTTCATTGGACTCGCCCAGGACAACTAACAAGGAGATGATGATGGATAATGACCATCTCAAGGAACAGAGAGAGTCTGCAACTGCAAGCAAGATAGTCCCATCCATCTGCCCCATGGGATCTAAGCCCCTCTCAATTAGAGATGGAGTTGGCATCAGTATCCCAGAATCCTCAGGATTGGGGAATGAACGATGGACTAAAGTAGACTATTCTACATAGACTTATTTTGATTCTAGCAATGGAAGAGCTTTTATCATTGATGTGGAGGCGGTGGCCACTGGAGGTTCTGAGGGGAGGGAGAGGGAAAAATAGGTGTAATCTGGGGGCATTTTCAGGACTTGGGAATTATCCTGAATGACACTGCAATGACAGATACAGGTCATTATATATCTTATCATAACTGCAAAAATGTGCAGGACAGAGTGTAAACTACAATGTAAATTATAACCCATGCTCAATGGCAATGCTCCAAAAATGTGTTCATCAATTTTAACAAATGTATCACACTTGTGAAGTATGTTGTTAATATGGGAAAATGTGGGAGGGGTAGGGAGTAAGTCATATAGGAATCCCCCATATTTTTTCTGTAACATTTATGTAATCTAAGTATCTTTAAAAAAAAAAAAAAATTTAAAAAATATATAAAATAAAATAAACTACACTAGGAAAAAAAAAATAGCGAACTCCAATGTACTCTGTATCAGATTTATCAAATTTTAACATTTTTCCACATTTGTTTTATCATCCTAGCTTTATTTTCTAAACATTTGAGAATAGGTTGCATATTTACTACTCTTTTAACATTTAATACTTCCATGTATATTTGTTAAGAACAAGGATATTCATTCACGTAACCACATAAAGTACAGTTACCCAGTTCAAGAAATTTAACAGTGATATAAAGAATGCAGTCTATATTTCAATTTTTTCAATTGTTCCAAAAATATCTTTTGGGGCATTTTCTCTCACATTATTATATTCAGTACAGAATCATGTGTTGCATTTAATTGTCAATATATCTCTACTTTTTTTAAAATTGCAGTAATATATATTAGACTTAAAATTTCCCATTCCAAGCACTCCCAAACATACAATTCAGTGCTTTAATCTCATTCTAAATATTGTGCTACCATCACCAACATCCATTACCAAACTTTTTCCTTCACTTGCAACAGAAACCCTGTATTCATTATGTGTTAAATCCCTGGGAAACTGCACTCTCTTAACTGTCTCCATGAATTTGCATATTCTAGTTCTTTCATGTAAGTGGAATAAAACAATACCTGTTTTTTTCTGTCTCATCTATTTCACTCACAATGTCTTCAAGGTTCACCCACATTTTAGTATGTATCAGAACTACATTCCACATTTTATGCTAAGTAAAATATTCCACTGCATCTATATACCACATTTTATTTATCATTCGTCTGCTTATGGACACTTGGGTTGGTTTCCACCTTTGGCTACTTTGAATAATGTCGCTATGAACATATATTTGTGTACAAATATCTGTTCAAGCACTGTTTTCAATTCTTTTGGCTATTTTTATTAGTCAGGGTTTAATACAGCTTGGTACCAGAAGTGGTTCTTGAGAAACAAAATCTTTTTTTTTTTTTTAATTCTTTATTGGAAGTACATTTATTTTAGGTCTTTTTAAAAACTTATTTCATACAGCAAATTTTGAATCACAAAAAAGCATATTTGAATCAAGTGAATCTAAGCTTGTTCCCTGCAAGCATTTAAATCAAAAGTACAATAGTTAAATACATTCTTTTAATATTATGTTGGGGAAAATGCATGCAAGATGTTTATTGATCTTATCTAGAGCTTAATGAAATTTCTAAAATTTGTGTCTTTCATCATTCTTAAACTCCATTACCAACTACTGTTGGTGTTATAAAAAAATTATTCTTCAAAGACTCAACTTTTTACATTTACCAGTGTCTGAGAAAATACTAGCTATGAATAAATAACTAAAGAAAGATCACATTTCTAACCTCTCATTTGTAGGGCCTAATTACTCAGCAAGGCCTCAAGGCCTGTGTGAATTTAAATCGCCTATTAATGACTACAGCAAACCAATCTAGAATTCTATTTAGAATTGATAAAGGTATTCTTAGGAATATACCTATTGCAGGTTCAGGTAGAGTCTGTTAGGACTAAAACTCCAAACTTTACCTTCAAATTTACTTCATGAGCTCTTTAAAGTCTATGTTACTGTGGCTCATAATTATACAACCATTTTCAGGATTTTAATTGTTTGATACTTAGAAGATATAGATAGCCACGTTATTAAGTTTTAAAAATTAAAAAGCAGATGTGGCTCAAGCATTTGGGCTCCCATCTACCATATGGGAGGTCTCGGGTTCGTTTCCTGGGGCCTCCTGGTGAAGTCAAGCTGGCCGCGCAGAGAGCTGGCCTGCATGGAAAGCTGGCATAACCAAAAAAAAAAAAAAAATATATATATATATATAGGGGAGCAGATGTAGCTCAGTCAGTGGTTAAGTGCCTGAATTAGTATAACTAAAAATATAGGTGACAATATAGAATAGGTGAGGGTTTTTTAAAAATCAAATTTGTTTAAAAACACAATTTGTGGGGTCGGATGTGGCTCAACTGGTTGGGCGTCCGTCTCCCACATGGAGGGACCCAGGGTCGATCCCCGGTACCTCCCGGTAACAAAAAAAAAATAAAATAAAATAAATAAATAAATAAATGAATAAAGTGGTTAAAAAAAAAAAAAAAAAAAAAACACAATTTGTCACTGGTAGGATCAGTTCATCAGGCATGATAGCCTTAAACATATGACACATAGAATTGGCAAAATATTACGTTAGATAACAAAAGTCTAGCATGAGCACCTTACACAAGATGAGAATGTATCTTCAAATGCAGGTTTTAAATAAAGGTGTAATCTTCTGTATACAGAAAGTTGCATTTAGTTGTGCCTGAGAAATGTTATCCATAAAACTGATAGCAAAAGGAATATTGAACAAAAGTTTGCAATTTTAAACACTTGGATAAACACGCCATAAAATGTGGTTCAAAGTTTTGTATTCAGTACAAACCAAAATTTAAAAATTAACAATATAGTTTTCATCAATCTTGGTTATTTTTGTATTGTTTTTATGAATACTATGGGTTTCATTAAATACTACTTTCAGCATACAGATGCAGATTATTTTCTAATTACTAAATAGTAGATGGGGTGTTTATGGACAGGCTAAATCATTCAGTTGGTTATTTGCTGCTGCTGTTCCTTCTCTGCCATTTCTTGTTGGCGAATTGTATCTTGTGCCGCTTGTTGCATTTTCTCCAGTTTTTCCAGAGTCAGAGACTTTAAAGGTAAAAGTTTGGGTTAACACAGCACCATTGTGGTTACATCTTCCACGGACAATTGCCCTGGTTTTGGAAGAACTTCCCGGAACAATGACTTTACTTCTGCCATATCTGAATTGTTGGCTACAGTAAGTCTGGATTGTTGGATACAGTTCATGATTAGGTCTGTATACCTTCATCCAAAACTGCAGGCAATGTTCACAAAGCCCTCATTTCATAACTCGGGTTGAAAATGGGTACCCTCTGGGCAGGATGGGGACGCAGGCTATTCCCCAAAAACAAAATCTTAAACATGGGATTTCTGAAGTGGTTCTGGGAGTTTTGCAATTGGCTCCTCTCTAATAGGACTCAAGAATACTAATGATTCCCTTTCCAATAATCAAGAGGCCACTGATAATCCATGGTGTAAGTTGGCAATGGAGATACGCAAAATATCACCACTGGATTCCCCTACTTCCATGCTCATAAGAGGCATGGATCTGGGTGACAGTGTTTTCAACACCTTAACAGAGTTTTGTGAAGTCAAAAGGTACAATGATGCTGGCTGACCCCTCCTAGATATTCTGGATACATGTAGCCACAGACTTAAGATCTCTGAAAACCAGACTCAGAGTCTCATTGTACCAGAAGCAGAGTTACAAAGGAAACAAAAATCTCAACCTCGCAGGGTGTCTGCTGTTAAAGTGAAGGCATTGATTGTAAAGAAGTGGAACCCTGAGGATTGGGATGGAGACATATGGGTTGATGATATCAGTAGAGATGTGGAAACCCTAAATTCTGCTGAGACTTTGCCAGATAAACCTGTGCTGACCTGCCCCAGGGAATCTGGACCTCCTTCCAGCCCTGGGGCTGGTACCAGCCAAACTAAAGCCTGCACTGCCCAGCCTCCACCCTGCCCTGAGGAATCTGCCTTCCAGCCCCTGGCTGAAGAGATTAATACTGTCTCACAGATGAAAATGCAAAGGAATGCCCTGAAGTCAGTAGATTGCAAGGCATTTCTAATCCTTTTCCTTAACCACCCCACTCCTGGTACAAAGCTGTATTAGTCAGGGTTCTCTAGGGAAACGGAATCAACAGGCGATATCTGAAAATAGTATGAGATTTTATAAAATTCTCTCACACAACTGTGGGGACGCACAACTCCAAATTCCATAGGGCAGGCTGCAAAAAGGGGCTCTGATGAAGGTCGTTAATGAATTCCCAGGAGATGCTGGCTGTCCAAAGTTGACCTGGAAAAAAATTTTTTTTTTTTTTTTTTTTAAAGATTTTTATTTATTTATTCATTTATCCCCCCCTTGCTGCTTGTGCTCGCTGGGTCAGCTAACCACGCCGTGCGGGCGGGCTTGCCTTCACCAGGAGGCCCTGGGAACCGAACCCGGGGCCTCCCATATGGTAAACGGGAGCCCTACTGATTGAGCCACAGCCGCTTCCCTGGAAAAATTTCTTAATGCTGAAATCACTTCCCCTTTTAAGGCATTTAACTGATTGGATAAAACGTCACTCATTGCTGACAGCAATCTCCTTGGTTGACAGTAGATGTAATCAGTCATTTATGCAATCAACTCACTGATGATTAGCCCAGTGCATGCTTACTAAACAACTGCACACAATTACCTGGTCGAGCTGACACATTAGCTTACCATCACAGCCATGTACCTAGAAGTGGGATTTATTAGTCATATAGTAATTTGATGTTTTAACTTTTTGAGAAGTCACCAAACTGTTGTCCACAGTGACTGCATCATTTTACATTGCCACCAAAAATGTAAGCTGGTTCCTATTTCTCCACATCCTCACCAAAACTTATTTTCCATTTTTTTTAAATAATAGCCATTCTAGTAAGTGTAAAGCGGTATATCTCATTGCAGTTTTAGGAGTTGGCATAGGAAATTTACATTTCCCTAATGACTAATAATGTTGAACATCTTTTCATGTGATTTTTGGCCATTTGTATATATCTTCCTTGGAGAAACATCTATTCAAATTCATTGCCCCAAGTTTAATTGGGTTATCTTTTTGTTGTTAAGTTGTAGTTCTTTATACATTCTGGATATTAAACCCTTAACAGAGATATGATTTTCAAATATTTTCTCCCATTCTCTAGGTTGTCATTTCACTTTCTTCATAATGTCCTTTGATGCACAAAGGTTTTTAATTTTGATGAAATCCAATTTATTTATTTATTGTTATTTTGGTATAGGGTCTAAGAATCATTGCCTAACACTTTGTCATGGTGAATAATCCTTTTAATGTGCTGTTGGGTTTGATTTGCTAGAATTTTTTTTTTTTTTTTTTTTTTTGAGGATTTCTACATCCATATTTGTATGGGATATTTTTCTGTAATTTTGTTTCCAAGTGAAATCTTTGTATGGCTTTGGTATTTTGGTGATGTTGGCCTCACAGAATGAATTGGGAAGTGATTCCTCTACTTCATTTTTTTTGGAAGATTTTAAAGATTGTATTAATTCTTCTTTGAATATGTGGTAAAATTCAGCAGTAAAGCCATCTGGTACTGGACATTTCTTTGTTGGAAGGTTTGTGATTACTGATTCAATCTCTTTACTTGCTATTGTTCTGCTGAGAACCTTTTATTTCTTTTTGAGTCAATTAGGTAATTTGTGTATTGCTAGGAATTTGCCCATTTCATCTAGATTATCTCATTTTTGGCATACAATTGTTCATAGTATCCTCTTATAATCCTTTTTTTATTTCTTTAAGGGTGATAGTAATGTCTCCCCTTTCGTTTCTGATTTTTGTTATTTACATTCCCTTTTTTTGTCAGTCTAGCAAAAGGTTTGACACTTTTGTTGATCCCTTCAAAGACCCACCTTTTGGTTTGGTTGATTCTCTGATTTTCTATTCTCTATTTTATTTATCTCCACTCTTACCTTTATTATTCCCTTCCTTCTGCTCACTTTGGGTTTAGTTTGCTCTTCTTTTTCTAGTTCCTCCAGGGTCACATGAGATTAGGTTACTGATCTGAGACCTTTTTTTTTTTAAAGAGATTTATTTTTATTTATTTCATATCTATTTATTTCTTCCCCCCTCATTGTTTTACACTCCCTGCCTGCTCATCTTCTTTTTTGAGGAGGCACCAGAAACCAAACCCAGGGCCGCCCAAGTGGGAGGGCGGCACCCAATCACTCGAGCCACCTTTGCTCCCTCTTTCTTTTTTAATGTAAGCATTTACAGCTATAAGTTTTCCTCTAACCATGGCCTTTTCTATATCCCGTAAGTTTTAGTGTTGTGGTTTCATTTCATTCAGCTCTAAGTATTCTTATTTCCATTGTGATTTTTTTTCTTGACCCAAAGGTTATTTAATACTATATTGTTTAAACACCACATATTTGTGATTTTTCTAGTTCTCCCTCTGTTACTGATTTCTATTTTCATTCCACTGTGGTTGGAGAAGTTACTGTGTTTGATTTCAATCTTTTAAAACTTACCAAAGGCATGCTATGGGGTGTGGAGTGCATGAAATAGTTCTAAAATTTTTTGTGATAATGAATGCACAACATTGTGATTATACTAAAAGCCATTGATTATACACTCTAGATTGTATGCTATGTGAATATATCTCAATAAAATTGCCTAATAAATAATTGTGCAAAAGAATTGTCAGAAATAGCAGCTATGTACAGGAGGGGAAACCTACAGAGATTGAGAAGTGGGTGAAGAATTTTATCTGTTTTTTATTATTTTATTATTATTATTATTATTATTGAAATAATGAAAATGCTCTAATAATGATTGAAGTGATGGATGCACAACTATATGATTATACCAAATACAACTGACTGTACACTTTGGATGAATTGTATGCTTTAATAATATGTATCAATAAAATTGATATTAAAAAAAAAAACACTTATCGAGGCTTATTTTGTGACCTAACATATGATCTATCTTAGAGAATGACCCATGTACACTTGAGAACATGTATTTTGATGCTGTTGGATAAAGCGTTGTATATGTGTGTGTTAGGTCTAACTGGTTTATAAGAAGTACTCAGGTCCTCTATTTCCTTATTGATCTTCTGTCTAGACGTTCATTCCATTATTAGAAGTGGTATATTGAAGTATCCAGCTATTACTGTAGGATCTTCTATTTCTCCCTCTAAATCTGTCAATCTTTGCTTCTTATATATTTGGGGTTTTATTGTTAGGTGCATGTTTATAATGTAGAAACACATAACATGTAAGATATAATTATATTTTTCTGATAAATTAACCCTTTTATCAATATTTAGTTGTCCTTATTTGTTTCTTAACAGTTTTTGATGTGAAGTCTTTTGTCTGACAGTAAGCCACCCCTGCTCTCTTTTGGTTAATGTTTGCATGGAATACTTTTTTCCACCCTTTCCCTGTCAACCTACTTTGTAGTCTTTGAATTTAAGGTGAGTCTCTTGTAAACAAATATAATTGGGTCATGCTCATTTATTCATCTCTCAATGCTAGAGAAACAATTGAGTTAATTCCTTCTCATTTCTTTCTATATATATATTTCAGATATTTTCCTTGTGGTTACCATGGGGCTTACATTTAACATCCTAAAGCTATAACAATATCATTTGATTTGATGCCAACTTAACTTCAATACTATCCACAAACTATGTTCCTATACTCCTCCATCCCACTACCTTTATATTTTCTTGTCACAAATTCCATCTTTATACATTGTGTCCAAAACCATAGATTTATCATCACTTTTTTGTGCATTTGCATTTTAGATCCTTTCAGAATTAGAGTTATAAACCAAAAATACAACACAATACTTACTCGTGAAGCTACTTTTGCCAGAAATCTTTATTTCTTCACGTGGTTTCAATTTATTGTCTAGCATTATTTCCTTTCAACCTGATGAACTCCTTTTAGCTTTTCTTGTAGGGTCAGTCTAGTGGTGATGAACTCCCTCAGCTTTCATTTATTTGGCAATGTCTTAATCTCTACCTCACTTCTGAAAGAAATCTTGAATGACAATTTTTTTTTTTTTTTTTTTGCTTTCAGCATTTAAGTAAGTCGTGCCACTGCTTTTTTGCCTCCATGGTTTCTGATGAAATGAGATATTGGCACCTGATTTCCTTCTTTGTCCATGTTGTTCTTTAGCTATTTAAGCATATATTAGACAATTTTCATTAAGTCTCTGTCTGGTATGTCCAAATCTGGTCTTTCTCATTGATAGTTTTTTTTAACACTTTTTCTTGCTCCTTTGCATGAGCCATCATTTCCTATTTCTTTGCATGCCTTATAAGCTTTTGTTGTTCAATGGCCTCCTTAATACTTGATGTGTTCTCTCCGGAATTTAGTCACTGAGGTCTCTATTCCTTTGCTTGTATCCAGCTAGCATTATGACTGAAATTTCCTTGAATGCCAGAAGCTAACCAAAAAAAAAACAAAAGAAAGAAAGAAAACACCTTCCCCAATCTTTGCAGATTAGCCTATGCAAGTGCTCACCTTCAGAGCTTAGCCATCCTAACAAGGTGTCAAAAAAAAAAAAAAAAACAAACAGTCCAAGGCAAAAAAAGCATAGGGCCCTCACAGTCTTTTCTGCACATGTGTCTTGTCCTGGGCACGTGCGAAGGCACTTAGGAATTCCCCTATTTACATGTATCCAAATGTCCTCTTTTCCCCTAAGATAGTCTTTCCTCCCAGTCCCAGGTGCTGTCCTTATGTCTTAAAACCAGTAATTCTCTGCCCAAGGCAGCTGCAATTTGATTACTTTCTTACAGTGTATTAGCAACTCTATAGGCCATTTTTACATGCTGGGCAAGTTCTAGAATGGCGAGCCTGCAACAGGTGCCCTGTATCAGTCCTTCAGCTACCACTAGACAGACTGGTACAGATATACATGCACCCTAGTATGAGCACATGGGTTACTCTGCTCCCTCTGGATGTGGGACCAGGGAACCAGTGAAAAGCAATGGCTCCACATCAAACCAGGGAAGGGGAGCAGAAGGGCCAGCAACAGCACTGTGAGATTTTTCCACCATTTTTAAGTTGCCTTTGTCTTGATTAGGCTCTTGCAAAGTTACTGCCACCCTTTAACTGTTTTCCAGAGCTCTAAGAGAGATGGTTCCTCCTGTTTTTGCTTGTTTAGAACTTTTGTAGGAGACAGAACCCTGGAGCATCTCTCTCTACCATCTTGGTGATATCACCAACCTCAATGTTCTTTTAAATATACAATGCTGCCTTCCTTCTAGAGCATGTACATAAAGTTACAAGACAAATCAGTGGAATTAATGACTTCTGAAGGAACTTTTATTTTTATGAAAAATCCTAAACCCAATCATGGTGATACACGGGAAAAATACAACTAATGTAATGTATAGACGTAATGTATAATGTTAACAGTAACTTTGTGATATTTTTGTAGCAAAGGCAAAGAAGGTCCTATAACAATGATAAGGATCAAAAAAAAAAATATGGGATTTAGCTTTATGAGATGTGAGTATAATCAAGTATTTTTTTTCATTTTCTTCATTAACAAGGAGACCTTGCTCATATTTAACCAACCTGTGCTCATTTATTCATCTCTCAGAATGCTGGAGAAACAATTGAGTTTGTTTTTAGGATTAAGATAAATGTGCCTGGACAGGATTTTTTAAAGCAATGCTTCCATAATTTGTTAAGCTGCCTTTTTTTCTGTTATTTTATTTTTTGAAATTGAAATAAAGTTTAAAAAAAAACAATCTAAGAATCTCCAGCTTGAACAGGTGAACATAAATAAAACATAAATAAAAATAATATGGCTTCATTATCGCCATATTCTAAGAGAAAAAAGTTCTAGCAAAAATTCAATACAAATCAGTATAAATTATTTTTTGTTTTTCTTTTTTGTTTTTTTTTTAAGGCGTACCAGGGATTGAACCTGGGATCTCAAACATATGAAGCAGGCACTCAACCACTGAGCTACACTCGCTTCCCCAAAATAAATTATAACACACAATTTGCTTAAGTATAGAAAATGAAAGCAGCCAAATAACTTTCATATCCCAGGAATGTGTTAGCCCAAACCCTAAGATAAGAATTTTGATAATTTTCAAACAGTGAACATAACATTTGTATAATTAAAACTATAATAGGGAAACAGATCTGGCTGAGGCAACTGGGCTCCCGACTACCACATGGGAGGTCGCTGGTTCGGATCCTGGTGCCTCCTAAAGACGACGGCAAGCTGACACGATGGGCAGGCGCGGCGAGCTGACACAACAAGATGATGCAACAAGAGACGCAGGGAGGAAAGACATAATAAGAGATACAACAGGGAAGCGGCTGTGGCTCAATCAGTGACGCAGGGAGGAAAGACATAATAAGAGATACAACAGGGAAGCGGCTGTGGCTCAATCAGTGGGGCTCCCGTTTACCATGTGGGAGGCCCCGGGTTCGGTTCCCGGGGCCTCCTGGTGAAGGCAGGCCCGCCCGTACGGCGTGGTTGGCTGGCCCAGTGAGCACGGGCAGCAAGGGGGGGATAAATGAATAAATAAATAAAATCTTTAAAAAAAAAAAAAAAAATAAGAGATACAACAAAGCAGGGAGAGGAGGTGGCTCAAGCGATTAGGTACCTCCCTCCCATATCAGAGGTCCCAGGGTTGGCTCCTGGTGCCTCCTAAAGAAACAAGGAAGACGATCAGACACAGCAAGTGCAAACAACAAGGGGGTGGGGAGAAATAAATAAATAAAATAAAAATAAACCTTAAAAATATATATGTGTGTCTGTGTATATATATTAAATTAGCTGTTTGCCATCTACAGATTTCAAGTATATCCTTAGCTTCTGTGGTACCAATTTTCCAACTTTAGGCATGATCTAAATTTTACGATACCCATACCGGTAAAAATGAGACTGGTAATACCTATATCACAGATTTGATGTGAAGATTAAAGAAATTAAGAATATAAAAACACTCATCGGTCTTTACTGCTTTTCTCCTTTCTTCCTAAAAAAGGAGAAATTCAATGTAAGGATATGGAAAATACTTATTTTTAAACAATTTATTGAAGTATATCATTCATACATGAACATACATAAACTATAAGTGTTCAGTAAACACTGTGAACTTACAAAACAAACATGCATAACATCATACAGGGCTCTCACGCATCACCCCCCCACAAACACCCTGCATTGTTGTAAAACATCTGTTAACAAATCATGAAAGAGCATTGTCAAAATATTACTACCAACTATAGTCTGTATCTTCCTCCCCTATACATTGTTTTTTAAGGATTTATTTATTTATTTATTTATTTACTTTTATCCATTCTTACCCCCCTCCCCCGTTTTTGCTGTTTGTGTCCATTTGCTGGGCAATTCTCTGTCCCTGTTTCCTGCCCTCTCCTCATCCATCTCCTCCTGTCTTCACTGGGATTCGATCCTTGGAACCTCCAATGTGAGAGAGAGATGTCCTACTGCCTGCATCACCTTAGTTCCTGTTTTTTTGGCACGTCTCATCTTGGCTCTCCTTGCGTCACTCTCCAGTTATGTCATCATCTTGCTGCATGGCTTGAGGGGCCTGGCGGCACAACAGCTGACAGGGCCTAGGGGGCTCACCTGCTCGCCTCGCAGGGCCTGGTGGCGCACACATGCACAGGGCCTGGGGGGCTCACCCGCTCGTGGGGCCTGGTAGTGGCCCACGTGCCTTCCTTTTTTTTTTTTTTTTTTTTTTTTTTTTTTTAATTTTTACTGGGAGGTCCCAGGGATCTAACCCAGGTCCCTCCATTTAGGAGATGGACGCCCAACCACCCGAGCCACATCCGTCCCCCTGCTAGCTCTCTTAAGGTTGACCAAAGATACCGAGTTACAGTCTTTTCCCATACAAGATGGTCATATAATAAATCAGGCTTAGTTTATCAACAGCATTCTAAAAACCAGACCTAGGGAGAAAAACTAGGTCTGGGGACACATGCATGGTTTCTAATACAGCTAATGTTTAGCCTACCCTGATTATCACAGGAAAAGAGATACATTTATAAGAACAAATATGTACTAGGTAGGGCCAATTCAAATTATTACTTACTTTTTATGTAAAGGGCCTTTATTAAATACTGCATCCTTCTCTTAAAGTAAGACATCACTCCTCCTACTTTTCACCTTATCTCCCAATACTTCCTTGTATTTCATTTATACCTCCTCTTAAGGAATTTGTTACCTTTGTCATGAACACCATGCATGCAACAGGTACACTTCTATTAAGGACCGAATATACTTCAAGCACCAGAAATACAAAGATCAATAAAAGATAGTAATTTGTCCTCAAAGAGCCCATGTTCTATTAGGAGAAACTGATAAATAAGAAAGTCATTGTAAAACATTGTAAATATGCAATCATGGACAATACATCGGAAAGATAAATGTACACAGGACAAAGGCTACCTAAAAGACGGGATTTAAGGGACTAAGACTATATATAGATTCAGACTATCTCAGCTGTTAATAGGTACACTGATGATCAGAAAATACTACTAGGAAATAAAGGTAAATGCAAATCACTCAAAATAATTCAAGTTCAGATTTATAGCAAATAGTAATGATAGAAAGTAAAATCTCATCTTAAACTACATGTTATGGAGACTAGAGAATCTACTTAAATCTCTTGTTAATATTTTGGAAAGAATATTGAGATTTTGAGTTTCAGCTTTCATTAAGAAAGCCCATAGAAATATTAAAAGATAAGAGAAAATAAACATTTCATAGTCCTAGAACTCAAAATACTTAGCATGGTCTATTAACTCTCCAGGATTATGCCTTGAAATTGCAAATTCAACAACAAACAAACTATGTAGCACCTTAAGTGAGTGGCATAAAATAAAGAGCACACACTTGTCTTCTAAAGGGAGCAGTCACTGCCAGGTTCCAGCTGAGTGTTGTCACCTGAAAATACAGACTTGTGTGTTGCCATATCCTTTAATTTTTTCAAATGTTATCAAATATCCTGAAATCTTCTGATTTGTGAATGCTGGCAACAAACTCAAACTTTTGGAACACCTTGGAGACCAAAAAAAATGTGTATTTCTGAGCCTCATCTAATATCTTCACCTAGACTCTTCTTGCCCCACACTACTATCCTCTACACTAGGCATAGCAAACATTTCTTAGGTCCTTGGTTTTTCTGTCACATAGTAATGCACCTGGTGGCACCTTCTCCTTTCTCTTCCAGGTTCCATTGACATCTAGCATCTTGCTCCTCCCATGGCTTTCTCTTCTGTGTCCAATTTCATTTGCTTATAAGGACTTCAGCCATATTGGATTAAGGCCCACTCTCAGAAAGCTTGAACATATTAATTAATAACATACTCAAAGATCCTACTTACAAATGGGTTCACACTCACAAGACCATGAGTTGGGACCTGAACATGCCTTTTGTGGGGGACATGATTCAATCCCCAACATATGCTCTGACAGCACTGGGTACTTCATAATATTCATCACACTTCCAAAATAAATCATTTATGTATTATTGTCTTCCCTCCCTAGATGAGAAGCTCCATAAAGGCAGAATCTAACACACAGTAGGCATGCAATACACACTTGTTGCTAACTAGTTTGGTTTATAAACTGTTCCTTTAGGCAAAAAGGTTCCAATATACTTTTTTTTTTCCTTTTTTTTCCTTTTATCTAATGTACTTTTAAAATACTCATAAATCTGTATCTAACTTTTCAGTTAGATACACCTTTTAAAGCAAAGTACATTCAATTAAAATTACAATTATTGATAATAGTAGTAATAGCAGCTAATATTTATTGAACATTTACTAAATGCTTGGAACTATGTTGAAAGCTTTGCACCCGTTATCTCATTCAATACAACAACCTATAAAGTAGATGCCATTGTCATATACAGAGGAAGAAACTTAGGCACAGAATTTAAAAACTTGTGCAATATCTAATCAGTCACATGTGTAAGTTGTCATCATCTATTCAGTGACAAACTAAAATATGAATCCATATAGTCTGCCTCCAGATCTGAAGTATGTAACTACTAAACTCATTAATAAAAGAAAGCCAATTTAATAAGTATTTCTTAAATACTTGAATAAGAAGAAATAATGGCCATGATTTATTTCCCATTACTTAACAGTTAAAGTCAAATTCCTAATCCCTCCCCACATTTTGTACCCTTCCCCACACATGCAAAATCAAAATAAATTGTCAATGTTTACTTTCCAACTAAAAAAAAAAAGTTTTTTGCTGCACATCCAAAAAGGTATGACTTAGTACCAACTAAGTCTGTAAAACTACCTTTCTGAATTATTTTTAAATAAGTTAATATTTGTATATTAATTTGATGTTTTATAGTTCCAAACTTTCACATTAAGTATGATCTCGAAGTTAAAATATATTTCATTATTCAAAGTAGAAGAATTATCACTACAGACTGTTTTCAGATATGGTAACAATAGAAAACATACTAATCAGTTATTTTAAAAAACTACTAATATAATCTCAGAAATAACACACAGATAATATGGGGATCCCTCACTACCCACACTCTATTTGAATTCTTGCTTTCCAAAACTCAGGAATCAAATCGATTCAAATAAATTCTCACATACATGTATCTCTTGCTATCTAGACTCTTACTGCTCATTATCCAAAACTCAGGATTTGGCTCATTCACCATCCCTTGCTATCAGAACTCCTTTCCCAATCCCTCACTTTCCAAATTCAGTTTGGGATATCAAGATTACACATGCATATATATTCACGGGCTACATAAATTTAAGAATTTTTATTTAAGCAATTTAAATAGGCTTTTAAACATGTGAAGGAAATGCACTTATCTGTATTTCCATTCATATTTTATATTTTAACTCTGTAATTAAAAGTTTTCTACGGGGAAGCGGCTGTGACTCAATCAGTGGGGCTCCCGTTTACCATATGGGGGGCCACGGGTTCGGTTCCCGGGGCCTCCTGGTGAAGGCAAGCCCGCCCGCACGGCGTGGTTAGCTGACCCAGCGAACACAAGCAGCAAGGGGGGGATAAATGAATAAATAAATAAAATCTTTAAAAAAAAAAAAAAGTTTTCTACGTAAATGTTTTAAACTAGAATGAGGCCTTTTTTTTTTTTTTTTTTACTTTTAAACAATATTTAAAATACAAAAGAAACTCTAGTATATGACAGATTACTATAATAGAGTTAAATAATGCTAATTAATGGCTGCTGTCATACTACTCTAAAGCCAGTCTTAAATAATAGTTACATCATTATTTTTCTCTAAGCCACAAGAAGCAAAGGGCAAAACAAAAGTAACAAATGCAAAAGAGGAAATGATGGCAGAAATTCCAAATTAACAAAATTCCAAATTTCAGAAGAATGGTATGAAACAATTTTAGAAGAAACTACTCCTTTAGGTTCAGCCAAAAGTCAGAGCCATCAAGCAAGTAATGAATTAACTAGGTTTAGAAAAAGGAAACACCAGTTTTTATTATAACAATGCACTTTCCCAAGTATTTAACTTAAACATTTGAGCCTAAGCTTTTTCAAAAAATTAAGAATTCGTCATATAATAAACTACTAATTTACAAGAGTTATTTTTAAATGCACGCATCAATGCCCTGTCCGTGATGTTAAATCTAATGTCCAATGAAAACCGAGTGCAAGCATATGATTTTTTTTCCCCACATATTCAGTTATTTTAAGAAGTATGGGTAAACAGGAAAGATTTAACAGGTTAAAAAAAAAAATGTAGATTTGGGAAAAGTAAACTAGTTTCCCAAACTCTCCTTTTGAATTTAAAAAAATGTATAAATGATTTAAAGGGATTATAACTAGAGCTCCCATTTTATCCTAATTTGGCTATATTTTCCTAAGAGCTCACTTTAGATTTGGTGATCTGAAAGAATGGGAAACTCTTAATTGGCCAAATCAGAAAGAATGCGAAACCCTTAACTGGCCAAATTTATCTAATAGTTTACTAGACACTACCCATCTCTGTTATGCTAAAAAAAAATTGATAAGAGCAAAATTAAACTTAAAAAAAAGAAAAAAAAGAACTAAACCTTGTCTATAAGATGCCACAAAATGAAATGACTTAAGATTCAATGATATCCTGAACTTATCTGATTCCAAAACGGAGAACCAGCACACAACCCCTGAAAGTAACAAAAATCAGAATATTTTCACATGTTAAGAAATAACAGGATGTTCTACCTATATCTGTCTTCCTAACAAGCTGAGAGTCACTACTAAGCTTTAAATACAAGCCAGAGAATGAGGGGGCTTTCGGAGAGAACATGGGGCCGTCAGGATTCAATGAATTGGTTTTGCATAGTGACACAATCACTGAATGCAACACGTTTTCAAAACTCCACTGCTGACAGTCCACATTAGGCACAACATCTCTGGGCTAATGCTTCTCCCACATAAAACCAGGGAGCTTTAGATGGGGCTCTAGAAGTCCATTCTCTAGTTCTATTCATCCAGTTTTGAAATAACAATACAACTCTTACGGAAAATTACATCTTACGGCAAAAAAAGAGAAAACATGGCAAAGATTTGATGCAATGAACTGTACCGTGCTCTGTCAAACGTTAATACCAGAATTTCTGAAATAAACAAACCTGTGTCTGTGTTCGTCGGGTCCGTGTATCAGGAAGACTCCAGGAATTTTAGACATTTTGCCGGCATCTACATGAGGAATTAACACATCTTCCAAACCCAGATCAAAGCGTTTGTGTTTTGAAGAGTCTGGAAGGAAGAAGAATGCCCCAAAACACAGGGTGATGAAGGCACTAAGAATAAGGAGAAGGATAAACTTCTCAGAAAGTCTCAAGGTAGCCCTGTGATGTGGGAAGGAAGGTGGTCCCAGGTTCAAAGGTGGTATCCTACGTCCAGAGAGGGGCAGCAGGGCTGGAGTAGTCATCGTTTACGCTCTTGGATCGTATACTTTACAAAGTTCTCATCTTATATCAAATGTACAATACATTAAACAGTCTTCAAAATCTCGGCAAAAATGGGGAAACTCAATTTCTCTCCTCTGAACGGCCTGTTGTGCTTTTTAAGAAGGCACCTCTTTCACGCTCGCCCAATTACATTCAGAAACTGGCGTGAGCCCCTACACGATCACTAGATTAGGTCCTGTGCTATTTTCTTTGCCATCTGGCTTTCCGTACTTGATCGGGTTTTTGCAAGTCTCCTCCTCATTCCCTGGGAAAAATCAGGCAAGCGACACTGCAGAGAAGATGCCAGGTGGGTTCTTCCATTCCTGCTCCCCGATGAGATGTTCAAATGCGGTCTTCAGCCGCCAACTAGAGACCTGACGTGATCCCAGGACTTGCAGAAGGGTCACTTAATCTCCTCTGACCCTACCGTTCCCGAATCTCTTAACCTTGGTAGCAGGAAAAAATAAGGGTCTCCTCAGGAGTCTGCCAACACGGAGAAAAGTCTCCCACCTCGCAGGAAAGCCGAAGCAGCTGCGGTGGAGGGAAGAAACAGGAAGGTCTTCTCTAACGCCGGCACCACGGACGCTGCCGCGCAGGCTCCGGGCGGCGGGGAGGACTCCGATGCCACCCACTAGACGGCTGGCGCGAAGGGTGATCAGGTCCAAAATACCAGAGCCCTCCGAGCCGCCGCCGCTGCTGTTGCTACCGCACGGGTCTGTCAGCGAGCGGAACTTCCTCCTCCGGCGGCCACTGAGAAGCCCTGGCGCGTTGGGGGGAGGGGAGGAGCGGCGGCCGCCCTCTGCCGGCTCCTCCTCCTCCTCTCGGCGGCCGGTTAAGTTAACCCCGGTGCCTGCTCCCCAAGCGAGGCCGCCGCCAACCCCGCCGCAGTGACCAAGCCCCCGCGGCTCCGCGGCGTGGGAAGAAGCCACCGCGGTCCCTCAATCCGAAAGCCCGGGGCAGGCGCCTGCTCATTCCTCGCTCAGCCCTGAGGCGCCGGCGGCCCTGGGCGCACGGGAGCAGCGCCTCAGGCGAGCAGAAGTTGGCTGAGTCTCCTTCCCTGCCGGCCGCCAGCCGTGAGGTTCTCCTCCGCCTCCAGTAGCTCGCAGCTGTGGCGGCGGCAGAGGCTGTGGGAGAGGCAGCGCGTCCACGCGGTGCGGGGCTGCGGCCCGGTCCTCGTTCCCCGCCTCCCTAGGCCGGGTGAGCGCAGAACAACTGCGGGGCCGACATCCGTTGGGAGAACGCCAGAAAGGGACCCCGAGTTGGGAGGGGGGGAGTCGGGGGAGGGAGGTGGGTAGGATGCGGGCGGGCCTCCGGGCCCGGACTCCCGAGTGTGCGTCCCCGGGCGGCGGAGTGTGAGGTGCGCGCGCACGCTCCTGGTCCCGCCGCCCCACCCCCCCCCCACCAGGCCCGCGCTCCGGCCTCGCGCCGCTGCGGGCTTCAGCCGCCCGCCAGCCAGCCCGCGCGCCCCCGGAAGCTTCCTGCCGCCGGCGTCTGGGCGCGCGAGGGGAGAAGGTCGATTGGTCTGCGCTTCATGCCAACTTTGGCCCGTACCCAGTGCCTTGGGTTCGCCAGTTCTTTCGATAGACCTGGCGTTTGGGCGAGGGGTTTGAAGCAGGGAGGGCTCAGGTCAAATGGTATTTTGAGGATTACTGGAATTAACGGGTTCCGACGAGAAAGGTTAACGTTTAATCTCGCTCTGTGGAAGTCTTGTCTTCAATTATAGACCGTCAGTCCGAAGGGTTCAACGACAACGGTCTTAAATGTCTTCCCTGCGGCCCATGTTCACGTTGGTGGTCACCGGGAGCTCGAGTCATATATATTGAGCACCAACTATGTGCCCAACTCGGTGTTAAAAATTAAATGGTGACCTTGCCCTTTCTATGAAATCTAAGGTACCTGCTATCTGACAGAAGCCTCCTTGTGGTTCAGTTTCTGGAAGACGTTCTCCTGTCATCCCCTTCACATTCCTCATCCCCAACCTATAAAAGCTGTAATAGGTATGAAAACGTGGTGCTAAAACCCCAAAACAGAAAAATATTGGTTAAACTCAGGCTTAAAAACAACCTGAGTTAATTCTGTTATCCGTTGTTATTAGAAAGAACCCTGTTATGATTAGGTCCATAAAAATATTTTGTAATATTTACTGTCTTGTATCGGATTTACTTTCTGATTATGTTTTATTCTAATATTAAGATAAGTTATTATTCCCTCTACACTGTCTTACTGATGACTGGGCATTGGTGAGGAGGCCCTTTATAAGTGGCAGGGAAAAAATCAGCCTTGGGTTAAATATCAAGCAAAAGCCTCATGTCCATTGACAGGGTTCATAACTACATTCCAGTCTGCACTGGAAATAGTTTCCAGAAGCCCTGCATATCTACCTACCATTTGACAAAGGAAGTCATTGTCCTTGGCCCTAATTCACCAAATAAAACAAAGATATAAAAATGTTAAGGGGACCTTCAGGACTTCACCCATGAGTAAGAGTGCCCATACCAAAGTGAGATTTGTGTTGGACACTTATACGAAAACTAGATGTAGGAAACTCCCTCCCTTCCCAGTGTGTCTTTATAAAAATGTGTCAATTTTATGACTAAGTCTCTAATTCCAAGCCTGTCTGTAAGCCAAAGGAAAAGAAACACTCTGGTTTCCTACTGTTGAGGTCATTATTTTCCATGTTATTTCATTACCAATCCTACATCATCATCAAAAACTACAGTGTGTGTGTTGTTTATACTTTTCTAAAGACTAGGTCCCTCTCAAATGAGTTTTAAAAGAATCTTTTTTTTTTTTTAAAGCAAGTTGCAAAGCTTATTCGTAAACTATAATTACAAGTATATAAAATATGCATATAAGGGGATTTTTTAAGTGATTACAGCTGTTGAGTTAGGATGTTAGTATTATGTATGATTTTTCCCCATATGTTCTGTATGTGTGACTTTTATAATTAATTTTAAAGACACTGGTACTACAGAAGGTTGTGGTCAGATCTCAAATAGATGGAGTCAGTTGTATCAAGGGGAACATACAGACTAGGGTCCATCTGAGCATAATCAGCAGAAAGCAGAAAAAGATGAACTGTTAAATTTGTGCAACCAGAAAGGATTTCATTCTAGAGTCTAAAAAGATCATTTCATTTTCAAAGAGTTATGCTTTCATCGAAGTATAGACAAGATTCCAAAGTGGCAGATAGGTGATGATTTTCTTTTTTATAAATCCATGAAGTTAATATTTTGGAAAATTAGGATTACTAAAGTACTAATCTGTACTCCTACAGATTTCAGATTTATAGGACCATTCCTGGAATCTGCTCATATATTAAAATGTAAAATTTACTTGTTCAATCATGTTGACTTTTCCATTACTGTTGCAATTTTATACATAAACACACATCTTTTAGCTGTTTTAAGTGAAACTGAAGTCATGTGCTAAAGGGAAAAAAATTCAGCTAGCATGCAAAAAAAAAAAAAAAAGAGGCTTTTGGTTTATTTACATAACCTGCTCTTTTTTAGTTTCAACCTGTTCCCAAGCTATCCAAGGAAGATGTTTGAGGAGAAATTACCAGACATGACCACTTAATGTGTAGGGAAAACTAACCAGGCCCGGGCTTTGCTTGTTCCTCTTTTGCTTTCCTTTATGAAGCTTTTTCCCTCAGAGGCCAGGAATAAACTGAAGTTCACTGTTAGGAATCTCTCAAGTCAGCTTCATGGACAGTCGGCAAAGCCAAAATATTTAATACTTAATCTGCCTCTCTCAGCAAAAGTACTTGAGGCTCATTTGCTTATAAAAGACACATTGATTAAAGGCCTATTGTGTGACAAGCCCTCTACTATGTGCAAGAGGTTTAGAGAGAAACTGTATTCCTTATGCTTAGAGAGCTTGCAGTCTAGTGTAGAGATTGCAAATTACAAGGCAGTGAGACCATGCTATTAGAATAAAGCCTTACAGGAACACTGAAGGGCATGAGAGTAGGGGGAGGGGATTAGGAATGTGTCAGGGAAGGTTCCTGGAACAATTGTCACCTGAGATGAGTCTTTAATTTACCAGGGAAAGAGTGGTGGTCTACCTTAGGGAGCAGAATATGCATAGGCACCCATAACTGCTTTTGCCCGCCACTTACCCAGAACCCTTGCCTGCTTTACTCTTCTAATTGCCTCACTCCGATCGCCCAGTGCTCTTGAACTGGGAATGTGAAAATGATAAGGCAGTAACTATTACCTACACTGCAAATAAAATGGGCTCAAAATGACTGAGTATCATAAATATGTTTTTGTAATCAGAAGACCTTGATAATATTCTTGCTTTAACTGTTATTTCAGGCAAATACTTTATTTCTTTAAATCCATTAATAAAATGGGACTGTTCACATGTATACAAGAGGCAGAGTACAGAACTGAGGCAGGTTAGTAAGGAAAGATAGATTACAGCTGAGAGCCAGCAGACACCATGGCCCTGAGACCCTGACCATGAGGTCCCATTTCCTTGGAACCCTTTCCAGGGCCAAGGGAGGCCCCAGATATTTCCAAACAGGCCTCCTCATTGGTCCCAGATAACCCCAAACAAAAGGCCTTATCATTGGCCCATTGAAAGCTAACAGGTGGGGCATCCAATCAAGACAGCAACATTAAGAAGGGGGAGGAGTGAAAAGCGGCCTTAATAAAGGCAGATTCTCCACCCCAAACACTCTCATTGACTAGAGGAATTCACAACAATATCTTGGTGTGTAATCCTGTTCTTTTCTCCCAGTTCTTAATCTTTTTACTGGCCTAACTAAACCAGCATGTTCTTAAATTCTTTTATGTAACATAGCCAAGAACCTAGAGGAATCCAGCATTCCCTCGGCTTCAGAACCTAAGAGTCAAAAGATATGGAATCCAATCTAATTCTATCCCTTAGTGAGTTTCCTACATTCTAAAACATGTATAATAATCTTTGCCTACTTTATAGGACTGTTTAAGGATCAAATGACCTATTGCTGATAAAATGCTTTAAACATTTGTTAGTTCTAAACAAAGTAAAGTGTTGTTATTGATCGTAGGGTCTGAGTTGGAAAAAAGATTTTAGTCCATCCAGCATCCCTTTGGAAAACTATTTCTTCCTGAATCTTTGTCTATGGGTCAAGATTGAAAAGACCTACTCAACCCATACCATAGTACTTGCTCCTCCCAACCACTACCTGGATTCTGAAGTGGGTAGGGACTTAGACCTAACTAATCAGTATACTGCATTCCCTTTGCCATAATGTTTGGTTCAAAGAAGGCATGTGACCCCAATCAAGCCAATCAGGTCATTTGCTGGAACCATCAGGAAAAAGGTTCTCACTTCTCCCTGGAATTACCAGCCCTGAGCAGGCAGAAACCATAGACCTGCCAGAGGCCCTCTTTGCCCTGTAAGGAAGCTTGCCTCCAAATGAAGCAAACAGGAAAAGAGCTAGGGCACTGGGAGAGAAAGTATCCACTTGAGCCCTTGGTGCAGGGGTGGATCCTGATTTCGCAGGACCTGAAGCTTATGGAATTTGGGAGACCCTCTTTAAGAAAAAGAATACAAGAATCTTAAACAAAATAAGTTACAAAAGTGTATTTTGATTAAAACCAAATTCAATTACAAGTGCCAGAGGCCACTCCAATACCACCTGACACATGGAGGAATGTGATCAATGGGAAGTCAGAGTACAAAAAGACCACAATCTGTGATTAAAAAACCTGACTTTTACAAATTTTAGAAAAATGTATGATCATGTAAACACATTACAAAGGCCTCTCCCAGAGCCTTAGAAAGGGCCAAGCGATGAGAGACCCAGTAGCTTTAAATTTCATTGGTGGGTTATATGGGAATGCCCCTCTATATTCAATGTAGCATTTATGTAATCTAAAGCTTCTTTAAAAATAAAACATTTCCATTTAAAGATAAATTTTCATTGGGCCTCTAGTAAATCTATTCTGCTCTGAATCCAGCCATTTGTATAACTACTTCATCCTTTCAACACCTTAGTTACACAAGCCTATAAATTTCTTTTTCAGTTGGAACTGGTTTTTATAACTTGTAATCAAACAAATCTTGACAAATAACACTGTGTGTCTGTTCACAGAGGTGCTATGGCTGCCAGTTTTATGTGAAGCATTGGTAGTTTCAAAAGGGTAAAGACTCAGAGTCCAAAAGGAACCCACTCTTGGGTGACCAACAAGCCTGGGCCAGGGACAAAAGTGGAGAGAACCAGGAGAGAACGACAGTCTCCTTGAGTAGCCAGTGAGAAAAGACCTAAAATTGAAAGGGCTGAACATAAGTGACTAAGCAGAGGTATATCAAACCTACCAATGCCTACGGAAATCTTCAAAATAGATGCTCATATTCGCCTTTATAAAGAGGAATCTGATGCCAAAGGAGTTTAAGTATTCTTTATGAATCCTCATATTAAAGTTGTTTTTAATGTATTCAAGGCAGCTAACTTGAGAATAAGTTTCACTGATATATTCATTCATTAAATATTGTTGAGCACCTACTCTCTCTCAGGTACTAGGTTGTGTGCTAGACACCCAAAGATGAATAAAATATGGGAAGCAGCAGCAGTCATGAAAAGAACATGGTCTTTGAAGCTGAGAAACCTGGGCCTACTCCTGTCTTTATTATTTACCTGCATGATAAGCCTACCTCTGCCATCTACCTAAATATCTCATAAAGTTGTTATGAGGATTAAATGAGATAATGTGTAGGATAGTGCTTCATGACATACTTGGGATTTAATAAATACTATTATTTTTATTATAGGCATCAGGATGAGTAGGTGTTGGCAGGTGAAGAGCCGTGGGAAGAATAAAAGAGCCTGTGAAAAGACTTGGAAGAAGGAAAAAGACCATGGCATGTGTTAGAGAAAACTCTTTTCCCTGGTCCATGTTTCCATGAGGTGGGATTTCCACTGGTGTATCACTCCTGGCTTCTCCCACCACCCCTATTCCTCACACCCAGGAGTGAGTTATCTGATTGGTGAGAAGCATTACGTTCATTGGCTATTAGTTCTTGACAGAATGGAGCTAATCTATTAAAAGGCCGCAGTCCCTGAAGATTTATTCTCTTTTTCCCTTTCTGCCCCAAACCAGTGGAGACAATGATCTTGGACAAGCGTGCCATGCTATCCCATTTGGCTAGATTCTGTTGGGGTTGGGATGCACAGAGTGCTAAGCCCTTTTGGGTCATAGATCTGAACCTGATTCTTTATTAGCTTATTTGTGGTAATCATCTCAAACTCCACTTGATTGTCTTCTATGTCTTATTTCATCCAAACTTGTTGGGGGTAGGAAGAGAGGGATGACAAGTAATTTACTGAACCTCTGGAAACTGAAAGAAGTTCAGTATGGCTAGAATTATAAATTGTAGAGGGAGGGGTGGTGAGGGATAAGGCTGGAGAGGTAAATAGAAAAATATTTCTGCTGAAGTTGCTGCAGTAAAGTGACATTTTAATCTACTCCCTTTACTGTTCATAAATAGCAATGATGGCTGTGATGGTTAATTTCATGTGTTAACTAAGCTAGATTATGGTATCCAGTAGTTTGACCAGGCAAGTACTGGCCTAATTGTTACTGGGAGAGTATTTCATGGGTTTAAATCATTAGTCAGTTGATTGCATCTATTTCTCATTACATCTGCACTCAACAAAGGAAACAACCTTTTGCAATGAGAAGAATTTCTATCTCTACTTCAGCCAAACAGCTTCTTCTGGGGAATTCAACATCACCATCGTGTTCCCAACTGCAGCCTGCCCTATGGAATTCATATGAGCAAATTCCTATAATAAATCTCTTAATATTTATATATATATGTAAATACACACACACACACACACACATATATATATATATCCTCTCAGTTTTGTTTCTCTGGAGAACCCTGACTATACAACAACTAAAATACAGAAAGAACAAACCAAAAAGTCATAACCAGTCAAAAATTAATAAGTAAATAAATGATTTCATGGGTCAGAAATGGAACCAAAATAGAAAGCACTTAGCAAGACTGAAGCCACAGCCTAATGGAGTCTCAGGTTCAAAAGTCCAGACTTTTGTCTCCTGCAAGGTGACAGGAACTAAAGATCTTCCAAATGGTGGAGGTAGAGGACAGGAGCCAGGCTTAGCATTTAAAGTCAGGAGCTTGTGACAGGAGGCTGAAAATGAACTGCTGCCAACCCTCTGCCTGGGCAAGCAGAAGGACACAGACACAGCCTTGGAATCATGAACCAGGCCAAGCAGCTGTCCAAGTGACTGGATCTGCAAGATCCCCAACATCATCGTGACGTAGAAGCAATCAAAATGCCAATATAAAACCTGATTCTAGAATTGAGGTCTGAGACAGCAAGTGGAGGCAAAATCACTGGATGTGGACAGGTGAGCACAGAGGGAGGGAGAGAAAAATAAAAGCTAAACTAAAACAAAAGAGAAAAAAAACAAATTAAAACTTTCCACTCAAAATGAACATAACCACCAGTTCCAAACACATAAGGATCTAACATGAAGAAAAACCAGCACTAAGAAAGCCAACAAAACAAACAAATTCAGAACATGAATTTACTGCAGATAAAATCAACTTTATGGAACTGTTTGACGAAGATTTCTAAAATAAATATTTTGAAATACTCAAAGTGATAAATGAAGGGATAACACCCATTTTAAAAGGACACATTAGGAAATGGAAACACAATGAGTAAAGAACAGGTAAATATGAAAAAAAAAACTGACTGGAGTTCTTGAAAATAAAACTATGGTCATTGAAATGAAAGTCGGTAGATGGAATTAACTCTAGACCTGATCAGAGTTGACGTGAATTAAAGGGAAGTATTGAAGAATTCACTCAGAACACAGTTTAGAAAAATAAAGATTTAAAATGTGAAAGAAGAGTTAAGGTTTAGAGTTAGATTGAGTGGCTCCAACATTAGTCCAACAAAAGGAAAAAAATGAGTGGAGCAGCTATACTCTTTAAAAAAAATTTTTTTTACATGGCTAAAGCAGGGGTTCTTAACCTTTTTTGTTCCGCAGACACCTTTGCCAGTCAAGTGAAAACCACAGACCCCTTACTAAGTCCACACTGTACTGTGTATTATTTAATAAATAGATCATACCCGTACCAGCACTTCCCCACAAGAATAATGTTCTTTTTTAAAGATTTATTTTATTTATTATTTCTCCCTCTACCCCCATTGTTTGCACTGCTGTCTGCTCTCTGTGTCCATTCATTGTGTGCTAGTCTTGTTTTTAGGAGGCACTGGGAACCCAACCTGGGATCTCCCATATGGGAGGGAAGCACCCAATCAATTGAGCCACCTCCGCTCCCTACTTGTTGTGTCTTTCATTGTGTTTCCTCGTTGTGTCTCTTCATTGTGTCATCTCATTGCATCAGCTCGCTGTCTTGTTCATCTTCTTTAGGAAGCATAGGGAACCGAACCCGGACCTCCCATGTGGGAGGCAGGTGCTCAGCTGCTTAAGCCACATCTGCTCCCCCTGCTATGTTTTATTTTGATACTGTCTTTGATGAATTTGATGTGTTGTGAACCAGTCCCAGCTGCCCCTTCAGCTTGTGCTGGGGCACAGGAACATGGAACAACCCTGAGAAGCTTTGAGTTCCATTCCTCTTTCATAACCTGTATTCAGGTTATTACTGGAAATAATAAAATAATAGGAAATAATGGAAAACCTCTGATAAAACAAACCTTCAAATAAACTCTACTCAACCTAACTCTACCCAGGCTAGATAAAAGCTCCCTTCCCTGAGGGGCCTACAGCACTCTGTGCTTTTATTTATTATATAACACTTAACACTGGAGGGAGCTCTTGGCAGTTCCTCAAAGGTCCCCTGATCTCTTCCGTCCCTGGGCCTTTGTTGAGGCTCTTCTTCCTGCTTGGAATGACCCCACACCCTCTGCATTGTGACATTACATTGCAATTGTCTGTTCACTTGTTAGCCTTCCTCACCAGGCTGTAAGCTCTGTGAGAACTAGGGTTAGGTCTGTCTTGCTCCCCATTATGTCCCTAGTACCTAGCACAGTAGGCATTCAAAAACAATATTCAAGGAATGACTAGATAGATAGACCTAGCTATCAGTGGCCTTGGACCCTGCTGTTTGACTCAGGTTACCAAACTTTTCTGCTCCTCGGTAAACTAGAGCTAAAATAACTTCTTCGCCAGATCTTGCAATGACTAAAGGATAGAGCACGAGGAAAGCAGCTGGCACTGTGCCTAGAACAAAGTTAATGTTAATAGTCTACGTTTAAAAAAACAGCACAGCTAAGTGCACCCAAGTCTTTCATTTTTCTAATTTTGTCCCTTTCCTTCATTAATAAAAATGGATGTTAGAACCATAATTGTCTCTATCAAAACCCCAGAAAACAGGCAGACAGGATGAAAGTCAGAGGTATTGCTCTTCAATTCTCTCAGGTTGGCATGTATTAATACTAACTCATTAATAGTCATTAAACAACTTGTAGTGACCAGGTAGAGCATAAAAGGAAAATGCCCAACTGAGAGCTCAGCCTGTTTTAATGCCAGCGCCCCCAGGCAGAAATTAACCCAGCACAATATCAACATTTGCAGAACTGAAGTAAAATACAATTTAAAGCCTAGCTAAATCTGCCCCTCTACTTACCCCTCCAAGAACCAGAAAGGATGCTCAGTCATACATCACATGCCATTTGAAAAAAACCTGCTTTTGTTTTCCTTTTGATAATAATATATTTGACATCTATTGAGTGCTTCTTAAATGTCAGGCAGTTTACATACAGTATCTCTTCTAATTTTCAGAGATATTTCCATTTTAAAGATAAAGAAATTCAGGGCTGGGGAGCAGCTGTAGCTCAAGTGGTTGAACGCCTGCTTCCCATATATGAGGTTCCGGGTTCAATCCCCAGTCCCGGTACCTTAAAAAAAAAAAAAAAAAAAAAAAAGTAGAAATTCAGGGCTGCCTCCGTGGATATAAAATGCAATGTGAATGTTGCTGCCTGTAACTGTACCACATGGAAGCTCCAAGAAATTGAAAGGTTTAAAAATATGCCAGAGATCTATTAGTAAGCAGAAAGACTGGCTCCACAAGCCTGGCCCTTAACCACTGCACTGCACTGCCTCCCAAGATGCCAGCCTTCTCTACCAGAGTAAGTCTGGCCCCCATCTCGAGTTCCCATCTCATTCTAGAGTCTGGTTTCCTGAGATCAAGCTCTGCTCATCCCTGGGCTAAGCAGCATCTCTCTCTGCCTCAGTAGATCTGTGTGATATTTACTGTTGGTTCACATCACGTCTAGATCGCAGGGAGCTGAGCCCTTGCCCTTCCCACAATGCAAAGAATGCAGTGATTACACAGCACAATTACATATGGGGTAACTCCTCTCTCTGCCTATTTTGGCATCAGGCCCCAGTGAGCTCCCCCACTGAGAGGACACAGCTACTCAGGCAGATTCAAGAGACTATTAACCAGCAGCAGGAGTTAATGGGGGAGGAGGGGAAACAGGTCAATAGGGAGGTGTATTCACTCTTTCAGAGCTAAAAGATGTGGATTATATTTGGTAGCAATCTACTACTTCCATTTCACTTACACTTGGTATCATTCTCACTTTAAGACCCAGCCTCTCCTGATCCCTCAGCTAAGAGGAAAGTTGCTCTGGGCTTCCTATTACAGAGAAAGAACATCCAATATCACAGAAAATTTTAATAGTCTTAATTAAGACATTTCAAAAGATCACAACAACTGCATTTCCTCATATCTCATCTAAAATGTGCTTTAAAAATACTTCTATCTAGAAGGACAAAATTATGATTTGTAAAGCCTATACACATTTGAATGCTATTTTCAAAAATGATGGGGAGTGGATGTGGCTCAAGCAGTTGAGCGCCTGCCTCCTACATAGAAGGTCCCGGGTTCGGTTCCTGATGCCTCCTAAAAACAAAAACAAACAAGAAATCAAATGAAAAAAACAACACAGGGGAGCTAATGTGGCTCAGTGGTTGAGCGCCAACTTCCCATATACAAGATCCCTGGATTCATTCCACGGCCCGGTACCTCAAAAAAAAAATTCATTTTTTAAAAAAAGAGGACTACCCTCTGTCATCCCTTTCCCAACTCTCCCCTTCCCCTTGGAGATAGGAAGATAAAGAATGATCATTTATTCAATGTTTTACACAATACTATTTAAGCCACATTTTGTACTGATTCTGTACATGCATGTTTATTTGCTAAGAAAAACCACATTTCACTCCAATCATATATTCCCTTGGCTCTATTTCCTAGAGTGAGCAGGACAAAAGAGAATAAAATATCACTGCATTTCCCATTTTCGTTTTTCTATATAAGGTTAGCAGTGAAGACAACCTGCTTTTAAAATTGCATTTGTGGCAACTTGCTGGAGTCTGAGACTATTGAACCCTATCTGGCCTTAAGGTAATGACTGAAACTGAGCTGTGGCCAAGTCCTTTTCCTGATTTATCTGTTATTTCATAGGGAAAATAAAACAAAACATATAAAAAAGAATCATGACAAAGATATTGGTAACAGATTTTTCTTCTAAAGATAATGATGATTAGGGTGGGAATAGGGATGCAGAGGGTAAGATTTTAATCACAGATTTCTTTTTTTTTCCTGAAGAATTTCTCAGCTGCAAAGTGAGCTGGGAGATGGGTTGATAATGCTATTGCTAAATCCAAGAGGAATAAGAGTACCCCTTACCCTCTCCTACACTTACGCCCACCTCTATCCAACACCCAACTATTTCTGGCCTAGGTTCCTTCTTTCACGTGGGAGGAATATTCTTTTATGCCAGGTGTGTAAATACAATTATGAAACACCGGCTGTTTCTCTAGTTCCACAGTGAAGCTACCTTCATGTTAAAATGAAAAAAAACTTGGTTGTTTTTGCTTCCCCTACAGGTTTACTAAAATTAGTTGCTGAATTTACTATTCTCTAAATTGTTTAATGGCAGTGGGTTTGTTTGTTTGTTTCTGGAGTTTTCATTAAAATAAGCCTTGTTTAGCCAGGATGCAGCCCCTAATTGAAGTAAATCCAAATTTGCCTAAAGTAGTTAAAGATAAGTGAGTCCATACGTTTGCCTTACCCTATTTGAAATTCTTCTCTGTCCACAAAATATATGTATAAATATTTGTGGAATGACCTATTAACTGCTTAGTGCTGGGACCAAGTTTGGGTTTTGTTTCCTTAATAAAATAAGGTCATTCGGCTTATAGTAAAAACTAATGCAACTACTTTGATAATTAAAATCTACAGAGTTCTGATGAAGTGATATATTTACAACTCTAAAAATAGAGGCTATAAAATTTCCAAAGGAGAAGAGATAAGTGTGCCCTATTAAGGTTTATCAAATTAATTGATAGTAATAGTGTATTTATGTCAGCCTTTAAAAAAAGAATTTCAGAACACTTTTTGCAAAGTTTAAATCCAGGTCCTGAGCCACATTTTGTCTGGCAGACCAACTCCATTATAGAAAAGCTGCTGGAGAGAAGGCTGCATTTCAGAGGGAGTCGTTTAAATGCCTTGGACTTTGAATGAAGCATCCTATTAAATAAATTTACTGAGACTGTCAGTAAAGGAGGCCAGACCCTAGCCACATTAAGGGCCAGTTGACTCCCAAAGTCATTTTTTGTTTTCTTTTTTAACCATAGCCATCTCCCCTCCTTGCAAGCTTATACATCTCCAGCCTACGATATGAGAACATTTTTTTCTTTCTTTTTTTCCTGATGTAATTCAGAGCAGGTAGCTTCTGTCTCAACTGTGAGAATACCATCTGAAGAAGCAGTACCTAGAAATGAAGTCAAACAAATGTTTTATTTCTCATGAGATTCCAATGGCCCCATCAGCTGGGATTTTAAAAGAGAGAGAGAGAGGTTACTCTTAGAGTCAAAATTTTAGGCTAAATATTTGAGAATTTTATGACAAATGTGTCCCAGTACAACCTTGGATGAGATGCTTAGCCTTTCTAAGCCTCACTTTAATCATTTATAAAAATCAGTATAATCAAAATTCCTTTTACGAGTCACAAGAGTCCTTTAGTCATAAGGATTAAATGAATGCACAGCTATGTGATTATACCAAATACTATTGATTGTACACTTTGGGTGAATTGTATGCTTTATTAATATGTATCAATAAAATTGATTTGTCAAAAGAAAAGCAGTGGTACATGTAGAGAGAACAAGAGAACATTGAGCACAGTAATGGCGCATGCACAAGAAATATTAGGAATTATAAGGAAAGCAGGGCAAGTAGTCGTACTTCCATTTTACAGATGAGGAAACTGAGACTCAGTTTAAGTAATGATGTGCTCAAGTTAAAAAATAACCAGTAAGACCAGAAGTCCAAATTAGTGATCCAGCGATACTGTACAGCCATGTCTAAATGATGGGGCCTAGAATTGGCTTCTTTTAATAGGCTTTTCTGAAAATTCCCAAAGGGTAGATTAGCCTAATCACAAATGGAAAAAGAAGGTCAGCACACTGGCATTAGCTGCTGCAGTGCCTGCCTGACTCTGTCGCTGTCTCCCCGCCTCACCTCGGTCTCAGAGTACTGACGCTGTAAAGCAGCACCCACTCCACTCTACCTGATTCTCTCACACCTCAGTTACCGTGCTGTGGCCCTAGAGGGTGTCAGGACTTACTTCTGTTAGAGGCTATATCTTGGCCCTCCCTCTTCTTCCGCTTGGTTTCCTCCCACTCCTCCACTTCTACTCTTCCCATTCCTTTCTTTCTTGACCCCCTTTCTCTTCCTCTCTTCCTTCTCCCTCCCCTCTCCTCCAACTGCTGCTCCTCTTCCCCCTGTCACTCCTCCTCCTCACCACCTCTTCTCTCCCACCCACTCCTCCTCTTTCCCCTCCCCTTTTCTCCTTGCCCCTTCTTCCCTGCTCCTCCCTTCCTCCCGTCACCCCCAGACACTACCATATTGCCCTGGAAGGACTAAGGCTCTTGGCAGCAGATAGACCTGGGTTTGAATACTAGCTCTTATACTAGTGGGGTGACTGGGCAAGTTAATTAATCTTTCTGTGTCTAAATTTCCTGCTTTATACAAGGGGACAGGTGATGATAAAAAGTACTGGTGATAATGGAGTTGATAATAGTGATGATAGGTCTTAGCAGAGGGCTCTGGGTTCTGGGCTTTTAGGTTCTTGGCTTTTGTTGCATAAAGGAATTTAAGGACACACCATAGGGTAGGCAAGTGAGTAAAGAGTTTATTAAGAAACAAGAAAATGAGAAAAGTACATAGTCTGAGACATGAACTGCGGGCAGGCTGCAGAGTAAAACTCCTGCATAGGGACAGGTCAGGGTTTTTTAAAGTCTTGCCTCCTCCCCCTGCATAATATTGGGGAGAGGCCCCAGCTGTTTGCTGTTCTGATTGGTTGCCCCACCTGTCAGTTCTCAGGGGGGCAATGGTGAGGCCTTTTGAGGGCATCTGGGGCTTTCCCTTGACTCTGAATGGGATCTCATTCCAATCTCCTTCCAAATGGGATTCTCATGGCCAAAGTCTCCTGGGATCCTTCAGGAGGTTTCTGGGCAGGGTCTGCTGGCCATGTTATCTGCAGGGACTCAGAGCTTTCCCCCTTTCACTATACTAACCTGCCTCATAGGCACATTGTAGGTAACAATACACATCATTTTTGTCTTTTTCCTCTCCTCAACTTCTACCTCTCCCACCTCATTTCAAGCCTATCAGTCAATCTCATGATTGCAGTTTGTCATCCCATATAATTCTGCCCACAGGGAGGGAAGACACTGGTTGTGTCGGTAACTGCATTCTATCTGCTTTACATGGCAGTAATGTTTCTCACAGTAAATAAACTAGCCTTCTGGTTTAGACTTCGGTCTCTTATGGATTTGGCCAGGATGCTTCGGTAGACTTGGAGAACAAAATTCAGGGACACTGACAAGCTGGGAACAGATCCTGCAACCTGGCGATTAGTGGAATAAAGTCACTGTGAGGCCTCTAAGGAGAAAGCCAGCCTCTTCGTCCCCCAACACACCAGCTTCAACTCTTCCCCATTTTAAACAGCCACTTCATTTACTGGCTTGTGGGCTTGAACAAGCCATTTTATCTTGCTGAGCCTGTTAACTCCTTGTAAAGTCTACTGCCTCACAGGGTCGTGGTGAAGATCATTGGGGATAAATACAAATTTGGAAATACTTTATAGACTGTAAATGCACTATATGAATGTAAAGTATTATTTAAACATTTTTTTTTTAGGAGGTACCGGGGATCAAACCCAGGGCCTTGTACATGGTAAGCAGGTGCTTAACCACTTGACCTACATCCACTCCCCATAAACATTTTTTACATTAAAATCTAGGAGGTTATCATAAATATATTTCCCACTTCATTCCATCAATATGAGAACAAACCAAAATTTGAAGGAACTTTCATAATTCAGAAAACTATATCTGGAATATTGTTTGAGAAATAACCATTTGCAGTTTTAAAAAAAAAAGTTCATTTGCTTATTATATATTTATGTTGAAAAAATTATGTAGAGAAAGCCCTGGGGAATCCTAAAAGCCCAAAATCCCACACTCTACTTCCTCTTTGAACTTCCTCTTAAGTTTCTTCTTGTTATCTTTTGCAATTTGAAATCTCCCACCAAGGTGGCCGACCCAGATAGCCAGTCAAGCCTGAAGTTCATTAAGTTTGACCCAATGCAAAATAAAGCCCACCTGCCCTAAACCCATCCCTATAAATTGGATGAACCCTCAACCAAACAATAGGAGTCAAACTAACTTCCTTTTAATGTCTATAAAAATTGTTTCCCATCCCTAGAAGCTAGAAACTGCTTTCATTTTTGCTTCCTTGCTGTAGCAAAATTTTGTGTCCCAATAAAATACTGTAATCTGCAGGCTCAACTCTGATTTGTCTTTCAACAAAATTTATAATGTCCAAGTCACTGTTATAACCCTTAGATAGAAATTTTTAAATCAACAAAACCCAATTTTATGTTAATTAGCTTATGTGTAGCTTCTGATGTGATCTAAACACAGCGTTTGCCTTGAGTTTTATTGCTCTTCTATTTTTTTACCCTACCCCAATCATTAGGAATTATTTTCTGAGGCATAGATGGCAAAAATAGGAGCCCCAAGTGACCCATCTTTGCTTTACTGTAAACTAGATTGTGTAGTGGAATAGCTAAAGGTACTGAATACCAGTGCTTTGGGTTTGGAGTTTTATCATTCTCTCTGGCCACTAAACCTACCAGTTATAAATTACATTTTATTACATCTTAGAAAAACAAATTAAGTGATGGACAGTTCAAAGCCTACCTGCAAAACAGCTATCTAAAATGTAAAACTCAGCTGGACAAATTCCCTACCTCCCCTCTCAAGGGAAAATGAAGAATGTGTTTGTTTTAAAGCAGCTGAAATACCTGACTCACCAGATGGTCCAGTTACATCAGCCAGGTAAGTTAGCTCAGTCCTGTGATGATCGAATGATGTGCAGAGGATTTGGCCATCTCTTCTGTCCCCCTGAAGAACAAAGGTCATTTGAGTAACAGGTGATTCATTTGTGGCCTACAGGTTTAGCCCACTCGTTTATTTGAATAACTTTCTGCATGTCTGTTCATGTTTATCTTGATTGGATGAGATTTCACTTCACATCCACTTTCAATATTTAATTAGCTTTGCTTCTTCCTTTGGTTGGTTGTCTTTGTTTACTTTCAAACATTAAGTTCACCCTCTCAATTTCTATGTTTTGCCTTGTTTTTGTGCATCTTTTGCATGTGCTTTGTTTTGCTTCTTTATTTTCCTCATCTGTTGTTTAGACCCTTTTAATACCTCTGATTCCCCATTTTATTTCTACCATGTCCAGGGTGGGTGAGGTTTACATCCTCTTAGGAGAGCCAAAAGCAGTGTTTCCCAAAGTTCACAGCACACACACCATGATTTGCGTATTAGTGGCTCTGGAGATGATTATCAGTGGTGCCCAGACACCGACATTAAATGACATTGAATCCTGAGACAGTTGGTCCCTTTCCAGTTCTCTCAGTCCTGCTAATTACTTCTGAGATAGTTTCCATTTGGTGCCTGTGTGTCTATCATTTGCTAATCTCCCTTTTTAAAAGAGAGACTGGGCCTCAGGCTGAGAGCCTTTGAAATGTAATAGTATCTAGCTAGTGTTGTTGTTTTTATAAACAAAGCCATTTTATTGATCCATACTAATAAAATATACAATTCATCCAAAGTTACAATCAATGGTATTTAGTATAATCACATAGTTGTGCATTCATCACTTCAATCATTGTCAGAGCATTTTCATTATTGCAATAATAATAAACAAAACAATAAACCAAAAACAAACAAACCAAAAGAAAATTCTTCACCTCTCAATCTCTCTATGCTTCCCCTGCTATACATAGTCTAGCCAGAGTTTTATAACATTGTTTTTGGTTTTAATTACATAGATACTTGTTTTTACTGTTCTCTTTCATTCATGGAATATGATAGTGGTTTACTTTTTCCAGTAATGCCATAAAATTTCTTCTTTAAATGGGCATATGTAAGTTTTAAGTGCACATCAATTTAAAGAAAGGCATTAAGTAAATTATAGTATAGCCAGTACAAGGATATGGCAAACGTGTTGAAGGTGGTAGTACCGGAGTGACTGAAGTTTGGGAAATAGCAGCCTAGAATCACTCCATCATCTTTTGTTATTTTTCAAACATTTTATGGCTTTAAATGTTTTTTTAAAAGCATATTTGTTAATAACATCTAGGTCTAGAGACAAGCCATCTCACGTCCAAATTTCTGCAATTGAAATAATACGCAGATTATTTCATGGTCTCCTTTTATTCCGTTCAGCGACAGGGGCTCTAAGAGCCCTCTCTAAGATACACGGAAAATCATGGGGCTCTCAGCAGGCATTCTGGGGCAAGTATTGTATAAACTGGTCTGGTTTAGTTCATCTATTCATAGCGCTACAATCTACTTATATCTGAATTTTACTCACTTCTCCTCGCTCCCGCCGCTCCCACTCCCCCCCACCCCCGCCGCCACCTTGATGAGGACGCATATAGAACATCTCCAAGACTCGGACATTTATTAATCAGTAATTCTTCAAGGTGATCTCATTAATTCCAAGCAATGCAATCTTTGCAAACTTTTCCCTAAAGGAGAGAAGCTAATGACAGTGCTTTATTCTGTTTTTGCTGAAGATCACTTAAGTCCCATTCACAGCAAGGGAGAATTTGACTTTTTTTTTTTTTTTTTTTTTTTTTTTCCAGGTACCAGGGACCATGAATTGAATCCAGGACCTTATATGTGGGAACCCAGTGCTCAACCACTGACCCACATCCACTAGCAAAAATTTGATCTTAATCAGAGAATTACATTCTCCTCAACCTCTCTTTTCACCCACCAGTGAGAGTGGAACTCTCTGAAATTTCTTTTTTTTTTTTTTTAGCATGCACCAGGGATTAAACACCAGATCTCACACATGCAAAGCAGGAAATCAATCACTGAGCTACATCTGCTCCACTAAGATGTCTGTTTCTTCTTGAGGATATAGTTGAGACAAGCTAAAGAATAGAAGCCTTTGGCTCCTTTCTTCTGTAGGCTGCAGTTTGCAGGGGTGTTTGGGGAGAACTTCCAGCTGTCTGTGGTAGCCTGCCGCCCACATTGTGCAGACAATTCTTTGAAGAAAGAAGAGAGGGTTCTTTTCCATTCAGCCTCTTGGTCCTACCTCCTCGTTCCAGGCACACAGGCACTGCCATCCACATCCAGCTCTTATTTTCTTTCAGAAAACTCAAGCTTGAACTCACAGGCTCAAAGTGGGTAGGGATAAAACCTTGATGCTCAAATCACATAATCCTAATCCATCCAATGCTTGTGAAAGGAGGCAAATCAAGTGTAGATCATGGAATGATTGTAATCTGGTAATTGCTGTGACCCACTCTCCTGCACCACTTTAATACCAAATCCTTCTTTGCTCCTTTCCACCTCCACTCTAATAGACTCAAATCTCTGCATGACTAGAAACTGCAATTGTAAAGGCCAGGGCCAGTTCATATCTTGATTCACTTACCCATGGCTTGACTGTTCACAATCCTCTGTTACCTTGGAAATAATAAAGATAGGTTATCTTCTTAATCCATTGTCTTTTTGCATATACCTTGTCCTCTACACTGATTACCCATTAAAGGATAGGTTTTGTTTTTTTTTTTTTTAAGAGTTATTTATTTATTTCTCTCCGCCCCCTTGTTGTTTGCACTTGCTGTATCTGTTTGTTGTTTGCTCATCTTCCTTTTAGGAGGCACCAGGAACTGAACCCGGGACCTCCCATGTGGAAGGGAGGCGCCTAGTTGCTTGAGCCACCTCTGCTCCTAAGATAGATTTGCTCTGAAGTTTTCTGGGAACCCCTCTCCACAGACTGTCCCTTGTGGCTAGTAAAAAGTAACCTATAGACCTTCTCAGAAACCCTAGGGCTGAAGTTAGGCCTTTGCCTTCTTGGCAGTTTAGTGGCTGTCTGAGTTGCTCATGGCACCCCTTCTTAATTTGGACAGATGTTTCCTGCTGTCTGTCCCTAGCGTCAGCAGCTAGAGGGAATTAGGAGCCTGTTCTTGGACCGGCAGCTGGAACTTTAAGTATTCTGTCCAAGGCAGCTCCAATAATTGCTAGTTCATAGAAAACTGTACCAGATTCCATTATAGGGTCTCCACTTTTAATAAGTAACCTCCTCCCTCCCTCCCTCCCTCTCTCCCTCCCTCCCTCCTTTCTTTTCCTTTCTTCCTTCCTTTTCTGACTGATAACACTTCCAAAAGCCTACTCAAGATTTTCACATATTTGGCCACTGTTACTGAAGTACCACATGCCTTAGGACATAAATGACCTCAAATGTCAAGCCTCTAATGTTCCCCATCAACCTCCTTCACTTTCCTAAATAAGATAATGCCTGCAAAGTGCTTAGCACAATGCCAGACACCTAGAAAGCTATCAGTAAATGTAAGCTATTGTTATGATTGTGCTTGTTGTTGCTATTATTTCACTTCTGATACCAGCCATTTTTGCAGTGCCTCAGTGGTTCCCCAGCCAGAGTTTAAATGTTTTTCCCCCAGTGTTGTGGTGACACTCTTGAGGACATAGCCAGTTTTGTTTTGTTTTTTTTAACAATTTATTGAAATATATCATTCATACATGAACATACATAAACTATAAGTGTTCAGTAAACATCATGATCTTACAAAACAAACATGTTTAACATCATACAGGGCTACCACACATAACGCCCCCCACCACCACCACCACAAACACCTTGCATTGCTGTGAAACATTTGTTAACAAATCATGAAAGAGCATCATCAAAGTATTACTACTAACTATAGTCTGTATCTTCCTTACCTATACATTTTTTAAGGATTTATTTATTTATTTTATCCATTTTTACCACCCCTACCCCTACCTCGACCCCATTTTTGGTGTTTCTGTGTCCTTTCGCTGGGCAACTCTCTATGTCCATTTCCTGCCCTTTCTTCTCATCCTTCTCTTCCTGTCTTCACTGGGATTCGATCCACGGAATCTCCAATGTGGGAGAGAGGAATCCTACTGCCTGAGACACCTTAGTTCCTGTTTTTTCAGTGTGTCTCGTCTTGGCTCTACCTTGTGTCACTCTCCTGTTACATCATCATCTTGCTGCATGGCTCGCAGGGCCTGGTGGCTCACCCGTGCATGGGGCCTGGTGGCTCACTCACCTTCTATATTTTTCTTTTTAAATTTTTACTGGGAGGTCCCGGAGATTGAACCCGGTCCCTCCATATGGGAGACGGATGCCCAACCACCTAAGCCACATCCGTCCCCCTGCTAAATTCCTTAAGGTTGACCAAAGATACCCAAAGTTACAGTCTTTTCCCATACAGGATGGTCATATAGTAAATCAGGCTTAGTTTATCACAAGCATTCTAAAAACCTGACCTAGGGAGAAAAACTAGGTCTGGGGACATATGCATGGTTTCTAATATAGCGGATGTTTAGCCTACCCTGATTATCACAAAATCAGGACAGCGAGAATATTAGCATCACATCTGGTTTTTACCCCTGAACCCCAATGGTTTTCACCCCCTACCTATCCAGAACATGAGCATATATGCATATGGCATATGTCATGCTGGGGTTTAAATCCACTGGGTGATCTTTTACCCAAGGACTCTGGTCATGTCTGATATTCACTGCCTGTCTTGATCTAGGAGAAGGCTCAGTCTTTATAGAAGCTCAGTATTCAAGGTAAAGAGGGTAGGACAGGAAGACTATTTCTCAAACATTCCTCTTTCTCAATAGTTCTCTAGGAGCCTCAGTGTAATTAAGCTCTAGGAAGGCTGCATTTGATTTCTCTTCCTTTCTGAAAATCTTGCCAAGCACTTTATCTCTTTCCTAGGTCTTTAAAGCAGTCTGTTTGGTGTTTTTAATCTCAGGCTCTTCACTACTCACTGGCACTCAAAAACTAAAAATCCACACCCAGTTCCGTACATTAGGCCTCCTACAATATCACTGCCACTTTCCAAATACCAATTGACTCTACCTCTTAGAGGAAATAATTAGTCTTTGCTTACAAATGTGTACAGCATTAGGAGTCAGAAAATCCTGGAAGGAACCCTAAAATGCAACAATATTCAGACTTCACCAGCCTGTGAGGCTTTGTGGACATTTATACACAAATGTCACTGTCTTAGTTTGCCACGGGGCGACCAATGCAAAGTACCAGAAATGGGTTGGTTTTTATAATGGGAATTTTATTTAGGGTAAAAGCTTACAGTTCTAAGGCCATGAACAGTCCAAATCAAGGCATCAGCAGAAATGCTTTCTCACCAAAATCAGCTACTGGTGATCCTGGGGTCCTGCCAGTGGCAAAGCAAAATGGTCACCAATCTCTGCCAAGGTTCCCACCTTCCCCTCCGGAATCTACCATCCTCCGGAGCTCAGCTGTAAGCAACCAGACATAGGGCTTCTCTCTTCAGCCTTGAGCTGTCTCTGTGGTCCCAACCTCTTGGGGGCTTCATGCTTAAGCTTTGGCTGCTAGGAATCCTAGAGACCTCTCTCACATGGCAGGATCAAAAGTGGCAGAGCTGCCTTTTCCTGCTGTCTCTCTCTTTCTGTGTCTCTCTTTATATAAGATCAGCAAGAGGGCAGAGACTCAACCTGAGGCATGCCTCACTGATGCAGTCCAATCAAAAGGGTCTCACACTCAAAGGAATGGATTAGTTCAAAAACATAATTTTGGAGTTGACCCACAGGTCACAGAGGGCACCCAGGTTTCTAGGGTCGGAGTTCCCAGGCTTTAGGGGCCATGCCACCTGGGCTCCAGGCCTGCCCCGCTCTACGCTGGGATGGTGAACCTGATGGCCACGCTGTGGCGCCGGCTTCTGTGTAAGAGGAGGAGAGGGCGGTGAGAGATCAGAATCTTCTCCAGGTTCAAGAACATGATCAGCCCATTTCCTGGAAAGTGCAGTTTAACCTGGGTGATAACAGTCAACCAGGCAATCAGTGCCATAACTCCATTCAAGGGAAGTATCTCATCACAGGTGGTCTAGAACTTGCAGCATAAGAACAGCTTAGGGATCCCATGGTCAAGTATTGCTATGGCAAGAGCCCTCCCGAGCTCTTCCCTGCATGACAGGCACAGAAGATTTAAAGCAAGGGTGAGAAGATGCCCTGCTGAAGAGCTGCCAGCCTGAAGCCAGACTTCAGCATTCAAGCTAGTGCATTGGTCAGAGGACAAATACCTTGTTGGAAGCTACTCCTGTTGTACTCTCTGGCTTCATTCATTGCCCAGGCCTTACTAGTTGGAACTGTTCTGTAAAACAACGTGGAAACTCCAGCCATTCACATTTGCAAAAGGCAAGACTACAGACCAAGTTCTGGGTGGTGTTGACATTCCTAGATGGCACAACCAGCATTCCTGGGAGGGGGCTGTGATTTGTGCTCCCCAGGTGTAGGGAGTCAAGTTTTTAATTACTGTTCTGATCTGGTCCCTTTTGCTGTAAAGCTATTTATTGGATTTCTTTGGACTAGTAAGAAAGTGATAATGTTTTGTGTAGGAAAATGTCTGGCCTTTTTTTTTTTTTAACTTTATTTTGTTCATTTAATAATTGAAAATATAAACAATTAAAAACTAAAAATAAAACACAGTTGAATAAAAACATACATTTTTCAATTAAATGTACTGGATACATATTAAAAAAATTTGAATCATACAATATGTTACGCAATGTATTTGCTTAGTAGTAATGCAATCATACTGGCCTTTCTAGTTGACTATATTCAAGGAAATAATTTTTATTGTTGTCATTGTTCTCGTTTTCTTGTGTTCTTGAGTTTCATGAGTTAATTTATCCTTTTGCCCAGATAAAATATTTTGTGTCTTAGAATGTGGATTTTCTCTTTAGAGGGTTATTTTTTATTTTGTTTTAACAGCGTCTTCAGGAGTAGGCCCTAAACACCAAGGAATTAACCAAGGAATTAAATAAAATTACCTGAAAGTCAAAGACACTGTTCCATTCTAATTCTACGTAAAATTTCTAGCAGTTGGCATCACATGCACACAGGTTCTTTTCTAGTGATATTCGAATAGGCTGAGAGAATGGCTTAACCAGAAATTCTGGCTTACTGTCCTGGAGGACTCTGTTCTCATTTCCTTTGAAATTGCTGTGTTCCACTCAGCCACAGTACAAAGGAAGTCTCAGGAAAATCAAGAGCCACCTCGTCCCCTTGCCTCATCCCCTTGTCCTGTCAGAGAAACCCAGTGGTAAGTCAGTTCTTAAATGGAGATACATTAGCAGCTTGCTGTATGTGTTCATTCTTTATTGTTTGCAGCATCTACAAATGTAACAGATGCAAATATTTGGTTTCCAGTGATCTGTGATTTAAATAGTTCATAGTTTACATTTAAAAAATAGAAAAGAAAACCCAGTTGTGATGGTAAAGTTCATGTGCCAACTTGGGTAGGTTATGGTGTCCAGATGTTTGGTCAAGCAAGCACTAGCCTGATTGTTACTGTAAGAGTATTTCATGGATTTGAATCATCAGTAAGCCAATTGTATCTGTGGTGACTACATCTACAATCAACTAAGGAGATTACCTTCACCAATGAGAGTAGCCTCATCTAATCAGTTGACGGCCTTAAAAGGAGAAGTATGATTTCAGTTGTCAGAAGGAAAAATTTTCCTTTCTACTTCAGCCAGCCAGCTTCTCCTGGGGAATTCATTGAAAACCTTCATCCAAGTTCCTGGCTACAGCCTGCCCTACAGAACACAGACTTACAGACTTACCCATACCCACAGTTGTGGGGGCCCTCGACTTTCTTAGAGAGTAAACTGTCAGGCAGTAGCTTTTTTTTTTATCCTTAAATTTAAACATTTTTTTACAAACACCTCCCCATTCTTCTCCCCCTCTCCTGGTAATCTCTAATTTACTTTCTACCTCTGCAAATTTGCTATTTCTAGTCATCTCTTATAAGTTATATTATATAATTTTTGTCCTTATGTGTCTAGCTTGTTTTACTGAGCATAATGTTTTCAGAGTTCTTCCATGTTGCAGCAGGTCTCATAACTTCAGTTTTTCTTGTGGCTGAATAACATTTCACCATGTGTATGTACCACATTTTGTTAATCCATTCATTTGTTGGTAGTAGGGTTGTTTCCAGCTTTTGGCTATTGTGAATAATGCTGCTATAAACATTGATGTACAAGTATCTGTGACCCTGTTTTCACTTTTTTTATATATTTATATAGATGAGAGGTTGCTGGGTCAAATGATAATTCTATATTTAACTTTTTAAGAAACCACCATATCACTTTCCACAGTGGCTATACCATTTGACATTCACACCAATAATACACTAAAGTTCCGATTTCTCCACATCTTCGTCAATATTTATTTTCCTTTTTGAAAAGAGTAGCCATTTTTGTGGGTGTGATAAGGTATATCATTGCAGTTTTAATTTGCATTTCCCTATTGGCTAATTATGTTGAGCATCTTTTCATGTGTTTATTGGCCATTTGTATATCTTCTCTGGAGAAATGTCTATTAAAGTCTTTGGCCCATTAAAAAAAAAAACATAATCTTTTTCTTTTTGGGATTCATAAAAGAACTTCAAACTGTTACAGTTACCCACTTTGATTTGTCACAAGTCCAGTCTTTTCTGGGCTCTACTCTTTAACTGTTTCCGTGAATTCTTGTGAGTGTTTATACATGTCTTCTCTGACTTGCTAATGTAGCTGGCACTCAGATGCCTGCTTTAAAGCTGGAGTCTGATACTACCCACCTTGATAATGAGAGCTTGTGAATTTCTCTTTGTTGTCCTCATTCATGATCATCTACCTTGCTCTCATTGTCTCTTCATTGTCTCATGGTTCTGTGACAGCTCGGTAAACTTTTTTTTTTTTTTTTTTTAGGAGGTACCAGGGATTGAACTCAGGACCTTGTACATGGGAAGCAAGCACTCAAACCACTGAGCTACACCCAATCCCCTTAGTAATCTTTTTGAAGTAGGAAGGGGAGGATTCCCTTGGCTGTCTTTCCAGTGTCATGTTCAGTTAAGGCTATCCCACAATATAGCTGCTTGGGCCCCAAAGTGTTGCAGCTCTTTGATGGTACTGCTTTTTCAACTCTCTCTTTCTCTCTTTACACACACACCACACACACACACAGAAACACTGAGGTTCCCTCATAAAGCAAAAGTGACTAGACTGGGCAAGTCCATGCCTTCCTAAACATCTATCTTCCTATTGTAAAGCTTCAGCATTATTCAAAAAGTCTCTTTAGAGAATAACTTAAATGACCATGCAAAATAAAGCACAGATCTACAAAAAAAAATGTCTAATGCTTGCCCGCAGTCAATGCACGTTTATCACACCTTAGAAAGAGTTTAATAGAGGACATGCACTTTGCAAATATAAATTTAACACAAATACACAGAAGTTCCTTATAGGCCTCTAACTCAGTTCCTAACATTTTCTAAATTGACACATTCCATACCTTTGCTAAGGGAAGTCATATAAACTCAGTCACAGCTTCCCTTCAACTAAATATCTTCTTAAAATAGCAATGTACTACCTTATGCAAGAAATCCAGTTCTACCAGTAATCAAACAGATCACACCTGCTTTTTCATTCTTGCTTTTCTTTTCTAGTTGGAATGACAGGAAGCTCTAGGGTTCTGGTCCCTCAGATCCACCAAATCAGCCCAGAATGTATATCATATCCATTCTTTCCATTTTTGAAGCCTCAGACAGCACATCATAAATTTTCCTACATTAAGGAACCTGAGTAGTAATTTTTGAATTTGTTGTTTATTAGGAACGGGAGGAAACATATAGCCCAAGATATGACACTCTAATCCTGTTTTTAATTTGCTGTCGACTAACACCTGAGGTTGACAAGCGAAATTTAAGCACAAAAGACACCCCAGACAATGAACTACTAGCAGGGATTTGACCCCAATACCAGTGCAGTCCTTTGTTGAAAACTACTAAGGTATAGAACAAAAGTAAATGTTTCCCCAACATTTTTTTTTTTAAAGAGGACCAAAGTTTGCGATACAAAACTTTAAAATTTTTATGTAATCAAATGCATCAATCTTTTCCTTTATAACTTCTGGATTTTATGTTAACTTTTAAAAGGTCTTGTCCATTCTAAGACTGCAAAAATATGCATCCATGTGTTCTTCTGGGATGGCTGTGATTTCATGTTTCACATGTAAATCTTTGATCCATCTGGAACTTATTTTGGTATAAGAAGTGAAATAAGAATCCAGTATTCCGCACCGCACCCCCCCCCAATAGCAAGTGAGTAAATCTCAATACCATTTATTGAATAATCTACCTTTTATAGGAGCCCTGTAAATAGCAACCTCCCCATGTACATTTTAAATGATTTAATTTATATAAGTTCTATATTTGCATTTATAAAAGTTCTATTTAAAACATAGTGCCAGAAATAGCTATGCGATCATGGACAATTTATTTATCACCATCCCCGGGTCTGTTTTTCCACCTGTAAAAACTGATACAGCGTTCTCTAACTTGCAGTGTTCTTGTGATGATTTTTTAAAAATAAAGTATGTAGAAACTTTTATCTCAATAATTATGAGCTCCTCTTTTATTCAATTTTCTGTAACAGAGCAACTTGGATGCTCAGAATGAAAGAATCAACGTGCATGTACGACTCAATTGCTTTATTTAATTCCTGAGTATATACAGTGAAACATAATTGTTTTCCTCTCTGGCCAACACCTAGAGAGGTCCCCTGTTTAATACTCCCTAGATACCAAACTTCTCCTTTACAGTTCCAGAAATAATTCAGCAAGACATGCTGCTGGGGACAAGTGGTATCAGGCAGACCCAAGTTTGAATTCTGGTTCTGCCACTCACTAAATATATGACTATTCTTGAGGAAAAATTTAAGGAAGAGAATAACAGTGCATATGTTGTAAGGTTCTTCATAGGATTAAATAAGAATCCTCACTGGTAATAAGCTCCATGAGGACAAGAATGTTGTCTTGCTCATCATAGTATGCCCAGAGCTAGAATAGTTCCTTGCATGCAATTGTCACGGATTAAACCATAGTTGAATGAATGAATGAATGAATGAATGAAGGAGGTCATAAAAGCACTTAGCAACGTGCCAGCCAAAATAAGTGGGTGGAAACCTAGTCACAGACAGAGGTTAGAGGTAAAAGTTGGGGTTGTTGCTTTCAGGCGTTAAAATCTGAATACTGATGTCTACACCACTTAAATACAAGGCATAATGAAACGTATTATATATAATACAACCACACAAGTAAAACGCTTTGGAGACAAATAGGAAATAATGAATTCTAACTGGAAGATTAGGGAAACTGTTCATGGAAGAAGGATGTGTTTAAGCTTGACCTTAAAAGAATAGATTTAGGGAGCTGATGTAGCTCAAGTGGTTGAGTGCCTGCTTCCCATGTACAAGGTCCTGGGTTCAATCCCCAGTACCTCGTAAAAACAAACAAACGGAAAAACCAAGTCCTATTGGGGAGACATGTAGCTCTGTGGCTGAGTGCCTGCTCCCCATGTATGAGGTCCCATGTATGGGGTTCAATCCCCAGTACCTCCTAAAAAAAAAAAAAAAAAATAGATTTTCTAATAAACAGAGAAGGAGAAAGAGACAGCTTTTCAGGCTGGGCACGAAAGTACAAAATTGGGGAAGTTCTGGGACTGGAGTTTGGTATAGAGCAATGAGCGCAAGTCAAGTGGGAGAAAGAGTGGCTGGAAGGTAGTTCACAGTGACCTTGTAGGTTCTGCTACGATGGTTAAGACTGCTGTGGGCATTGCCCAAACGTAAAGGCTTTTGAATTGCCCAGTATCAAGGACAGGCCCATATTATTAATATTATGTATTATTTTTATTAACTATTCAGGAATGAGTATGAAGGGTGGGTTAGAAAGAGTAAGAGTTTAAAAGCTGTTGCAATAGCTCAGGGGCAAAATCGTAAAAGTGGAAGGAGTTGCAGAGGAGAGGGAAAGGACTGAGAGATTTAATAGTGAGAGGGGAGCACTATTGTCTGCTGGGCAATTAGGCTGATGGTGGTGCCGTTTTCCGAGGTCAGGTATAGAGGAGGACAATCAGGATCAATATGGTTTGGGGAGTGTTGATTTAAGTATGTATTTTGGTCACTCAGTTGGAAATAGGCCATCGGAACTCAAGAAGATGTCAGAGCAGAAGAAACAGATGTGTCAGCATTGTTCCATCATTAATGAGACTATCAAGGCTGCTTTTCTAATATGTTTACAGTCAACATATTATATGGTAATGGAAGTATCTCAAATCAATGGAGAGAAGCAACATATTCAATACATAGTGTTGGGGAAATTGGCTGGCTATTTGATACAATAAATTAAATCCCAGATGAATTAAAAGTAGAATTGAAAATATGAAAAAGTCAGAACAATATTTAAGTAAGGAATATATATATACACACATGGGTTTTTTTTTTGTGTGTGTGTAGACATAGATATACATAAACACATTTACACCTAGGTTTTTTCCATATCTATATAGATAGGAGTTAACCCTGTCTCCAATATCAGTTCAACACCACCGTGTCATTCATTCCAGCTTTCTCCCTTTATGTATGGTTCCTAAGTTGGTTTTTTCGTTTGTTTGCTTGTTGTATTGTTTTTGTTTTTAGGGGGCACTGGGGACTGAACCTGGGTCCTCCCATGTGGGAAACAGGCACTCAACCACTTGAAACATATCTTCTCCCTACTTTATGTATTTCTCTTTTCTACAAGAGTGAGAAACCTGCCTCCCACTATTTTTATATTTTTTAAGGAGATACTGGGGATTGAACCCAGGATCTCCTACATGGGAAGCAGGTGCTTAACCACTGAGCTACATCCACTCCCCTCCCATTTAAAAAAATATATATTTTTTGAGGTACAAGGGGCCAGGATAGAACCTAGGACCCCATATGTGGGAAGTCAGCTCTTGACCATTGAGCCACATTGGCTTCCCTGAGTTGGTTTTTTTCATTCATTTTGCTTTGTTGTTCGTTTTGGTTTTTTCAAGGGGTACCAGAAACCAAACTCAGGACCTCCCATGTGGGAAGCAGGAGCTCAACCTCTTGAGCCACATCTGCGCCTCCCATTATTTTTCTTTTCTTTTTTTTTTTTAAAGATTAATTTTATTTATGTCTCCCCACCTGCTTGTTGCTTGCATTTGCTGTGCCTGTTCATCTTATTTTGTTTCTTTAGGAGGCACTGGGAACCAAACCTGGGACCTCCGATGTAGAAGGGAGGCACCTAATCGTCTGAGCCACCTCCGTTCCCTGCTTTGTTTTGTCTCTCATTATGTTTTTCTTCTTGTGTCTTTTGTTGTGTCATCTTGTTGCATCAGCTTGCCACTTCTGCCTGTCACACCAGCTCACTGTCTTCTTTAGGAGGCACTGGAAAATGAACCAGGACCTCCCATGTAGTAGGCAGGAGCCCAATCACTTGAGCCACATCCACTTCTCCTCCCATTATTTTTAATGCATTTATTTATTTGATCAATTCCCCTATATGTAGGCAATTTCCCATCATCACTGCTGCTCCCTTCCCTTAATAGATGCCCTCCCCATCCTGCCTGGATGCCAATTTGAATGGAAATCTCCCTTGAGCCCCATCTAATGGCTTTAGGACTGAATTGTTCAGGAAGAAGAAGGAAATGGGGTAGACAATTATGATCTTTGTTTATTGAGTGGAGTCCAGCTCTGCAGTTTAGAGTCATTAAGGTAGCTATAGCACCATGATATCAAAGTGCTAGGGCTTTTTCCTTTTTTCTAGAACATAGACCCATGTAATCCTTTTTGAATGGGACACTACCTTTAAGTGACGGATTTAATTATCAATGTGCTTCCTGTTGTTCTAAAACAGAAAATGAATCCTCCAAATTGCCAAAATCTAAAATTACATAAATATTTGATTCAATTCCATTCAACTACCATTTATCAAACACTGTGCTATTGCGTTCGGGGAAAAATAAGGAAATAGTTCCCAGAGCATCACTGGCTTCCAGGAATTTACAATCTCATTGGGGAAATTAAACACACAGACTTAAAACACAAATTAAAAAATAAGCAGTTCAATAGAATACTAGCACAAGCTGGCACCAGATCCCTGATGGAGCTGATCCCTCACGGAGTCAAGTGGATGAGCACATAATTTTTTGCAAAATTGATGCGTGGCTTATCTTGGGTTTGACACTGACATAGTGTTCCTAACATGGGAGGGCAGGTTGAAAATTCACCCTTAGGGAAAGGGAGGCAGCTTGTAAGGGCAACAGTTCTTTCAACCATTTCTACCTGTCAACTGAATACAAACTGTATGGTCCCATATAATGCAGAGCAGAGAACATTATGCAAATATGAATGGATCCTTGCCCCATTCCCAAACAGAGCAAGGCCTGTGATCCTGAGCTCTCCACCAATCAGACTCCAAATGAAAACACCTCCAGGAAAAATGGAGACAGTTTCCCCTTTCCAATGGAGACAGTTTCCCATTTCTCTGTGTTACGTAAGGAATACAAATTCTTATCAGAAATTACACACATATATAAGAACAAATATCATCCATAGTCTTACAACTTTTGGAAAAAATGCATCCAGAAATTTTTTTATGCATTTATATAACCTTGGCTAAGTTATATAATTCATTGCTATGCCTTAGTTTCCTCATCTGTAAACTGAGGATAATAATAACCCTACCTCATAGAGTGATTGAGGAGAAAATACAAGTTAATGCATACAGAGTGCTTCAAATAGTACCTGACAGAGAGTAAGAAGTATAAAAGTAATATTTTCTCTAGCTAGCATTTATTTATCTAGATTCAGTTCTATATTTTTATAAAATATGATGAAAATATTCATATTTCTTTGTGGCCTCCTTTTTTACTTTCAACAATATAGCATGAACTTCTTGCACTGTGGGAGTTTTAAAAGTGCAAAGAGACCATTAAATCTTTTGAGTGATTTTTCAAAGGTGAAAAGTAGTGGGGGAGGAACAGGCCCTGGGCCCTCAAAGGCATTGTTTCAAAGTGATGAGCTAGGTTTGGGCAAGGCCTGGCTCTAATACTTCTTAGAACAAGAAGCTTGGGAAGGGTGCTTGTATCTAATTTGAGTGCAAGCCTTGAGCATACCCTTGAAGCTTGTCAAGGGCAATGGTTTTCAAATTGCTTTTTGTTTGTTTAAGCAGTTAATACCCTTTCCCACCCTACCCCCAAATAAATCCTATGTGAAACTTTACCCCATATGCAAAATAATTTTAAAACATCAGTATAAATTTATTTTATAAGCTCATATGTATAAAATTTATTTACTAAAAGCTAATCAAGGGAAGCGGATGTGGCTCATGAAGCTGGGCTCCCGCCTACCACATGGGCTCCTAGTTTCAGTTCCTGGTGCCTCCTAAAGAAGATGAGAAAGACAGCGAACTGGCATGGTGAGCCAACATAACAAGATGATGCAACAAACAGGAAACACAATGAGATATACAACAAACAGGGAGCAGAGGTGGCTCAGGCAATTAGGCATCTCCCTCCCACGTGGGAGGACCTGGGTTTGGTTCCTGGTGCCTCCTAAAGAAGAGGAGCAGAAAGCGAATGCAAACAATGGTGGGGGGTGGGAATAAATAAATAAAAATAAATAAATCTTAAAAAAAGAAAAAAAGGGGGGGAGGGCAGATGTGGCTCAAATGGTTGGGTATCCATCTGCCATATGGAGGGACCTGGGTTCGACCCCCAGGACCTCCCAGTAAAATTAATATATAAGGTGCGTGTACCTGTGTCCGGACATGCTGCCAGCCCCGTGCGTGGGCGAGCTGCCAGGCCCTGCTGAGCCATGCAGCAAGATGATGATGTAACAGGAGAGAGACACAGGAGAGCCAAAACAAGACGCACCAAAAACCAGGAATCAAGGTGGTGCAGGTGGCAGAACGCCTCTCTCCCATATTGGAGGTCCCCAGGATCGAATCCCAGTGAAGACTGGAGGAGAAGGATGAGAAGAGAGGGCAGGAAACAGACACAGAAAATTGCCCAGTGAATGGACACAAGACAGCAAATGGGGGGGGAGGGGAGTTAAAATGGATAAAGTAAATAAATAAATCTTAAAAAATAGAAATAAAAAACAAAGCTAATCAATCAGATCAATAAGGCTGTGACTGTTTATGTACCCCAGGAAAACAAAACCATATTCTTAATCTTAATCCATTCGTATTGTAAATAGGACCTTTTGATGATGTTCTTTTTAGTTACGGTGTGACCAGTTGAATCAGAATGGGTTTTACTCCCACTACACGGGGAGGAGTCAGAAGACGGAATGAATCTAGAAGAGAAAGGAGAGGATGTCGCAATATGAGAGGAAAGCCAAGGAACCCAAGAACTGCCGGAACGCTACCAACCCCAGCAGGAAGCAAGCCTTCTAGCCAACACTTTTATTTGGACTTCAGGCTTCAGAAACTGTGAGACAATAAATTCCTGTTGTTTAATCAAACCCATTGTGTGGTATTTGTCATAGCAGCTCAAGCAAAGTAAGGCAAAGGCTATTTATTCTGCTTAACAAAGATTTTAACTCCAAGGATATGGATGAGACTTGCAGCCTGATGTCAATACTAGCTTCCATACATGGAATAAAACATTTTTGAGAAAATACTGTGGCACCATTCCCATAGAATGAAGTGTTAAAACAATAGTTCTAACACCCTAATTTTACAGATGAGAAAACTGAGGCCCAGAAATATTGCATACTTCTCAGGCTTTTAATCTTAACAGGCCCGGGAAATGGATGTGGCTCAAGTGATAGGGCTCCCATCTACCATATAGAAGGTCCGGGGTTCAATACCTTGGGGCCTCCTGGTGAAGGCAAGCTGGCCTGAGCGGAGAACTGGCGCAGCAAGATGATGCAACAAAAAGAGGCATAGAGGAGAGACAATAAGAGACGCTGCAAACCAGGGAGCTGAGGTGGCACAGGAGAATGAGCACCTCTCTCCCACTCCGGAAAGTCTCAGGATTGGTTACCGGTGCTGCCTAAAGAGATGACAAGTAGATACAGAAGAACAAACAGAGAGCAGATAGGAAGCTCAAAACAATGGGGGTGGGAGTGGGATTAGGGGGAGGAAATAAATAAATCTTAAAAAAAATCTTAAGAGGCCCAATAATAAAAATAATCTGATAAGAGGATGAAAGTAAAAGTGTTACTGAAGAAGGTGTCTGGAATGATTAATAGGCATTTTCCTTGAAATATAGTTCTTTTAAATTTAAATGATTACTATACAGTTCTCCAATAAATAAAAATGGAAATGGTCAATTAACTTAGCTGGTATTCTTTATTGTTTGGCATTATTCTCATAGTTGGTAGATCTTGAATTGTGCTGACTTTGTAATTTGTACTTTATTTCGTTACTGGATGTAAAGTTTTACTGCTTATCTCTAATAATTAAATTATGTATTTCAGCTGAGGGGTCAGCATCCCGTTTTCTGTATCTATTAAGCATACATCCCCATCATCAGTAATTCAGGTGTTTTCTCCTTTGAGGTTTGACATAAAACTCAGGAAAATGCTCTTGACAAACAATCTCCTTCATTAATTAAACAAAGCCAGGCTTCACTGATGGAAACTTGAAAGTTGAATCCATGCTTTAATCTGCTACCTCCTCCTTAAACCTTAGGCATTTGATACATTACTTTTCCATGTAGTTAACAGTTATTCCATCCGTTTATATGAGGCATCTCTGATCCCTGTGTTGAGTACAGTACTTCATGTATATTTGGTCTTTTTTTAAAGTACATAAAGAAAAGAAAAAAAAAAAAAAAAAAACACAGTCCTTGCAAATGATCCAAAGCCATATTTTAAAAAATTATATTGTGAAATTTGCCATATATAAAAATAAATATATATAAGGTACTTGCAGAAAGCAAAGCCATACATTTTTTTAAAGCGATATAAAATCTTACTTGCTTATTGGAGTCAGTTTAGAAAATATTTGAAAAGTATAAAAATGTCTGATAACATGACTCTGAAAATCACCCTTAAATCCGGGTGTTAGGGGACAGATATGGCTCAAATGGTTGAGCATCCGTCTCCCATATGGAGGAACCCGGGTTCAATTCCTGGGACCTCCCGGTAAAAAAAAAAAAAAAAAAGAAAGAAAGAAAAAAAAAAAAATCCAGGCTTTATTCTGTCTCTCTATATGTGTGTGTGTGTGTATTAATTTTTTGTGTCCTCCATTTTTCACTCAACAATATAGCATGGTTATTTTTCCATGGCATTAAATATTTTAAACAATCATGATTTTTAAAGGCATCATTATTTCTTCCCCTATAATTGAAGACTGATTTTTCTCACTGATGTTTTGTTGTTATGAATAGGTCTATGATGAAGAACTTTAGGCATAAATATTTGTCCTCATTTTTTTTTTTGCAAAGATTTTGCTTTGCTAAGGTCATAACTTCTGACATCATATTTTGTGAATATATTGATAACTTCATTAGTAATACTCCTAAATCTATTCTGGCCTATATATAAATGATTTAGATACTGAAGTTCCTGGAAAAATTTATTTTGGGCTTGGCTTATAGACATAACACTGGTAGGTTCTGGCTCCTACTCTTGGTTGGTTTACTAAGCTTTGGTTTCTGTAAAAAAAAATTTTGGCTTCTAGAAGTTTCTTTGGGGCTGAGCTAGGTTGACATGATGAGAAATATCCAGTTGAAACAGACTGAGATTTGGATGGATGACCAGAATTAATGGGAGATATAGAATCAGCAAAGGAGGGGTAAGGAAAGGCAAATAAATAAATAAATAAATAAAAAAGGCAGGAAGGAGAAGGAGGAGAACACAGAGTTGTGGAACTTTGGAACTTGAAATTAGAAAGAGCAAAACCAAGTGAGTAGCTGGACAATAATGTCAAAGGCAGCAGAAAGGTCAAGGTGAGGGGAATCAAGGAGGCATCATTAGCTTTGGTCAGAGGGTGATCAGTTTAAGTGGAGCTGAAGTGAGATGGAAGACAGGGGGGTTGTTTCAAGGAATTTGAGTTAGCATAACAAAAAGGCTGAACTTCTTTTTTTTTTTTTTTTTTTTGGTCCCTAGGTTATTCTGGTGGTTAGAGCAGCATAATCCATGCAACTCCATTCATTCCTCAATCCTACAAGTGTCTATTAGGGCCATTGTGTAAGAGACACTGCTCAGGGATAAGAGGACACATTACTGAATAAGACAGACATGTACCTGCTCTGATGGAGCTTACATTCTGTTAGGGAGAGTCAGTCAATTAACACGGAAACAAATCAATGAAAAGAAAATGTGAGATGGTGATAAATACAAGTGAAATAAGACAGAATGATGAGTTAGAGTTTGTTTGGGATTGAGGGAAAAATTAGTTTACATATGGTAGTGAAGGGAAGTTTTCCTGAGAGGTGATATTTAAGAGGTATTCTGAGAAGGAACGAGCCATGGGAATATCTAGAGGATGAATATTTCTGACAAGGAGAACAGCAGTTGAAAAGCTGGGAGATGAGGATGTACTTGGCCACTTCTAGAAACAGAAAGCAAGCCAGTGTGACAGGAGTGGAATAAGTGAAGGGAGTGGGATGGGGGAAGGAGTGATACAAAAGGAGATTGGAGATGGAGATGTAGGCAGGGACCAGATCTTGTAGGGCCCTACAAGGATTTTTAATTTTATCCTAAGTGCAATGAGAAACTTTGATGGCAAGATAATCCTGAAGTCAAATGATTGTGCTCTTGCTTGATGAGCAAGAGTTTCACTGAAAATACTCTAAAGATCTGGAATGTTAATGCTTCTGAAAATAAGATTAGCAGATATAGGGGACATCTTTTTGGTTTGGTCCACTTACCTTTCCCACTTCTGGTAACCGTGTCTCTTCTACCCCAAACAAGGTGGGTCTGGTGGGGCTACCAAACAGAACCTCCCTCTGACCTGGGGGAGGGAAGATCATCTAGATCTAACTGATCATGATATCCCATTCCTCTGGCCACAATTGGGCCAGGGCTGGGTCTGTGATTTAAGCCAGGACCAGTATTTCTTTCCTCTGGGGTTTAAGCTGGGATAATGCAAACTTGGCAATGTCTGTGGCCATTTTCTCGTTTTTCCACTCTGCACCTCCCCTATCCCCACCACCTCTGCATAAAAAGTCCCTATGCAGTTTGGAACAAATATGGCAAACACACAGAATTAAGCTTTAAAAAAAAAATGGAGAGAGAGTAAAAGATCAAGAGCAGGAAATTGACAGCACTTTTAAAAAATTATTATTTTTAAGGTACCAGAGTCGGGATTGAACCCAGGACCCTGTAAGTGGGAAGTCAGTGCCCAAGCACTGAGCCACATCGGCTCATTGTTTGCTTATTGTCTGCTTTTGTTTTTAGGAGGCACTGGGAACTGAACTTGGGGCTCCCATGTGGAGACGCTCAACTGTCTGCTCCCCTGACAGCACTTTCTGACTCTAGGGGATACCTAAGGCCAGCTCCTTCGCTGACCTTTGTAGTTAAAGTGCTTGAGCAAATACATTCCCCCTTTTGCTCAAGCTAGTTTGAGTTGGGCTTCTGTCCTTTGCACTCCAAAAGATCCTGACTATTAACAGCATGAAAGAGGGGAAAGGCAAATCAGCCAAGATTTACAAACCACTGTTTCTATGCCAAGCATTCCTTTCTTCACTAGCAATCGAGGTATGTGAACGGACTGAGATTTCAGTTTCCTCCCATAAGAAATTTACTATTTGTAAATGCTTCAGTGACCCACCACACTCTCTCCCATGTCTTCCCTCCGGTGGTGGGCAGGTAAACAGGTTCCTGGGAGAGGAAAAAGACCCTAATTTGTAACATTTTCCAATTTGAGTTCTGTAAATACTCCCACCATGACTGGTAAAGCTATGAAAGTTTGGCAATTAGCTAATAAGACTGCTGAATATTTAATAGTTGGTCCCCCTGAGCCTGAAAGAGCAGGTTTCAGGACACTACAGCTTCCCTCTCTCTCTTCAGTCTCCTTCCTCACTCCTCCCTGTTTCTCCCAGTTACCCTCCCTCTCTGCCATGTTATTACCCACAGTTTCACTGAGGGGTTCCTATCAACCCTGCCCCCTTTCCTCTGACTCCCACCAGCACTCTTGTCCTGTCAGATGCCAACCAAACAAGGTTACTGGAAAGAGCAAGGGCTACGGGAGTCAGAGAGGTTTGGATTCCGGCACTTATGACCTTGAGTAAAATTACTTAATAACTTTGAGCCTTGGCGTCCTAACCTGCAGAGTGATAATAATAATAACATCTCCCTCGTGAGGAATGTCATGAGGATCTTATGAAACAGTTCACATAATAACTGACAAGTTAAAGCTTTGCCTTTCCCACCTCCTTCAGAGTGAGTGGTAACTTATCATCTGGGCATCCAAGGCAACCCACCATGTTATTTCTTGCCACATCAAATTCACCACTCCTTGAGTGCGGGGATTTTATCTCATCTTCATACCCCAGATCCTAGCTCAGTGTCTGAAACATGGTAATTGTCCACTAAATATCCAACGGATGCTACGTTTGTTATCCCATTCTTATTTGATCACGAGAAGGGCTAGGACAGAAAAAACTGGGCTGCAGAAGAAAATGGAAAGAAGAGCTTTGGGGCATGGGAGGCCCACTGGTATGTACATGGGCTGCCAGCACAGCAATCGGGCAAGGGTGGGAAGGATCGTGGGGAAAGCCGATTTGTTAGCATATGGATCATTGCGTTCTCCCACTGGCCCAGCTCATTACTTTACTTGGTACACAGAGCTGAACAGAGCCAGGGGAAATAGAATTCACTCAATAGTCCTTCTTTTTTCCTCTCTTGTTTATCTTAGTTGCTGGTGCTCGTGTCATATCTTTAAGTTTCTTTCACTGAATGCCTTTTTTTTTTTTTTTTTTTTTTTTGGTTTAAATCTTTAAGTTATTTTTTCCTTCCTGTCCTGGAGATATATGAATGAGCACCAATAAAATGAGAGCTCTCTTTTTTTCCTTCACAGCTCTGAAAGCTTTACATAAGTGTTTCTTCACTTCTATTTTATGGCCAGGACCAGATGCAGAAGTGCTAAAATATTTTGATAAGAGCTGTCCTGGCAGTGGCTCTTGCTTTTTACAGCTATCCAGAGGGAGAGAATTAGCTAGGAAGTCAGCCCACAGAGAGGAGAGTTAGAAGATATGAAATCTCTCTATTGACCAAGGCTCTCAATTCATTTAAGAAATAGGTTGGATGAGGAAAGAAAGAAAATGCTAAGACTATGTCACTAGCTAAGTGACAAATAATAAATATGAAGGCCTTGAAAAACTTTAATATTTATTGTGAGGGGGTGGCTTTAAAGTTTATTAAATGTTTTTACATACAAACTGGCATCCTGAGACCTCTTGAGTTAACACACACTCCCCAAATCCATAATACCTATAAGGTAGCAACTGTTAGTATACTCAGGGGACATGTGAAACTAAGGCACAGAGAGGTTGAGAAACTTGCCCAAGGGCACATAACTGGTAAGTGGTGACACTTGCTCTAAAGCTTCTTGGCTGTTTTACAGGGGAGGAATCAGAGGTACGGAGAGGTCAAGGAGATGTATAGAGCAGGAACCAGAAGAGCATCCGTCTTCGTTCTGCCCATTCCTTTGTTTTACTCCATTCCACCTCACTCTGCCTCGTGGGTGTCCTTTGGAGCTTCGTTTCCATCCCTCCTTCCACACTCTTGGCTGCATTTCAACCGATGTGCCTGTGCCAGGCATTGGTCCAAGCACTTTGCGAATGTTTATTCCTTTCAACACTCCTATGGAGCAGACACTCTTATTGTCCTCGTTTTACAGATGAGGAAACCAAGTCACCTTAGTTACCCAAAGTCACCCAGAAAGAGCTAGGAATCAAGACTGAGCAGTTCAGCTTCAAAGCACCATCCAGAATTGTTTTGCTACAGCTGCCTGTCATTTGGGTCTTGAATGCACCTGTGTCCTTGAGGCTATGTTCCTAGCTAGGCGTTCCTGGACATAGATGCTCTGGGTGCCATTGTTTCCTACTCCTTTCAATCTATCCAACATGGAAATTTAGATGTGTAATCCAGACTAGAAAGTGGTTTGGGGGAAAGGAAATTCTAAGGGATATATGTGAGAAGAAATTAAAATTCAGGTTTTCTGAGTCTCAGTCCAGGTTTCCATTTATTCATTTGTTCTTTCCTCAACCCGATGTTGCCTGCTACCTGCCTGAGAAGCAGCAGAGAAAACCTAAACAATTAAGCTACTTAAAGGATTGGTTCATAAAGATGCAGCAAAGTATTTGTCGAATAGGCCACAGTATATTTGCAACTATAGAGAGCATATCAGTTTCCAAAGGGAGAGAGGAATTTAGCCTGACAGAAGGGAGGGTAACTAGCATGGGAATAATAATGAAATAAAAATAAATTCTGAGTCCAATATCCTTTGGTGAGATGTATTAGATTTTAATCATCTAAACCAAATGGCTAAAATCCATTAAAAGCCTTATCTGCTAAAATTTGCCTTATATAAGTAGCTTCTTCATTCGCCACTAGACGAAAAGCCCCTTGCATATGAATCTGAAGATTACTCATCTTGGTTCCCCAAAATGCCTGGCGCAGTGCCTGACACATAGCAGGTGCTCAATAAACGTTTATTGAATTAAATTAAAAAGAAAGCATTCACTGTTTGTCAATTCTGCACTCACCCCGGGAGAGAAAAGAATGAATGTGATGTTATGCTCTATTAAGTGCAAAAATGAAAACAAATGCCATCTCAAGATTGGTAATTTAAGAATATGGGAAATCTGAAATGAAGCCTCTCCAAAAGGAGAATTGCTTGCAAAGCATTTCCTATATCAAGGATTACTCTAACAGTACCACAGAATAGCCCAATGCCTTTCTATTTTAATTTTGACTTTTCCAAAATCAAAGAATAAAAACACTTTGAAAAAGACAAATAGCCACTCATTATATTTTATTTTAATGTTTGTCTTTTAACCTACTTAGATTTTAAGTAGAAGAACTTAGAGGTGGAAAACAGGCTTATTAATGAATTAATTTTTCTGGGTATATCCATGTTTGTTTTTGGGAGAGCGCAATAAATAATATCCCCTTCCTTCCCATTGATAGAACAGATTGCGTGAGAGACATAGGGATCAGGCAGATGAAAATGAAAATATCATCTTTATTCTCATGAAGAAGGAGTTTGGAGAAAGTATTTCAGATCTGCTAGTAAGTGTACTTACTAGTACTATGTCCCAGATTAAATTTACCCATCACCATGCCATGGCAGCCAGACTGGACAGCCACAGCCCTCCCTTACAGGAACATGCCCCTTAAAACTTTATAGCATGGAATTGTTGAGGACATTATAATGCATGCTCTTGCCAGGCATGTACAACCCAAGGGAAGAGTGAAATGAGCTGAGCTGAGCATGCCCAGTTTGGTCTTCCAAATGGTAAGTCACTCCTCTTCTGCAAAGAGCAAGGAGGGGGTAGGATCAAGACTCTCATGGAGGTCTCTCTCCACACAAAAAGATGAGGAGCTGGGTTTAAATTGTTCCCTCCAACATATGGCATATTTTACAGCAGATTTACTCTATTCCTGATAACTTGTGAGTAATTTGAATTTTATCTTTTAGCAATGATTTATTGAGCTCCTGCTAAGTGCTAAGCATTACATTAAAAGCTTTCAAGTGGCTTAGTTCATTGAATCCTCAAAATAATCCTACAAGACAAAGCTGTTTGGCACTTTCTCAATAAGTTAAACATGAAATTACCATATGACCCAGCATTCCATTCTGGGGGATATGCCTAAAAGAACTGAAAATTGGTGTTCAAACAAAAAGTTGCACACAATATTCATAGTAGCACTATCCACAAGAGCCAAAAGGGGAAGGCAACCCAAATAGCTAACAAATGTGGATAAATACGATGTGGTATTCCATACAATGAAATATTATTCAGTCATAAAAAGAAATGAAGTCCTGATATATTTGACAACATGGATGAACCTGGAAAACATTATGCTGAGTGAAATAAGACAGATAAAAAGACCACTTATGGGGGCATTGTCACAGTGGGTGGAGACTCACACAACAACCCAGAGAATATTGAATTCCCATCCTGGAGGAGCTCTGTCACATTCTCTAATGTAGCAGCAACAGTCCCCCAAGTGCAGGGGCAATAACTGGTGAAGGAGGATGATCCACTGATGGGCCCTTGATATTGACGACTATGCTTATGAGCCTTTGCTCTCAAAATGGAAACTTAGCCTATTGGTATGCGGTGCCTAAGAGTTGCCTCTTGAGAGCCTCCTTGTTGCTCAAATATGGCCTTTTTCTAAGCCAAACTCAGCATATAAATGCATTGCCTTCCCCCCAGCATGGGGCATGACTCCCGGGGATGAGCCTCTACCAAGGGTTTACTACCGAGCACCAACTAGTAATGCAACTGGAAAAAGACCTGGAATAAAAGGGGAGAAAAGTAAAGACAAATGAGTTTATATGGCTAAGAGACTTCAAAGTGAGTCGGGAGGTCATCCCAGAGGTAACACTTATGTACATCTCAGCAGGATCTCATAGACTGCCAAAGTGGATACTTTCCCAAATAGTGGGGCTCCTGAGGGCTCTGGAGACACCCAGGTTCTATGATCAGGGCAGATAACTCCAGAGTTTGGTGCCTTGCCAGTGGGCCCTACTTTGGAGTTTGTGCTCCTGAGAGTGATAGAGTTGGACTCAATTATGTTTTCCCTAAAAATGTCTCAGCTGTCCCTTCTATTTAAACCTATACTTGGTGCTGGAGTTTGTAGGTGTACATGCAAGAGACTCGAGTCTTTGGGCTGTCCATGTGCCAGCTGGGCCCAGAAACTCAGTGGAATTGCACATTGGACTCACCCAGGACAACTAACAAGGAGATAATAATGGACAACGACCATCCCAAGGAACAGAGAGAGTCTGCAACTGCAAGCAAGATAGTCCCATCCATCTTCCCCATGGGATATAAGCCCCCTCTCAATTAGAGATGGAGTATACATCACCATCCCAGAATCCTCAGGATTGGGGAAAGAGCTATGGACTACTATATACAGTGGACTTACTGGTATTCTACTATAGACTTATTGTGATTCTAGCAATGGAAGAAATTACAACATTGATGTGGAGCCCATGGCCACTGGAGGCTCTGGAGGCAGGGAGAGGGAAAAACAGTTGTAATACAGGGGCTTTTTCAGGACTTGGGAATTGTCCTGGGCGACATTGCAACAACAGATATAGGCCATTTTATATCATCACATAACATGCAGAACTGTGTGGGAGAGAGTGTGGACTACAATGTGAGCTGTGGTCCATGCTCAGTGGCAATGCCCCAGGATGCGTTGATCAATTACAATGAATGTGCCACACTAATGAAGGATGTTTATGTGGGAGGGTGTGAGAGGTGTGGGGAGCGGGACATATGGGAATCCCTATATTTTTTGTGTAACATTTATGTAATCTAAGTAACTTTTAAAAAATAAAAAAAAATTATTTAAAAAAAGGCCATATATGGTATGATTCCACATATAAAAAACATCTAGAAGAGGCAAATTCATAGAGATATAAGGCTGATTAGTGATTGCCAGGGTCTAGAGGAGGGAGAAATGGGGAGTGACTGCTTAATAGGCATAATGTTTCCATTTGGAGTGTTGAAAAACTTCTGGAACAGAAAGTGGTGTTGGTTGCACAACATTGTGAAATGTCCTTAATGCCATTAATTGTAGTCCTTAAAATTGTTAAAACGATAAATTTTATGCTACATATACTTTCCCACAATTTAAAAATCCCTACAAGGTAGGTATTATCAACTTTACAGATAAGGAGACCAAAGCTCTACAAGAGATCAAGAACATAACTAGCAGGCAGAGGAGGGATTTAAGTATTGTATGGCCTGAAGTTTTTACAATTTGGGGGAGCTTATTAAGAAAAAGAGCACAAAATTATGAATACAAAATTGCTAAGGTACTTCTAAAGGTCTTGCAAGGGGTGTTTGCAAGGCAGTGGCAGAAGGAGGAAGAGTAGGGAGAGCTCTGAAGCTTAAGCATCATTAACTCCAAAGTAAATTCACATTTGTTGGTGAGTAGATATTGGAAATGAAATTTTAAGAGTCCATAACTCCATTTGCAATAACAGCAAAAATATACAATACTTTGGAATAAATTTAATGAAAGATGTGTAAGACCCTGTGCACTGAAAACTACAAAATATTGCTAAGAGAAAATTTTAAATATCTAAATAAGTGGATAGATACACCACATCCATGGATTGGAAAACTCAAGATGTCAATTCTCTCAGTATTGATATATAGAATCAAAACAATTTCAAACATAATCCCACCAGGTTTTTTTGTAGAAAGTCTCAAACTGAGTCTCACATTTATATACAAAGAACATGGCATGTCCAAAGAAATAATGGAAATGAAGAACAAAGTTGGTGGACTAAAACTATGTGACTTCAAGACTTACTATAAGGCTACACTCTCAAGATAGTGTGGCAACAGGGGAGACAAATAAATGAATGGAACTGAATAGCGTGCCCAAGAACAAAACATTTATACAGTCAATTGATTTTCAACAAAGGCATTTGAACCTAGATCTGTCTACCTCTGTCTACTTACCCTCACTACCCCTCAGTTGCCACGTTTGCCTTGTCCTTGCCCCACCTACCCTCTCTGGCCACAGTCTTCGGAAAGGTATGTCTAGGGCATGAGTCAACGAAGCAGCAGCCGAACCAATCATAGTGTCAACTGTTTGCTAGGAAGGTTGAGAAATGTCAAAGGGGTGGAGTCGTGACTCTGAAGGAGTTTTCCTGCCTTGGATCTTGTGGCCTCTTGAGATGACCTGGGACTGTATTGCCGCACCCAGAACTTTGTTAGGAAAGAATTTGAGAAGTCTGTGAGGAAACAATGATCAAAGCCTGCTGTCAGAAGTCAGCTGGTAGAGAGGAAAGAAAGCTGAACTTGGACTCAACATTCTTGGGTCCTCTTCTATCTCTGCATCTGTGTGACTTTGGGTGAGTCATTTTAACTTGCCTTATTTTCCTTATCTGAAAAATGGGGATAATTAATACCTCCTCTGCTTAACCCACTGGGTGCCATGAAGTTCAAATGAAATAGAATGTGTAAGAATGCTTTTAAAACTAAGTGTTACATACATATAATACCATGTTTTTGTGTGCACTTTTCATAAACTGTATTAAGTAATAATAGTGCTTTAGCTGTTTTAAATTCAAATTCTACATATCAAGTTTACCATAAATTATTTTCTTGTTCCTTTTTGTGTTTACAAGAGAAAATTAAGATTCTAGTAATGATTTCAGATTCCTTGATTAGTACAGTCTCTTAAGTCATAGTTACCCATTCATTTTTTTTATTTCATGTATTCATTTATTTAATTCAAGTTTAAAAAATTTCATTCACTGATTCATTCACCTTCACAGAGGAGATGATGTTCCAAGTTGGGACATACAGGAGAATAAAGACTTTACCAAGAAGTCCATCCATCTTACTGAAGAAGGTGGTAAGGGCCTCATAGGCCAAGGAAACAGCATGGGTGAAGATATGACACAGTGTATCATCTTGGGGAATTGTGAGATAGTTTAACATGCCTGGAGTTTAAGTTAGAAATGGGTGTTGCCAGAAAAGAGCTGGCAGGAACCAGGGTATAAGGGCCTTGAAAAGCATGCAAAGGAGTTTGGTCTTTTTGCTTTAGACACAGAGAGTCATGGAAGGTTTTCAAGCAATAGGTTTATATGATCAGTTCTGGATGTTAGAAAGGAAAGCATGGCTAACGTGAAGGTAGGTGTAGCCATTGGGCAATTTAATGTAATTATGAATTCCAAAAATATATTTGGATCATGCTTATAAACTGATCTGTTACTCTGGGCATGATTAAGTTAGGATAAGGGCGTTGACTGGGCCACATCAGTAGGGCGTTGAGCCACACCCCTTGGTGGGTGGGGGAAGAAAATATAAAAGGCCTCACAAAGAACAGAGTTGCAGCAGGTTTTGAGTAGCAGTTTTGATGTTTGAGTTTTGATGTTGGAGAGAACGCCCAGGGATAGAGACAAGCTGTTTGCTGAGAGTTTACAGGTGGCCTTGTGGAGAGTAGCAAAGCCTAGAGAGCCTCATAGTCTACAGCTGACCTTGTGGAGGAAACAGAAGCACTGAGCCCGGAGAAAAACGCAGCCCTGGGAAGAGAGGAACCCAAGAAGCCTGAACCCTGGCAAACGTCAGCAGCTGTCTTGCTCCAACACGTGGCAAGGGACTTTGGTAAGGGAAGAAACTTAAGCTTTATGGCCTGGTAACTGTGGACTTCTACCCCAAATAAATACCCTTTATAAAGACCAATCTATTTCTGGTATTTGCATTAGCGCCCCTTTGGCTGACTAATACAGTAGGTACGGTGTACTGGAGTTGGGAGGCAAGGCTGGGGTAGGGAGACACGTAGGGAGGTCCAGTGAATGGTAATTGCAGGGAGCTGAGGTAGCTGAAGTGGTTGAGCACCAGCTTCCCATGTATGAGGTCCTGGACTCAATCTCCTGTACCTCCTAACACAAACCAACAAAAAAAACAACTCTCACTGGGGAGCAGATGTAGCTCCATGGTTGAGTGACTGCTTCCCATGTATGAGGTCCTGGGTTCAATCTCCGGTAACTCCTGAAAAACAAAACAAACAAATAAAACACAAACAAAAAAAGTAATTACAGTAGTCCAGACAAAATGATGAAGGCCTGAGTAGGAATCATGGTAATAAGATTCGCAAGGAGGAGACTGATCTGAGACTCATTTAAGAGGCAGAATCATGTCCTGATTTTGTGATAATCAGGGTTGGCCAAACATTCGCTATATTAGAAACCATGCATGTATCCCCAGACCTAGTTTTTCTCTCTAGGTCTGGTTTTCAGAATGCTGGTGATAAACTAAGCCTGGTTTATTATATGACCATCCTGTATGGGAAATGACTGTAACTCTGGGTATCTTTGGTCAACCTTAAGAAATATAGCAGGAGGACGGATGTGGCTCAGATGGTTGGGCATCCGTCTCCCATATGGAGGGACCTGGGTTTGACCGCTGGGACCTCCCGGTAAAAATTAAAAAAAGAAAAATATAGAAGGCGCATGGGCCCCGTAAGTGGGTGAGCCATCAGGCCTTATGCGCAGGTGAGCCACCGGGCCCTGTGAGTGGGTGAGCCACCAGGCCCCACAAGCCACGCAGCAAGATGATGACATAACAGGAAAGTGACACAAGGGAGAGCCAAGACGAGACATACCAAAAAACCAGGAACTAAGGTGGCGCAGGTGGTAGTAGGAAGCCTCTCTCCCACATCGGAGGTTCCAAGGATCAAATCCCAGGGAAGACAGGAGGAGAAGAATGAGAAGAGGGCAGGAAGCAGACACAGAGAGTTGCCCAGCGAATGGACACAGAAACAGCAAAACCAGAGGGGATGAAAATGGATAAAAGTAAATAAATAACTAGATAAATCCTTTAAAAATGTATAGGGGAGGAAGATACAGACTATAATAGCAATACTTTGACAATGCTCTTTCATGATGTGTTAACAAATGTTTCACAACAATGCAGGATGTTTGTGGGGGGTGATGTGTGGGAGCCCTGTATGATGTTATACATGTTTGTTTTGTAAGATCACAATGTTTACTGAATATTTACAGTTTATATATGTTCATGTATGAATGATATACTTCAATAAATTGTTTAAAAAAAAAAAAGAGGCAGAATCAATAGGATTTAGTAATTAGTTAATTGAATACAATGGTTGAGAGAGAGATTCTTGGTCCCACTCCTTATTATATGTCCTTGGGCAAAGTGATGGACCCCTCCAAGTCTCAGTTTCCTAATTTAGAAAATGGGGAGTAATAATACTTGATTCATAGTGTTGTTGAGAGCCTTAAAATGGTTCATTGTAAAAGCAACTATCACAGGGCCTATAGGGCCTACAGGGCCTTGTCCGTTTTCCACAGATACAGGTTTTTCCCACCACCCCTTCCCTTTATTCTCAGCCCTGAACTGCAAAAGGGCTATTCGTAATTAGGGGGAATTTGCTCTTTGAGACACACATGCTGGCTACTAAGAACATTCAGGGTTTGAGGCTTTCGGGGCAGCATGCCTTTTTGTAATACATCTCTGGAGCCCTGATGATAAAACAACTTCTAGGCTGGATGAGTCATGTTTTGGGCTGATGTGGCAATTCTTGTGTTCTTAAGCAACTAGGAGCTATTGGTTAGGTTCCGGAAACTCCCAAATGATGCCTGACAGCATGGACCGTGTCCTTTGGACTCTGCCCTTTGTTTAACACTGTCCTCACTCCAAACATTTTTCTATGTTTTAGAAAAAGCAGCGTAAATCCTGACAGGACCTGGGATCCCATGACTCTTCTAGGAGCCAACAGGGCACTTGTGTCTCTTTCCTACTTTAGCTCTGGGGAAATGGGTGGTTCTAGAATTTCCCTTTAGCCCCTAAATAAGATCTTGTTGCTATACATACTCATAGACCCAAAACTTTTCTCATTTTCCTATCATCAGTAGATGCTATATAACTACATGAACCTCTAAGAAACATTATTCCAATCCTCCCTTTTCCTTGGGTGAGTAGAAATGACCAAATCCTCAACGCTTCCTCCAAGTGTCCTGGCTGGGTGACCAAGTGGCATTAGAGAAAGCAATGCTGGAGAAGACACAGGGTGCTGTGTGATACAGCCCTGATGAGGGGAAACAGACCTTGGAAAGAGTGAGTTGGCTACAAAAGCTACTGCCTGGGGAGATGTTGACTGAAACGCCTGCACTCTTCAGAGACTAAGATAATTAAGAATTTAAAAGCTTCCTTAAAGTAAATGCTCCCTTTATTTCTGACTGGGATTTCTTGGGTGTTATTGCTAAAAAGCAGGACTTGTGGGTAATTTGTGATATTCTTATACACAAATAATAATTAAGGCTCCAGATTCTATGGTCACTAAATCTGATCAAGATTTAGGCTGCTTTGAAAAAAAAAAAAAAAAAAAAAAACTAGAGCAGATCTGGAATTTTTTTCCTTTGTTAACCAATTTCCCATTACTAGGCAGATTAGGCTACAAACCATTCAGGTTCTGAGCTCCTGGGAACCTTATTAAAACACTCCAGAGAGAAATCTTTAATGATCTGCCTGCAGAAAACCTAAACTCTTCTTCCTGTTCTCTGGCATCCTCTTTTGTGATACAGCCTTGTCTAATGGTGTGAAACACTGAGGGAAATTGAGTTCTTCTACAGGAGATCTGGGCCGAGGGGGAATGTCACTCTCCTGAATGGTCTCTCTGCGGTGGGAAGCAGCTGGGACACTGTCTCTTCCCAGTGGGCTGGAGAATGGGGAATCGTAATTAAACTAGGAGCAGTCGAAGATAGTAGCAGTCCTTACCCTGCGACTCAACATCCATCCACGGATGTAATCAAGATAAGTCCGTCTTGCGGTCTTATAGGAGGAAATATAATTTAGGGTGGTATTAGAGGCCAATTATAATTATTATAATAAAAATTCACACACAAACAATTCTTAATTATCTGATCACGAAGGTCAAGAGAGAACACCAGAAATTGCAACATAGAAAAGCTCATTTCAGTTACGTGTTCTTTTTATCAAGCATTTGTCTGGGACAGTGAATTTATCCTTTAATGATAGAAACTCATGTTTATGTGTGGCCTTTTCATATACATCCGTGATTTTTCAAGGTTGTTTTTTTAGCAGTGTTTACATAATTTCCAATAAAAATCTCCTCTGGAATCTCAGGATATACCACAGGTAAAAGTGGAGTTGCTCTGGTCAGCCTGATAAAGGAGAGACAGGGATACCTCTTCCCCTCCTCCTTGTAGCTGTGGCTCCGGAAGGGACTGCTGAGAAAATCCAGAGCCCTTATAGCACAGACGTACATTAGTTCTTTTTTTCCTCTCCCCCACCTTGTTGTTGTTTGTGCTCACTGTCTGCTCTCTGCGTCCATTCGCTGTTTGTTCATTTCCGTGTCCGCTTGTCTTTTCTTCTCTTTTTTTAAGGAGGCACCAGGAACTGATCCTAGGACCTCTGAGGTGGGAAAGAGGCACTCAATTGCTTGAGCCACCTCATCTCCCTGGTCTGCTGCATCTCTCACTGTTTCTCTGCGTCTCCCTTTTTTGTGTCATGGTAGTTCTTGATTCTTATATACCTTGTGGAGGGAGGTAGGTCAGGAATTATGAATCTTATTTTATTAATAAGAACAGGTTCATGGATGATGTGTCATATGGGTAGGAACCAGTGGATGCCAAATTTAGCATTCTTTTAATATACCTGTGTAAGCCCTGTCCTTTGTTTACGGCCCCAATCTACTCTCCTGGTGGATGCCACAAGAAGAAAATTCACCAAAGGAGAATTAAGAGATAAGGTACACATAATCAGTCAAATAGAGAGGGAAACGTCCACGTTTGTCAAACTGTCCTTTCCTTATTCTGGAGCTGACAAATCAACCAAGGACCAGGTTGGGATGAACCAGGTTGAGATGAAGCTGTTCTCTGTTTCACTGATCACTTTCAGTGATTGGAATTTCAATTTCTTAATAATTTCTGTCACCGCTTGGCTGTGTCTAAATATTTAGGCAGATCTGTGCAGAGTGGATTTGTCTGTTTGATGTGTTATATATATTTATGTATTCTGACTGTCAGTCACTGAGGAAACCACGTCACAGAAAACAGATGTGATCTGACAGTTGCCAAATGTGGCTTTCCCTTTTTCTAGCATTTCCAGCACCTCTCAAAGGCAGGACTTGATTCTACCTTCACAAACCCCTGGAGAATTCGGCCACCTGATATTTACCTTATATATTCATTTTCTGTGAAATCTTAGGCAAATCCATGGCCTCAATTTCTTTCCCAAACTCTAGTGACTCTTGATTCCATGTCCTCAGATCTAACCACATACTTGTGGTAGGTTGAATTATGTACTTCAACATAGGCATGTTCTTTATCTTAATTGCATTCCTGTGGGTGTGAACTCATTGTAAATAGGACCCCTGGAAGCTGTTATGTTTGGTTAAGGTGTGGCCCAACTGACTGAGGGTGGATTTTAATCCATGTTCCTGAGGCCTTAAAAAGAGAAACCAGAAGTCACAGAAGCCAGAAAAGAGAAGACATCACCATGTGACTGGGGGAAAGATAAAGCCAAGGAAATCCAAGGACAACCAACACCAGAATACTAGTCTTTGGGGAGAAAGCAAGCCTTGCCAATATCTTGATTTTGAACTTCTAGTCTCAAAATTGTGAGCCAATAAATTCCCATTGTTTAAACCAACCCATTATGTCATATTTGTCCTAGTGTTGCGGCCAGCCGGAAGTAACCCAAATATCACTCTTGGGAGCACGGATGAACAAAGTTTTATTATGCACGGGCCCAGAGGAGAGTTCACTCTCCAAATTCTGAGCCCTGTTTTCCAATTTTCATAAGTTTATATAGGTACACTAAGTGGGCAAATTCCTGAGCAAGCGGGCAGGCAGGGTTACAAAGGCAGAGAAGCAAAGTTAGCTTATCTTTCTAAAAGCAGAAGGCCATTAGGGAGGAAACGAGTTATTATCTGTATAGAGTTGTAAATTTCAATTCAAAGGGGCAGCCTGGGGTTCTTATCTTCCTGACATGGATTCCATGGAGGAAAGGGGGGGAAGGAGGGCAGAGAGGGACCAGGGACCTAGGGGAGTTAATTTTTTTAAAGCTGTGGGTTTCTGCTGAGGGCAGGGTTGGGGTCCTGGCACCTCCCTCATCACTAGCAGTCTGGCAAACTAAGACACCAATGGATATGTTTAATTGGAAGCATCCAAATTTGAATATTCAAAATTAAACCAATCTCTGACTAAAATAGTGCCTCCTGAATTTCTTATTGTAGAGTTTTACCTCCTGCCAAAACTGGAAAACTCTGAGCTATATTCCCCTCCAATATTCACTTTCAACTAATCCACCAAGTCATTCAGTCATTCAGATTCAACATTTTATTTTCATTTTTGTTTGTTTGTTTGTTTGTTTGTTTTAGGTATTGGGAGCTGGGGATTGAAACCAGGACCTCATATGTGGGAAGCCAGCACTCAACCACTGAGCCACATTGGCTTCCCTGAGTTGGGTTTTTTGGTTGTTGTTTGTTTTTGTTTTTTCAGGAGGCGCGGGGAGCCGAACCCCAGACCTCCCATGTGGGAGGCAGGCACTCAACCACTTGAACCACATCTGTTCCTTTTTGTTTGTTTTTTTTAAACAAGTTTTAGATTACAGAAAAGTTACATAAAAAATATAGTGGATTCCTAAAAACCCCACCCCTCCCCCTCTCACATTTTCCCCATTAATGATATCTTACATTAGTGTGATATATTTGTTACAATTGATGAACAAATATTGAAGCACTGCTACTAATCATGGACTATAGTTTACATTATGGTTTGCACTTTGCACCATACAATTTTATAAGTTTTGACAAAATGTATAATGGCCTGTATTCGTCATTGCAATGTCATGCAGAACAATTCTAATGCCTTAAAAATGCCCTATGTTAGGAAACAGATGTGGCTCAGGCAACTGAGCTCCCCCCTACCACGTGAGAGGTCCATGGTTCAGCTCCCGGTGCCTCCTAAAGAAGACAGGGAGCTGGCACGACGGGCAGGTGCAGCAAGCTGACACAACAAAATGATGCAACAAGAGACACAAGAAGAAAAACATAATGAGAGACACAACAAAGCAGAGAGCAGAGGTTCCCAGTGCCTCCTAAAGAGGACAAACAGGATGGCGAGCTGGCACGATGGGCAGGCACGGTGAGCTGATGCAACAAGAGACACAAGAGGAAAAACATAACAAGAGACACAAGAAAGCAGGGAGTGGAGGTGGCTTAAGTGATTAGTCACCTCCCTCCCACTTTGGAGGTCCCGGGTTTGGTTCCCAGTGCCTCCTAAAGAAACAAAAAAGAAGACAAACAGATACAGCAAGTGCAAACAACGAGGAGGTGGGGAAAGATAAATAAATAAATCTTTAAAAATAATAAATGCCCTATGTTCCACCTATTCTTCCTTTCCCTTCCCTTCAGAACCTTTGGTAACCACTATCTTTATATCAATATTACAAGTTCTTCCATTACTACAATAATAATAAGGCTACTTTGGTCTTCGTAGTGGGATTGTTGGATCACATGGCAATTCTATACTTAGCTTCCTCTTTAGCTTTCCTCTTGCCAAACCATCCACCACAGTGGCTGCACCACTCTACATTCCCATCAGCAATGAATAAGAGTTCCTATTCCTCCACATCCTCTCCAACACTTGTAGCTTTTTTTTTTTTTTTAATAGCAGTCAGTCTAATAGGTGTAAGATGATATCTCATTGTAGTTTTGATAGCATTTTAAATGTGTCTCTACATTTCCCTTCCCATCCCAATTCCCACAGTCTTAGTTCAGATGCTCATTGTCTCCTGCCAGACTATTATAATAGTTTAATGAGTGTTTCTCCATCTAGCTTAACTGGTCTTTTTTGCTTCTGATTTATTCTCTTTTTTTTTTTTTTTTTTTAAGATTCTATTTATTTATTCATTTATCCCCCCCTTGCTGCTTGTGCTCGCTGGGTCAGCTAACCACGCCGTGCGGGCGGGCTTGCCTTCACCAGGAGGCCCCGGGAACCGAACCCGGGGCCTCCCATATGGTAAACGGGAGCCCTACTGATTGAGCCACAGCCGCTTCCCTGATTTATTCTCTATCCTGCCCTTAGTCCTAACCTTTCTAAGATAAAAATGTAATCTTGTCATCAACCTGCTCATAAAAAATTCTTAATTCTCAACTTCATATAAAAGACTTTGCACATTCTGTCCCAAATCCATTTTGCCAGCCTCATCTCCCATCTCACAAATAAATCTTCTCTTTTCCTTCCCCCCACATCATTCATCCATGACTCATCCTGTCTTTTTAATGAAATATATCTCATAGCCATCCTTTCTGTGTGCCCACTGAGATTCTACCAAGACAGTTTGGGCCTCTTCATTCTTTACCTGCATTATTTCAATCATCTGAGATACAGGTGTTCTCACTGTCTTTGGTCTATATCATCATATTTTTTTTCATTATATCTATATATCCATTATTACAGCTTTATATTATATACTTAATATCTGGCATGGTGAATCCTGCCCTACTCTCTCCAGTCATCCCACTCTCTTAAAATTTACCCATTATTTTTTAAATTGCCTTATTATTCATGGACTTTTATTTCTATATAATATTTAGGATCTTAAAATATTATTTTGAGATATTATTGGAATTACATTAGATAGATTAGTTTGGGAGAGAATTAACTTCTTTATAACTTTCAGTTTTCCTATACATGAACTTGATATATCTTTTCACTTATGCATCATCATTTATGTCCTTTAACAGTTAAATTTTTTCTCTATGAAAATTTTTTTTTAAAGGTTAATTCTTAGATCCTTTATTGTCTTGTTGCTACTAAAAGTAGTATCTTGTTTCATATTATAATTTCCAACTTGCTTTTGCTGGTATAGAGGTTGCTTTTCTTATACTCTTCTTATCTAACTTTAAAATATGGGTTATAGAGGAGCAGATATGGCTCAAGCAGTTGAGTACCTGCCTCCTACATGGGAGGTCCCAGGCTCGGTTCCCAGTGCCTCCCAAAGAAAACAAGCATCAACCAGCAAACAGACGATGGAGCCAACTCAGGGGACCCAACTCAGAGGAGCCAACTCAGGGGAGCTGATATGGCTCAGTAGTTGCACACTGGCCTCCCACATACGAGATCCTGGGTTCAGTCCTTGGTCCTGGTACCTAAAAAAAAAAAAAAAAATCTGGGTTACATATGATTCATAAAATGAGCTGGGTAGATTTCCATCTTTTAAATTTTTCTGGATCATTTTTGATATGATAGATATTATTTATTCCTTGAAAGTTTGGTAAAATTTACTTAAGGCTTGTGTGTGTGTGCATGCGTGCATGCATGTTGAGGTAAAGAGTTCTTGATGACTATTTTAATTTCTTTTGATTGATTCAATAATTTTGCCTGAATAAGTTCCCTTTCTTTTCCATATTCATTACCATATTTATTAGCATGTTGCTCTTCATGATATACTTTCATTATTTTAAAAATCTATTTAAAATTTTTAAAAAGTCTTTAGCTATTTTCCCCTTTTTATTCTGTATTTTATTTGTATCTTATCACCTTATTTCCCAATCACTCTTGCCACAATTTTATGTTATTAGTATTTCCAAAGAAAAAAACCTTTTGTTTTGTTTTCCTTCTTTATTGTATTGAACTTTTTGAGCTGTAGCTTAACTCATTAGTTTTTGGTCCAGGAATACTTTCAGGAATGTCTCTTGGGTGTCAAATTTTCTGTAGTCTTGTTTTCCTGAGAATATCTTTATTGAATCTTCAGATTTGAATAAGATAGTTTAGCTCTAGTTTAGAAGTTCTTTTACTTTGACTACTTGAAAATAATACTCCATTGACTTCCTGATTTAAATGTCACAATTGAGAAATCTGATGTCAGACTAATTCATGTCACTTTATAAGTTATACATTCTCTTTCAATATGCTATTAGAATTGCCTTTTGGAATTTGTAGTTATTACATTACACTGTAAATGTCTAGATTAAGATTCTTTTCTTGCTTATCCTTTTGGCATTGCATGGGACTCTAAAATACTTTTTATTTCAGTCTAAATCTTTTATCCTGGGAATTCTAGGCCATTTTAAACATATGCTGCATCCTGTATCAATTATCTATTGCTTCATAATAAATTATCCAAAAACTTAGTAGTTTAAAAGAATAACTATTAATTATTTCTTTTGATTCTGTGAGTTGGCTGGTTTTTTTTGTTTGTTTGTTTGGTTTTTTTTACCGGGAGGTACCGGGGATCAAACCCCGGTCTCTCCATATGGTAGACGGACGCCGAACCTCTTGAGCCACATCCGTTTCCCTGGTTTTTTTTCTTCTTTGGTTTCACCTCAGCATACTCATGTGGCTGGTTTAGGGTGAAATGTCACCAAGGAATGGGCTCAGCTGGGGCACCGGGGACAGCATTGTCTTTCTCTTCAGGTCGCCTTTCATTCTCAAGTAGGCTAGAGTAGAATAGACTTCCTTACACTGTCAGGGCAGCATTTTGTAAAGTGCTTACTAAGCCTCTGCCTGCTTCAAGTTTACTCTTTGGTCTCATTGGTCAAAATAAGTCACATGATCGCACATGACCCTCCCCCACCAGGCATATGTGGTTACTAAATCTCTGCTTGCTTCAAGTTTATTGATATCCCATTGGTCAAAGTAAGTCACATGATCAGACGTAGCTCAACACGAAAGGGGACATGGTAAGAAGTGTGATTCATTAGGACACATTAATTACAATCTACCACACCTCCCTGTTAACTTTTTTCTTTCCACCTGGGACTCTTAATATATAAATAGTAGAATTTATACTTCTAGATTTCATTATTCTTAACTTTTCTAATACATTTTTCTCCTCTTTAGTTCTTCCTATACCTTGTGAAATAGTGCCTCAACCTAGCCTTTCGTTTACTAATTCAAATTTGACTGTATTCTGTTATTTATTTCTGCAATTGTGATTCTTAGTTAAATTGTTATGTTTTTAGAATACCTGGTATTTTTACTTGGTCACATTAAAAATGATTGTATTCACTTCATGTTAACAATATCGTATGTCTCTTTCTGACAGTGTATATTATGCTTATTCAAATTTGTTTTTAATCTTTCTAGTATGAGTAATTCAATTTGTTATTACCTTTCTTTTATTAGTGGTTGCTTCCCTCAGATATCTGGGTACTGTTTTTGCCTTGTAGGTATCAGCTATTTGACTATTCACATACTCCTGGAGGAGAAACCAAAGCCAAGCCTCTCACTTGTGTCAGTCCTGCTGCCTTTAAGGAGGGTGGAGGGGGTGCCCCAGGGAAGAGAGCCTGAGTTTGACTATCCCTGATTGCTGCCTCTTCATAAGACAACCTTTCTTATAGTCTTCATCCCCATTCCTCTTTCCTAGGCACTGCTTTTTTTTTTTTTTTTTAGGGAATTTACTCCTTTGACAGGAAGGCAAGAGGAAAGGAAGAGCCTGGTATCCCTTTGATTTATTGCTCTTCATTCACTCCGCCTCACAGCAGGCTTCTGGAGTCACGAAATGTTAATACATTGACCCTCTGCTGGAATTCTCTTTTCCTGTCTCTCAATAATGTTGGGGCAGGCAATAATCCACCCAGGGAACTTCTTTATGGGCAAAACTTTTTAAAAAGTTTTGTTCCCTTTTTTGGAAAATGTTACTGCCATCTCTCTGAAAGGGAGTTGGCCACATGCCAATAATATGCTCCCATTTGGAGCCTGAGGACACCCTTCCCAAGGCTCAGCTGGGTCTGTGACGCTTCCACAACTTTGTGGAATCCCCTCCTTCTGGAGGTGTCTTAGTTTGCCAGGGCTGCTATAACAAATATCACAGGCTGGTTGACTTAAACAACAGGAATTTATTATAAACAAAATTTTATAGTTGTGGAGGCTGGAAGTCTAAAATCAAAATGTTGGAAAGTTCATGCTCTCTCTAAAGTCTGTGGTGCTCTAGTGATGGCTTGCCAGCAATCCATAACTCTGCCTCTGCCTCCGGCACATGGCTGTCTCTCTATCTGTCTCCCACTGATTGTGTACAGACATCCTCTGCTGGGAAAGTGGGGCAGGGAAAGGCAGCCTGCGGCTGTCTGGGGCCCAATCAGGCCGCGGGCTGTCTAGGGCCGGCCCAATCAGCCCAGAAGAGAAGGGAACCAGAGAGAGATGCAGTGGGTTGTCAGGTACCCAACTGGCTCCCAGGGGGAGAGGAAACTGTGGGAAAGCAGCCTCGTGTCAGGGAGCTTAGGCTGAGATGTTTTTAAAAAATTTTTTTTAAATTCTTTATTCTGTATTTTTTTTCCTCTAACTCCGGGTACCTTACTTGCGGAGGGCAGGCCACAGGGTGATTGACTGGTGAGCACTGGCAGCCTGAGAGGGTTTGCTAGTAGCCTGAGAGGGATGCCTGTTTTTTGTGTGTGTGTTTTTTTCCTTTCCCTATGTTTCTTCTCCTTATTTTCTTTCTTTCTTTTCTTTCTTTCATTTTTCCCTCTTCCTTTGCTTTTCTTCCATCCCACCTTCTCTTGTTTGGTCTTCATTTTCTTTCTTCTCATCTTTCTAGTCTTATTTTACTTTTTCCTGTTTCTTTTTTTTCTTCCACCTTTTTAATTCTTATTCCTTTTAATTTTTTATGATTTTTCACTCTTATTATTTTTTCCTGTTTTTTTTTTTTTTTTTTTTTTATGATTCCTTCTCCATCCTTTTCTCTTTCTTCTTCTTTCTTTCTTTCCTTTTTTATGGTCTTAATAATTTTTGGGGGGAACACGAACAACTACAAGGATATAGAATAAGTGGAACCAAGTGTGAAAGAGGATTGTTAACACGCATACACACACACACACACACACACACAAATGAAATAAAACCCTAAAGTAGAAAGAGAAGCTAACCATGTGAATAAACCCATCAAGATAAACAGATGCCTAGACACCAGCAAAAAAATACAAACCATACTAAGAAAAAGGAAGACATGGCCCAGTCTAACAAACAAACTAAAAAGCAGAGGAGACACAGAACATGAAACAACTAATCAAGGATGGCCAAACAAAGATCATGACTCAACTTAATGAAGCGAAGGAAGAGATAAAGAATATTAAGAAGACACTGAAGGAACATACAGAAGAAGTCATAAAACATATATGAAAAGATGACAAATGTCTTCTGCTTACTAGGACTCCCATCATGTTGGATTAAGGCCACGCTGATTCAGTGGAACCTCATCCTGGCTAATAACATCTTCAAAGAGCTGTTAAGTAAAATAAAATGGCTGCTTGAATTGGACATTACCAGGAAGAATGCCTTTCCAAGAAAGGATTTTCCAGAACATCAGAATGATTGACCTGCAGGGGCTTTCTGAGAAAATGGAGCAATGGAATTCACCCTACAGTATTGCAGATAAGCAATACCTGGTGAAACACAAGTTTCAGTCCAAGAGAGAACTTATCAGAATGGGCATAACATACTAATGAATGTAGTTCTGCTCCCCATTCTGTAAGACGCCCCCCACCTCCATGTAAAAATGAAAACTTAACATCAGCCAATCAGAGCATTTTCTCACTTGCTGATGCATTTTCCCTATATAAACTTCCCCTTTCCACTCCCTTGGTGAAGAACCTTTCTATGTGTTTTGGAAGCTGTCTGATTCAGGGATCATAAACTGCTCAAATAAACACTCCCAAATAATATCTTGTCTAATATTTTTTTATTCTAACAGATCCTACTTACAAATGAGTTCACATTCAAAGGACTCAGGGTTAGGACTGGAACATGTCATTGTGGGGACATGATTCAGTCCATCACCGGAGATGAGTACTAATTAGTAATCTCTGGATTCTCTGGCTCTTAGAACTGTCTGATGTTCTTTGTTTTCCCTCTGCCTCTTTCAATTCAGTTGCTTACATCATTAAGGTCGTTTTGCTTGATGGTTTAACCACATCTTTTGATATTTTAAAGTTCTTGGGGATACCTTGACACCTGGTTTTGTTGAAGATGTTATTTGCGAGTGCTTTCTGTTTGTTTGTTTGCTTGTTTTTCTACCTTAATTGCTATTATCTATTTTTTATGGTTTTTTAAAAATTTATTGAAAAACATCACTCATACATGAACATACACAAAATAAGTATATAGTAATAGTTGTGAACTTACAAAACAAACATATATAACATCATACAGGGCTCTCATACCTCACCCTACCACCAATACCTTGCATTGCTGTGAAACATTTTTAACTAATGATTAAAGAGCATCCTCAATATATTACTACTAACCAAAGTATTTTCCCCCAACCCACCTTATTATTATTTTTTTTAATATCATTTATACATGAACATAAATAAACAATAAATGCATAGTAAAAGTTGTGAACTCACAAAGCAAACATTCATAATATCATACAGGGGTCCCATACATCAACCCTCCACCAACATCTTGTATTGTCATGAGACATTTGTTAAAAATTATAAAGGAAATTGTCAAAATCTCACTTCTAATTGTAGTCGTTATCTTACATTTGGTGTATTTTTCCCCCAACCCATCCTATTATTATTTTTTAAATATATTTTTATGACAAAAGTTGTAAACTTATAAAACAATCATGCACATGTGCAGAATTCCCAAACAACACCCTTCTATCAAGGGTGTTGATAGATTATCTTCTGATTATTACCAGTTCCACAGCATACATTTGGCACACATTTTCGATTCTCCCCCATTATCAATACAGTACATCTTTGGCATAGATGCAAGAATATTACATTATTACTGTTAACCACACTCCATAGGTCACTCCAGTTGTATTTTTCCCATGCTTCTCCACATTCCCACCACCCTGCAATAATGATGTACATCTGCTCTAGCTCACAAAGGACACTTTTGCATCTGTACCATCAACCACTATTCTCATCCACCTCTGGGTTTACTGTGCTGTTCAGTCCTAGATTATTCTCTAGCTTTCTGTCAATTGACATTTACATCCCTAGACTACTATTTTCAGCCACATCTCCATTTATAAATCAGCTGTTACTCACTATAATGTGTTACCATCAACTCTGTACATTTTCATACTTTTACAGTAAAGCTAATGAAAACTTCTACACACATTAAATATCAGTAGTCCATCTCAGTCCTCCTCTTATCTCCTTTAAGAATCCACAACCACCACCTTCAAATTCTTTTGAATTTTGAATTATCTTCAAAATGTATTGAAGATATTTTCCTACATTTTCTTATAGAAGCTTTATGGTTCTTGCTTTTATATTTAGGTTTTTGATTCATTTTGAATTAGTTTTTGTATAGGGTCTGAGATAGGGGTCCTCTTTCCTTCTTTTGCTATGAATATCCAATTTTCTCAGCACAATTTGTTGAATGGTCTGTTCTGCCCGAGCTGGGTGGGTTTGACAGCGTAGTCAAAAATCACTTGACCATAGATGTGATAGTCTATTTTTTAACCATCAGTTTGGTTCCATTGGTCTATGTGTGTCTTTATGCCAGTACCATGCTGTTTTTACCACTGTAGCTAGGTAATATGACTTAAAGTCTGGAAATGAGAGTCTTCCAACTTCGCTTTTCCTTTTTAAGATGTTTCCGGCTATTCAGGACCCCTTGCCCTTCCAAATAAATTTGATAATCATGTTTTCCATTTGTTTAAAAAATGCTGGTGGAATTTTTATCGGGATTGCATTGAATCTGTATATCAATTTGAGAAGAATGACATCTTAATGATATTTAGTCTTTCAGTCCATGAGCATAAAATGTTCTTCCAATTATTTAGGACTTTTTAAAAATTTCTATTAACAATGAGTTGTGGTTTTCTGAATATGAGTGCTTTACATCATTGTTTAGGTTTATTTCTGAATATTTGGGTTTTATCTGTCATATTTTATTTTCACCACTCTTTTGACACTTTTAATTACTTTTATTGATATAATCTTCATTTCTAGACTCTCTTCCAGGCCTCTCTCTCCTGTCTATTTTTTTCAGGTTGTAGCACACCCTTTAGTATTTCCTGCAAAGAGGGTCTCTTGGTTACAAACTCTCTCAGTTTCTATTTATCTGTGAATATTCTAAACTCACCCTCATTTTTGAAAAATAATCTTGCCCAATATAAGATTCTTGGCTGGAAGTTTTTCTCTTGCAGTATCTTAAATATATCATACCACTGTCTTCTTGCCTCCATGGTTTCTGGTGGGAAATCAGCACTTAATCTTATTGAGTATCTCTTATACGTTATGCATTACTTTTCTCTTGCTGCTCTCAGAATTCTCTCTCTGTCTTTGGCATTTGACATTCTGCTTAGTATGTGTCTCAGAGTTGGTCTATTCAGATTTTTTCAGATGGGAGTATGTCATGTATCTTGGACATGGATATCTATGTCCTTCAATAGTGTTGGGAAATTTCCTACCATTATTTCTTCAAATATTCTTTCTGCCTCTTTTCCCTTCTCTTCTCCTTCTGGAACACCTATGACACAAATGTTTGCATGTCTCTTGCTGTCCTTTAGTTCCCTGAGAACTTGTTCAAGTTTTTCCAATCTTTTCTTCATCTGTTCTTTTGTATGTTCACTTTCAGAGGCCATTTCTTCAAGCTTACCAATCCTTTCTTCTGCCTCCTCAAATCTGCTATTATATGATTCCAGTGTATTTTTAATTTCATTTATTGCACCTTTCATTCCCACAAGATCTGCTATTTTTCTATGTATGCTTTCAAATTCTTCTTTGTGCTCATCCAATGTCTTCTTAATATCCATAATTTCTTTACCCATCTCATTGAATTTATTAAGGAGATTTGTTTGAACATCTGTGATTAGTTGTTTCAACTCCTTTATGTCATCAGGAGGCTTATCTTGTTCCTTTAACTGGGTCATATCTTCCTGTTTCTTGGTGTGGATTGTAATTTTTTGTTGGTGTCTTGGCATCTGGCTTACTAGAGTATTTATTCTGAGTGCAGTTTTTCTCTTTAGTTTAGGGCTTCTGTCCTTTCTCCCTTGTTGGTTGTGTCGTAGGAGCCAAGGATGTAGTTGGTGCTATAAGCTGTGTAGGCTCAAGCTACCCTCATTGCCCCAAGGACCAGTGAAGCTTCTCACAACTTTCTCCTTTGCCGGGGGTAGGGACAGAGCCACAGCTGTGTGTAATAATCCAACTCATGCAGGCCTAGACTGTAGTTGCCCAGAGACACTGATGAAGCCTCACACCCCTTTCTCCCCTGCCTGGGGCGGGGATGGAGCTGCAGGTGTGGACAGCAGTCTATACAGTGCAGGTCCAAGATGACCACAGTTGCCCCAGGAGACTTGCGATTATTCAGTCTCTGCCAGCTAAATGTACCTGCAGTACCTGGATAGGCTGTTTAAGGGCCCGCCAGCTTCCTCCCTGCTAGAGGTGGGGCTGAAGCCTAGGCTGGGGCTTCAGGCCAACCTGGGTGAAAGAAACTGGTCTCTACTGTCACTCTGATTTTCAGTCAGCCTGGCTTCCCCTTATGCTGGGGAAGGAGTCAAAATGGTGGCTATCGGCCTCCTTCTGACCTGGAAAGGCTCAAACTTTAGCTGCTCCTAGGGTTATACTTTAGCCAGCGTAATTTACTAATCAGTACCTGAAATCAGTGGCCAACCATCTCTTCCTCCCCTGTTTTTTGAGAAATGGAGGCCCCAATTCCTGCCATAGAATAGCTCCTGGGGTGGCTTGCACTGCCAAAATAGGATGATCACCAGCCTCCGTGGCCTGTAATTTCCCGGAGAGGCTGGCGCAGCTCCCCCCAGCTTCTTCCCTGCCCGAGGTGGGCCTGAGGCTTAGGCTAGAGGCGCAATATGATCTAGATGGAGAAAAGCCAGTCCCTCCCAGCACTGTGATTTTCAGTCAGCCCCGCTTCCCCTCATGTCAGGCACGGAGTTAAGATGGCAGCTACCGGCCTCTTTCTGACTTGGACAGGTTCAAACTTTAGCTGTTCTTAGAATTATACTTTAGCCCCCGAATTTACTAATAATCAGTAGCTGAAGTTGGTGCCCAACTATCTCTTCCTCCCCCATTTTGAGAAGTGGAGCTTCCAATTCCAGCCACGGAACAGCTCCTGAGGCGGCGTGTGCCTCCAGTGGAGGATGGGCACCTGCCTCCGTGGTGTGGAGTGCTCTACTCACGAATCTTCTCTGCAGATGGGCAGTCTCCTCCTTCCATTCTTTCAAAGGTGTTGCAGGATGCACTTCTGTTCTCCTGCAGACCCCATATAAGTGCTCTAGAATACCTGTGGGTGATCACCAACTGTCTTGTAGCAGGAGCTGATTCTAGGAGCTCTTCACTCTGCCGCCATCTTTCTGATTATGCACTGCTATCTATTTTTGAGGGAGGAGTTAGAGAGATTTAAAAATTACACACTGGGAAGCGGCTGTGGCTCAATCAGTAGGGCTCCCGTTTACCATATGGGAGGCCCCGGGTTCGGTTCCTGGGGCCTCCTGGTGAAGGCAAAGCCCGCCTGCACGGCGTGGTTAGCTGACCCAGTGAGCATAAGCAGCAAGGGGGGGATAAATGAATAAATAAATAAAATCTTTAAAAATAAATAAAATAAATAAAAATTACACAAGTAAGGAAGCGGCTGTGGCTCAATTTGTTGGGCTCCCATTTACCACATGGGAGGCCCTGGGTTCAATTCCTGGGGCCTCCTGGTGAAGGCAAGCCGGCTGCGTGGCATGGTGAGCTGGCACAGCAAGATGGCGGAACAAAGGGAGACAAGCAGACACAGAAAAACGCAAAGCAAATGGACACAGTGAGCACAAGCACCAATGGGGGCATAAATAAATAAATAATAAATCTTAAAAAAAAAAAAATTACACCAGTATGGCCATAGTCTTGCTTCTATTCTCCTTCTATTTCCACTTTTTTATACAGTCTACATCCCATCAACAGGGCAATTTTCTGACATACTAAATTGATCATGGTCTTTCTCTGTTCAAATACATCATTATCTTTTTTTTTCTTATAGGAAAAAAACCTGAATCCTTGGTGCCACTTTTTGAGGCCCTCCACTATTTTGTGTCCCCTTCTTATGCAACCTTGTTTCCTACTTCAGATGCTCACGGTTGGGGATTGAATTATGTACCCCAGAAAAAAAAACATTTTCTTAACTTAACCCATTCTGGTGGGTGTGGACCTATTGTAAATAAGATCTTTTGAAGATGTTACTTCAGTTAAGACATGGCCCAGGGAAGCAGACATGGCCCAAGTGGTTGGGCCCCTGTTTACCATATGGGAGGCCCCAGGTTGGAATCCCCAGGCCTCTTGATGAAGGCAAGCCAGCCCACGTGGCGCGCTGAGCTGGCATAGCAAGATGAACCAACAAAGGGAGACAAGCAGACACAGAAAAACGCACAGCAAATGTACACAGCGAGCACAAGCATTGGGGGGTGGGGGTGGGGAATAAATAAAAATAAAATAAATCTTTAAAAAAAAAAAAAAAAGATGTGGCCTAACTGAATTGGGTTGGGCTTTAATCCAGATTACTAGAGTCCTTTTTTTTTTTTTTTTTTTTATTATGGGTAAAAATCAAAATTCTCACAATACATACAAACATTTGCATAATGATATATAAATATATGTGCATATATGTGTATTTGCTTACAAAAATGTTATTTATATATATATATATACATATATTTTAAGAGGTGCTTAGATTACCTAAAATATTACACGGAACCCACTGGGATTCCCATGTTGCCCACCTCCCACACCTCCCACCACATCCCACACAAACATCTCCCACAAGTGTGGCCCACCAACCTCAATGAACTTACACATCCTGGAGCCTTGCCACCAACCATAGACCACAGTTCACACTGTAGACCACACTCTCTCCCACTCAGTTCTGAGTGGTGTGTGCTGATTTAAAATGGCCTACATCCATTGCCACAACAGTACTCAGGACAACCTCCAACTCCCAAAGAAGCCCCTGTATTTCAACTGCTCATCCCCTCCCTACCCAAAAAACTGTCAAGTGGCCACTGGCTCCACCTCATTGTTATAATTTCTTGCATTGCAAGAATCACCATATGTGAGCAAGAGAATACCATCAAGTCCACTCTAGTCCATAGTTCTTCCCCCAATCCAGAGGCGACTGGGATGGTGATGTCCACTCCAACTCCAAGTGATAGAGGGCTTATATCCCATGGATATGGTGGGTGGGATGATCCTGCCTGCAGATGCAGGCCCTCTCCATTCCCTGGGATGGCCATTTCCCATCGTTGTCTCCTCACCAGGTGACTTGGATGAGTCCATTGAGCTGTAGGGTAGGAGTTGCAGTTCCACCTAGAGTCCTTTTTAAACAGAATGAAATTCAGACATACATAGAAGCCACATGAAGCAGCAGAAGATGGAAGTCAAACAGAACTGGGAAGAGAAAGAAGATACCGCAATGTGCATTGCCATTTGATGGAAAAACCAAGGACCCAAGGACTGCCAGCAGTCAGCCCTGGAACACCACAGTCACTGGGAGAAAGCATTGCCTTGCTGAAGTCTATATTTTGGACTTCTCCTAAGCTCAAAACTGTGAGCCAATATATTTTTGTTGTTTATGTCAACCCATTGTATGTTATTTGTTTTAGTGGCCTGGTAACTAAGACACTTGATGGCCTTTCCTCTCTGGGAGTACACATGGGACTCCTACTTGCCTTTTTACCTTTACTAAGAATGTTTCCTTAACCCAGATTAACCCCAGCCTTCCCTTCTGCCTATGCAAATCTTTTTTTTTTTTTTTTTTTTTTTTTAAGAAGTTACCAGGGATTGAACCCAGGACCTTGTACATGGGAAGCAGGCACTCAACCACTGAGCTACATCAGCTCCCCAATGAGAGTTGGTTTTTTCATTTGTTTATTTGTTTTTAAGAGATACCAGAGATCGAACCTAGGACCTCATACATGGGAAGTAGATACTCAACCACTTGAGCTACATCCGCTCCCCTAACTATCCAAATCGTAACCATTTACCAAGGACCAGTTCACCAGTTCAAGTCTTGCTTTCTCCAAGACTTCCCCTCTCATGCCTCTCCTCCTTTTACATCTCATCACTGTTAACAGTTAAATTTATTGAGCACTGTATTTAAATGCCAGGCACTCTTAAATGTTTTACATTTAATCCTCACAATAACCATGTGAGAAACTACAAGTATTATTCTATTTTATAGACAAGAGAACTGAAACTTAGAGAGGTTAAATATAACATGCAGTAAGTAATGTAGTCAGTGGCAGAATTGGGATTCAAACCTAAATTTTGGCTTCAGAGACTACACTCTCATTCTGCTACATGATGTCTCAGAAATATCTACCTTCACGTTTTTTGGTGCATATCCTTCCAGACATTTTCTTTTCTGCCTTTCTCTTTCTACATTTACATGTTGTTCTCCGCCCCTCCACTCTTGCTCTCTTTTCCTCCTGCCCCCCTCACATACACACATACATTGCTAGAAATGGGTTTTGTATAAATTTTATATAAAAGTTGCATAAATCACTCCTTGATTCTTCCAGTTATTAGTTATGGAACCAGGAACAGTGCCTGTCTAGCTTTGCCTTCCAACTAGATTTTAAATTCCTTGATGGCCTGTTGCTTTTGGATATCTCTCTTCACTGCAATTAGCTCAGTATTGAGCACTTAGCAGATGCTTTATAAATGCTTATTGATGGCCTGAAATAAGAAAGGATGTAACTGAAAAGGCTAATTTGCAGACAGAATTCAAAATAGGTGGTCAGGTAGGTCTAGGGAGCAAGGGGAACTATCTATCTCTCTGGCCACACACTGCTAGGCTCCTTTAGGCAAGACACTTGGTTGGTGAGATTAAGAAATGAGCTTCCTGTCTCTGCAGCTGGGAAGAAAAGTCAGGCATATTTGTCATGGTTATCAACCCATCCCCTAGGGAGGGAGGTTTGGAGAGAAAGTAGGAAACATTTATCAATTGCTCAGATCTTCCTGCAGAAGCAAGGCCACACATGTCCCAAGGATAATTACTGGGAGAGGGAGGGGCCAGGGGCAGGAACAGGAGAGCCAGTCCTTGTGCTCACCCAGCAGGATGTGAAAATTCAGCTGGGTTCTTTTTATAGTTTCAATCATCCTGGTAATGAAGATTCTGCAATTAGAACTCAGCTGGCAGTGGTGTTGGGGATGTGTGAGGCAGAACAGAATCCTAGGTCTGCAGGAGGTCAGGCCTGTTTGTCAGGAAGGCTCTGAGGCACTGCTGGGAAGGAGTGATGTGATGTAAGGACGAGTGCTATTTTTACAGACCATTTTCTAGCTCTAATCACTCTTTAAATAAATCCCACTTGGGCATTACAACGTTAACATTTTCTTTAGACGACATTCAGTTCTCAATTATCTGTACTAATGGAGGGGAATATTAATGCAAATAATAGAACACCATGATACTCATTTATTTAGGTCACCACTAATTTGGAATTTATAATAATTTTACCTGGACTTCTTTGGAGTTTACTTGTATGTATTCTATGAAGAAAGCGTTTGTTTAAAGATACTAAAGGTGGGTTAGCTGACTTGAGGACAAACTGTTTTCAAATATTTACATGTAATGATAAGTAAATTTTAATGAACACTTACTATAGGGTGGGCACTCTGCACAAACCTTTGTATGTATTATTAGTCACAGTCCTCTTTACAACTTCATTTGATATACACTGTTATCACCTTCATCTTATAGATAAGGAAAAGGGTCTCTTGCCCAAGGTCACATGGCTATTAAGTGACAGATCCTGGCTCCAAACCAAAATAAACCTGACTTGGCCACTCTTGCTCACAAGCATGAAGCAACAAGCTGGTTACAAGCCAAGCTCCTCCTATGACAAAGTAACTCTGGTTACCTCTAACTTGCATCCCTGTTAGCAATTGGAGCTATTATCATTACTTTTTAAAAAATTTTTGCAATGAAAGATGAGGGGGAAGCACCAGTCTTTTGCTAAATTATGAAATGCTTTTCTCATGCCTTGCTTGTGTATGTACCTCCTGGCTCCTTCTCTATTGAATTTAAAACTCTCTCTAAAACTCCTACACTATGACAATCATTCCACCTCCCTAAATTGTATTATAAAAACAGAAAATGCATCTGCTTAAAATTGACATTTCTATCCTGACAAACTTATCAGATGAGCCACAAGCTGCAGTTTGCTGTTTGAGTCACATGCATGTGTGTGGGGTGGGGTGAGGTGGGGATGGGGGGGTTAGAAGTAGGCTGATATTGCCTGTCCCTTCTTTAGGTATAAACTCTGGGATCACATATCATATACAGACTTCCAGGTGTGGGGCCGTGGAGATGGTGTGAAAATAAGAAAAAAAAAAGGGAAAAAAAACCCAAAACAACAAAACATGTATTGCTTCTCAATGCTTCCATAACTGTAGAACACAATGATATATTTTATACTTTTAAGAGGTGGGGTCCTATGGATAAGCCCATTCATGAATGTGTGAACTTAATTCTGCCATGCTAAGAGCAGTTTTGCTCTGTGGTTATATGTTACTCTGATAAAAATAGATCTTAAATCATGCATAAACATCCCAAAAGATGAATAAATACACACACATACACATACAGCTAGTGCATGTAATTGTTATATTGGAAAAACCAATTTCCTTGGCACCCTAAACGTATAAAGCAACAGTTGAAATGTGAATTTCCATTTATGCTTGTAGTTGTGACATTGTAAAAGACATTAATTAATGGTCTTTAGTGACAGCATTCTAAAAACGTTAAGCTAGTAATGTTTTCCTCTGAAGATTACACCAGAAAAAGTGAGTGATGCTGACGTGGAGGGTCAAGTGGCTGCTGCTAAAATAAGAGAAAGTTCTGGATGCTTTTTAAAATCAAATTCACTAATAAAACACTGAAAAAGAACGTTACTAAAGAGAATACAACAGTTTGAAGAAAGGCTGCTTTGGCGTTAGGGTGAATATTTAGTTTTGCAAAAAGGCTGTTGTTTTGCAACAGAAAAAGAAACTGTCAAGTTGCCAGGCTGCTATGACAAACACCACACAATGGATTGGCTTAAACAACAGGCATTTTTTATCACCCAGTTTTAGGGCTAGAAAATGTCTAAATTCAAGATATCAACAAGGCTTCCCTTCTCTCAGAGTCTGTAGTGTTCTAGTGCTGGCTGCCAGAAATTCTTGGGGGCTCCTTGGCTTGTATCTCTACCTCCAGTCATATGGCAATATCTTCTCTTTTCTGGCCTCTGTGACTTCTGGCTTCTCTTTATAGAGCCTCCAATGGTATGGATTAAGACCCACCAGTAATACAGGTTAAGATTCAGTTGGTCACACCTTAACTAAAAATAACATCTCCATAAGGTCCAATTTACAATGGTTTCCCATCTATAGGGATGTAGATTAAGATTAAGAACATGTTTATGTTGGGGTACATAATTTAACCTAGCACAGTCTGCCCTCTGGACCCCCCAAAAGGCATGTTCTTCCCACATGCAAAATATATTCACTCATCCCAATATCCCAAAAGCATTAAGTAATTTCAGTAACAACTCTTAAGTCCAAAGTCTCATCAAAATCCATTATGGGTGTGGCCATTTTAGGGCAAAATTGCTCCCCATCTGTGGACTTGTGAAATCTAGGAAAAAAGTTATCTGCTTCCAAAATACAATTGCGGGACAGGGAAAGGATAGACATTTCCACTCCAGAAAGGAAAAATTAGAAAGCAAACAGGGGTCATGGGTCCCAAGCAAATCTGAAACCCAGCAGGGCAAACTTCATTCTCAAGACCTGAGAGTCAACTATGTGTCAATGCTTTGTCCTCTGGGCTTGCAAGGGTGGCAGTTCCATCCTTCTCAAGCTCTGGGGCAGCAGTCATGCTCTCCTGGAATACGGGGGCCTAGGTCCCACCCTCCTTGAGCATTGGGGTGGTGGCTGAACTCTCCCAGAACATCAGGTTGGAACGCCTGCCCTTTCCAAGCACCAGGGCAGAAATCCTGCCTTATCCATCAGTTTGCATGGAAGTCCCTCTTTCTTGGTCCAAGGAGAGCTCTTTGGTTCAGACCTCTGCTTCCATGGTTCTACTCTTGAAGTCATTTTTCCTTCACTTCATGCTGTCTCTTTCCCTTTCAATCCAGGCTGGTAGTGCATCTGTTCATACAAAATTCTCAAAAACCTGGTTGGTTCAGCATGCAATTCAAGAGCAAAATAATTTTCTGCAGTTCCTTCCTAGACAAATACATTTTCCATGCTGACTTCCTCTGATGGCTGACTGGAATCATGAGTCACATGCCTAATCTCTTTAGCAATGGGTGGTTCATCTAAACTCTCACATGGAGTCCCATTCTATGGGAATTCACTTCCCTGGAGCTCAAGGTGGACCCTGATAGGGTGACTTCTGGCTGTAAGTTTTTTGTACTAGTCAGGGTTCTTTAGGGAAACAGAACTGACAGGGGATATCTGTAAATAGGATGAGATTGCATAAAATTATCTCCTGCAACCATGGGGACGCACAAGTCCAAATTCCATAGGGCAGGCTGCAAATCATGGCCTCTGATGAAGGTCCTTGATGAATTCCCCAGGAGACTCTGTCTGAAGTAGAAATGGGAATTCTCTCTGAATGATGAAATCACTTCCCCTTTTAAGGCCTTCAACTGATTGGATGAGAGGTCACTCACTGCTGACAGCAATCTCCTCAGTTGATTGTAGATATAACCAGCCACCTATGCAATCAACTCCTTCATGATTAAAGTCCATGAAATGCCTTGTATTACAATTATCCCAGTGATTGCTTGACCAGACAACTGGGCACCATTACCTGGCATATTAGCCTAACCATCACAACTTGAGAGGCTAAGAATTTTCCAAATTATCAATTGCTGAGTCTTTTGTGCTTAATAGTTCAGGCCTCAGTTTATCCCTTTCCTCTCACATTTTGCTATAAGCAGCAAGGAGTCTCCAGGTTGTGCCTTCCACTTTTGCTTGGCAGTCTCCTCAGTCAAATATCCAAAGTTCATCACTTTCAAGTTCTGCCTTCCATTTCACCAAGTTCTTTGCTACTTTATGACAAGGATGGCCTTTCTTCCAATTTCTTCTAACACATTCATCATTTCCTTCTAAGGCCTCACTGGAAGTCCCTTTAACATCTACATTTCTACTAGCATTCTTCTCATGGAAAATTCTGTATTCCCTAATGATAGAAATTTTCTCTGCAGCTCTCACTTATTTCTGAGCTCTCACCAGATTGTCTTTTTCTGCCAATAACCTCACAATTCTTCTTGTCTCTACCCATTATCCAATTCCAAAGCTAGTTCCACATTTTTAGGTATTTGTAAGAGTAGCACCTGACTTTCCAGTACCAAGAACTGTCTTAGTTTGCCAGAAACCTAGCTATGTTTCAAATATAATGAACTCAGCTCTCCCCATGCAGATTATCCAAAATAAACCGTTAATCTCTGCTAGATTCTCTCCGTCTTCTTTCAGTTCTACAACAATCAGTAGATATAAAACACAGAATATAAGTTTAATTTTAATTAAAGCAAACCTATAGTGGAAAAATCTGTATTAAAAAGAAAATAACCAATTACATTCGAAAGACAACTATCTGAAGCCCTCATATATTGTGATCATCTGCTCTTTGGAAAGATCTGTGTCAGTGTTCACTGCTGTTTGTGTGGATAATGAAGAACTGACTTTCCATAAATTATGCATGATAAATATTGGCATGTACATATGCAGAAGTTGGGGCAACATGATTATGGTCACCTGACCTCACGTCAGGTAATTGAGGAGACATGGTTAGCGTTCACACTGGGCTGGGTATATGGCAGTGAATGGGCCTGGAGTTTGACTGAGTCCTAGGCTAGTCACTGGTGGCCAGGATACGAGGGATGGTCTGAAAATTTAAGTTGAAGGGGGCAATTGAGGAGCAAGAACCAAATAAAACTGTAGTGGAAATAAAGCTTATATTAGTGATGAGTAAAACAGAACTGTGCAGAGCTTCTACTAGCCCATATGGCACCATTTTGAGAATTAGAAAAAAGGGTGCATTGGGGTGGATGCAGTATGGTGCCAGAATTCACAGCTGGATTTCAGGCCCCACTTGTCCCCTGAGCTGGGTGTTTATGTTTGAGGTATATCTGCACAATCATAGAGGGTTTCCCTGGGGTCATAGAGTTGACCCTGGAGGAAGAGTCTAGAAAGATCCTCTCAGGGATGGGTAAAAAGACTTTGGAAAAACATTATAAAAAATAAAATTAAGTAAACATAGCATTTTTTTTAAAGTATAGAAAGGAACAAAAGGAAAAATCTCCCTCTTTCCAAAAACAACCACTATTAACGCTTTCTTTAATATTCTTAAAAAACATGGTTGGTGGCAAGGCTCCAGGATGTGTCAGTTCATTGAGGGTGGTGGGCCACACTTGTGGGAGATGTTTGTGTGGGATGTGGTGGGAGGTGTGGGAGGTGGGCAACATGGGAATCCATGTTCCATGTAATATTTTGGGTAATCTAAGCACCTCTTAAAATATATGTATATATATATAAATAACATTTTTGTAAGCAAATACACATATATGCATATATATTTATATATCATTTTGCAAATGTTTGTATGTATTGTGAGAATTTTGATTTTTACCCACAATAAAAATAAATTAAAAATTAAAAAAAAACAAAAAAACAAAAAAAAACAAAAAAAAAACATGAATGTGCTGGCATATGTACACAGATATACATACATATGATTTTGTATTTACATAAAAGTGTTCTAATTAGATATATTTTCTGCATTTTGTTTTTTCACTAAATTTGTTTTGAATGTAATTGCATGTCAGCATATGTTAACCCACTTTTTTTCTTTTTAATGACTACGTACTATTCCATTGTTTTGATGTACTCTAGTTTATTTAACCAGTCTTATAATGGAGCATTTAAGTTCTTTCCAATCTCTTGCTATTTTTATGCTTCAATAAGCATCCTTTATTTCCTTTATTTCTATCTTGGTGGTTGGGTAAGGGGAATGAAATGGAATCATAAAGCTATGTCACTGATGGGTACTGTGAACTAAAAACCATGGTTTGGGAACTTGGCCTTACAAATATCTTGCCTTTAACAAACTTGACTTACTGATTGTGGCTGATGTTGAATGTGCTCTGGGGATAGAATGTCATGGCAGTGCATTGAGAAAAACTTATCTTGCTTCTCATGGGCCTAACACAAACAGCAGCCATAGAGTGAACTCACATGTGAATTCATCCCTGCAGTACCCAACTCACATCCCAGCCATGAGATGGAGAATGAATGACAAAGCAGGTAAAACTTCCAGAACATCACCTCCAAGGAATGCAGGCCTTGAATTGCTACTATGGATCAAGCTCCACTTGGAAAGCATATTTCCAAGAGACAGGTCTTTTGAGAATTCCTCTGACTCTGTGGTTACAATCCATTTCAGATCTATAGTGCTCTATTTATACTTTCTGTGGAGAGTGACTCAGTGGGCTGAATTACCATGAATTATGGCTGGCTCTGTTTCCAGATTTCCTAAAATGAGTAATTGAGGGAAAAGTTGCATTAATAACCTTCCGTCTTCCTGTATGTTCAATCAAATGATAGGGAAGTAATCTACATAATAATTGCAACACCTCTTCAACTGAATCCCTGTGCCCTGTAAGAGAAAAAGAGCCTGGAAGTCATATCTATTAATGAAATTCAGGCCCATCAGCTTCTAAATCACAGGTAGTTTAGTTCAAGCTGTGCAGGTACAATTGGGGGTCATATACTGGCCTTTGGGACAGCTCACATTGCTCTTCTCAACAACTGAGGGCAATAAGAAATAAGCTGTCACCTAGACACGGTTTATACTGACAGGGACCTTAATCTGGGACTTCTTGGCAAGTACTTTATGAAAGTACCACTGACCATTCTGAATTATGAATGGAAGGCTTGACTTGCCCAAGGTCAGAGCAGATAATATAATAGCCAGAGCCAGAGTCCTTGTTCTAATCCTCAAATCAAAGGATTACAAGTCTGGGGCTAATGGATCATACTTAACGGGAGTTAGAGGCTTGAGGGGCAAGAGGGGAGGGTAACACACCCCTAACCCTTTAAAAGCGTCCACCCACAATCTTACAATGGTGCCTCTGTCAGCCAGAATGTGATGTTGGGAGGACTCATTTTCATGACCCAGTGTGACATATCTCACATTCTTACTGATATAGCTCCAAAGAAATTCAGCAAAGTCTTTCCTTTCTGTGATTAAATAAATATTTACCTTTTAAAGCTTAAATAAGTCCTCACTTTATCCTCATGGCTCTGATGGTAACTAAAGAACTACAGCTTGGAGTCTCTGACCTGCCAACACTCAACAGTATTCCTTGGTCCCCAGCTTGCTCCCTTGGAGGCCTCCTTGCCTCTCCATTGCTGGGTTTTCTCTGGTCCTGCCCAAACCAACAACTCTGTGAGGCCCTGGCCATTGAACCCACACATTGTCCAGCTGGGCTTTTCAGAAAAGAAGTGAGCTTTATTCATTTTTTTGTGCACTCTTGACAAAGTGTTCCAGCCCAGCAAGATTTCAGAGAATGGCTTCCTTCCTAGAGCCCTAACACAACTCTTGTCCCTGTTGAGCTTGAGGTTCTGCATGGTCCTCATACAGGCCCTTGTGGTGGTGGTGTCTTGTGTGAGATGAGCTTGTATGGAATTGCTGAGTGAGAGAATTGAATGCCCACAAGTGATTCCATGTGAGCTAAGCTACCTATACCACAAGATCCTGCTGCCGGATGCCATGCTGGATTTCACCCGGTGTGAGCACTCATTCCCATCTCCATTCCAGAGAGTTAGGCCTTTCCCAAGACTCTTACAAGCTGTATTAGTTTCTTGTGGCTGCTATAATAAATTACCACAAACCTGACAGCTTAACACAACAGAAATTTATTCTCTCACAGTTCTGGAGGCCAAGTCCAAAATCAGTTTCAATAGACCAAAGTGAAGATTCCAGCAGCACCACGCTCTCTTGAAAGACTCTAAGGAAGAATCCAATCTTTGCGTCTTCCAGCTTCCGACGCCTGCCAGCATTCCTTGGTTTGTGGCCACATAAGTCAAATCTTCAAGGCCAGCATCTTCAACATTCACTCTGCTACATCTTCCACATCACCTTCTCTTCTGTGTGTTTATCTAATCTCACTCTGCCTCCTTCTTATAAGGATAGATGTGATTACATTTAATGCCCTCCCAGATAATCCAGGATAATCTCATTTCAATATCCTTAACTTAATCACATCTGCACATCATTTTTCCAAATAAGGAAACACATCTTTAATCACATCTTTTTCCCCAAATAAGGTAACATTTACAGATTCTATGAGTTAGGACCTGATATCTTTGGGGGAATTATTCAGCCTACTAAACATACTGTTTTATATTTCCCATGTTGCTATGTATGCATAATAGGCACTTTATAGATGCTTCTTTAACTAAATTAAATTGTTATTGTAATGAGCCCCAGGAGCCTAGAAGATAAGTTTGTGTGAACTCATTGGACACCCCACACTAGATTTTCCTTTTTAAGAGGAAGGAAATCAACCAACATGTGTTGAGTGTTACATATTACACACAATGCTAGACTTTTTTCCATACTCTATTTCCCTGAGTTCTCACTCTAGCTTGTGCCACCTCCTGGAGTGAACCCCAAAAGGAGAGATGGAAAGAGAATAAGGTAGCCAGGTAAAAGAGGAAGTGGGAAGGAGGTTTTGGATTGTTTTTCTCTTGCTCAGAAGGTAGCAGATGGATTGAAGCCTTAGGGGAAAGGAAGAGAACATTGGTTCATATTCCTTTTGCTTACCCACCCATTAAATCCTATTCACATGAAAGAGTAAGTCCCACGCACACAGGAACCCAAGCATGACGGTCATGGGCCTATGGTGCATATATGAAATTGGACCCTGCACAGTCAGGCTTCCCCCAGTCAATCATGTGTTCCAATTTCCCCTTGAATCTGTGATGGCTTCTGTATCTTCAGACATCTTATATATTCATAAGTCAAAAGAACACACCTCAGACTCTCCCAGGAAAAAACAAACTGGATTTGGTTTAACATAAAGTGAAAACCCAAGGGCAATCTGAAGTTTGAGGTTGGAGGAAGAAAATGTTTAGATTCAGAAGAAGATTATAATATACTGGATAACTAGGGGCAGGGAGAGTTATCAAATAAGGGAGAACAACAAGCTACCTGAGGAAACAAGGATCACTAAGTATGCAAAGGTATCCAACCCAGGGTACAAGAAGTAAAGCTTGGGCAGCCATGTGAGGAAGGCTGTTGTCTGTTCTTTCTCAAGTTTCAAGCAGAATTACCTTCAGACCTTCATTACCATCATTCCCACTGCATAGATTGTTTCCTCCACCTCTGAGGTGGTATCAAGCCCAGCTCTCCCCTTATATACACCATGACTTTTATAACTTTCTTGAATAGAGATGTAGAGTTTTCCCAAGTTCAATGTGCCATGGTGGTCAACACTCTCCCAGTGCCTCAAGCTGTTTCGAGACCAGTACTGTTCTACATTCACACCATCTAGCAATTTTGTTCTCTGCACGTCCTTATCACTAACACCTCCAAAATCTTGATGGCTACCTCAAATTCACTGAATACTTTGGTTCCTGGCTTAAGTTCTTTAAGTCTTCTCCAAACTCCGTCATCTTCCCAGATAATGTCTTTGTGGACAATCCATCTTAGGCCTCATCAAAATCACTTGTGACCTGGATGTTAAACCCAGCGGAGAGTTCTCAGTCCTTCACTAGCTCCCTCTCTTTCTGGCATTTGGCCCTGTTGGCCATTGCCTCCTTCTGAAAGAATCTCCCCATTGTTTCCACACCACTGCTCTCTGGATGCTCCTTCTTCATCAACATCATGAACTTTCCTTCTATAAGTCTTGGTAGTCCCTCAAGTTTCTGTCCTCAGATTGCTTCTTTGCTTACTTGTGGGTGATCTCAACCACTCCCATGGCTTCAATTACCATCTATACACTGATGACTCTCAAATATCTCTCTCCAGTCCAACTTTCTCCCTTGAGACCCAGACTCATATACAAGTATTTATTGAACATTTTTACCTGGATATCCCTCTGGCATTTCAGTTTCAACATATTCAAAGAGAACTCGCTATCTACCACTCCAAGCTAGCTCTAATCTTGTATTTTTATTATTTTTTATTTGATTTACTCATTTCTATTAGTATCAGTATGAACTTTTGAATTTGTTGTTACTTTTTAAAATACATTTTTATTGAAATGTAAGATACATGAAGAAAAGTTCACAAATCATAAGTATACAGCTTGATGAATTATCACCAAGTGAACAAACCCATGTGACCATCCAGGTCTAGAAATAGAGCATTCATTAGCATCTTAAAGGTTTACCTTGGTCCATTTCCCTATTACAAACACTTGCCTCCTCTCTAAAGCAAACAAGTATATTGACACCTAACATCATGAATTAGTTTTGTCTGTTTTTTAACTTTACAAAAAATACATCACAGAATGTGTATTCTTTTATGTCTGGCTTTTCTGCTCAGCATTCTGTTTGTGAGAATCATCTAAGTAATGGCTCTAGCTATAGTCCATTCATTTTCACTCCTGTATAGTACTCCATTCTGTGAATTTACATAATTTATTTGTGCATTCTACAACTGATGGACATTTGGACTGTTACCTGTTTTGAACTATCATGAATAATACTATTTTGAACAAATAGTATTTTGTTATTCTCTTGTTATTTATTCCACTCTTGATAGAAATTTAACTTATTTCTAGTTTGGAGCTATTACTTTTTGGCACATATATGTATACAAAATTCTGTACTTGCTCCTGTCATTTTCAATGCTTTAATCAGTAACTCACCAAATACATGGATCACACAAATACATTAGACAGAAAAGTAAAAATTCAAAAAGCTCTTGATATGTTTTAATAATTGGCTAAAACTAATGAAGTTAAATTTAACAGGTATAAATGTAAAATTTCATGCTTAACTTTAAAACAATTATTATTGCACACAATATTTAATGAAGTTAAAACTGAAAAATACCTAGACAGTATGAGAATAGTTAAGTGAATTATGATTTATCTTCTCAATAGAACACTAAACAATAACCCCAAAAAAGAATTTTGATGGTTATTTACACACACAATTATTTTTGATACATTACATTAAAAAACACAAAGGGGCATATAAAATATAATTATAACAAAATTATAATATTATGTTCATGGCAAAATCTTGAAAAGAAATGCAAAAAATTGTGCTCGAATGATAGGATTAGTTTAATTTTTCTTTCAAAATTCTTTTAATATTTTTATGATATTGTTTCAGTGATAATTAAAAACAGAAATTTAAAAAGACTATTGGAGGGGAGCAGATGTGGCTCAAGTGGTTGAGCGCCTGCTTCCCACATAGGAGGTCCTGGGTTCAGTTCCTGGTGCCTCCTAAAAACAACAACAACAAAAAACAAACAACAAATAAACAAATGAGGGAAGCGGATGTGGCTCAAGCGATTGGGCTCCTGTCTACCATGTGGTAGGTCCTGGGTTCATTTCCCAGGGCCTCCTGATGAAGTCAAGTTGGTCCACGTTGAAAGCTGGTGCAACAACAAAAAAAAGAGGCAAAGAGGAGAAACAATGAGAGACACAACAAACCAGGGAGCTGAGGTGGCTCAAGCGATTGAGTGCCTCTCTCCCACTTCGGAGGTCCCAGGATCAGTTCCTGATGCCTCCGAAAGAGAAGATGAGAGGAGAAGACATGGAGAGCAGACAGTGAGTGCAAAACAACAAGGGGGGGGGGGGCGGGAATAAATAAATAAAAATAAATCTTAAAAAAAAAAAAGAGAGAAAAAAACAACTCAGGGGAGCCAATGTGGCTCAGGGGTTGTGCGCCAGTTTCCCACATATGCGGTTCTGGATTCAATCCCTGGCCCTGGTACCTCAAAAAAAATAAAATAAAAATAATGTAGTATAGTTGGGCATGAAGGCACTACTTGCCCCATTTAGCAGCATGTCACAGCAGTGCTTGTCCTAGAATGGTGATAATCCTAAAACTGATGACCTTCAGCCCACATTTAGGGAACATTGTGACTTTGAACTTGGAAAGTCCTACCCTTTATCTTGCTGTATTAATCTCTATCCCTGTCCAGTGTGACTGAAGTATATTTACTCCCTTGTTTGTGTATGTGTGTGTGAAATATAACAAAGATATAGAAAGGTTTTTAAAAATAATTATATGGTTTAACAGGTTGTGAAAAAAAAAAAAACCCTGTATAGCCTACCTTGTCAAGACATAAAACATAACTAACACCTTCTTAATTGTGACTTCTCTCCCCCACAGCAGCAATTACTCTATTTTTTTGTATTAACTTCATTACTTTTCTTTATAGTTTTACGGTCCTAAGAATTGTTTGACTTTTCCTTTTATAATTTGTATATAAATTGAATCATATAGTATGTATCCTGTACTATTAGGTTATTTTCACTCAATTTTATGACTTTGATTCATCCACCATATGGCACATAGGTATACTTTTTTTCCCTATTTCTCATGGTATAACATTACATAGCACGAATGTACCATAATTTGTTATTTATTCCACTCTTGGTAGACATTTAAGTTGTTTCTAGTTTGGAGCTATTATTCAACACTTGCTATGAACATTCTTAAATATCTGTATTCTGATATACATAAACTATTCTAGTGTATGTAAGCATTCATTTTTAAGGGGGTATATACCTAGTGAAGATTTGCTGAGTCATAAATTATGCATAACTTCATAGTGATTGTTGATATATAACTTGATAGTGATTGTTGGGGATTGAATCACATCCCCCACAAAAGACATGTCAGGTCCCAACCCCAGGTCCTGTGGGTGTGAACATTTGTAAATAGGACCTTAGTTAAGGTGTGCCCAAACTGAGTGATGGCGAACTATAATCCAATATGGATGAAGTCCTTATAAACAAAGGAAATTGGACACAGAAAGAGAAGCCACAGGAGAAGAAGCTGGGAGTCACCAAAACCTGGAGGAGAAAGGAGAAGACTCTGGCATGTGCATTGCCATGTGACCAAAAAGCCAAGGACCAAGGATCACTGGCAGGCAGGCCCAGAATGTCACCGTTTTGGGGGAGAAAGCATGCCCTTGCTATGCCTTGATTTTGGACTTCTCCTAGCCTCTAAACCATGAGCTGATTAATTCCCATTGTTTAAGCTAACTCATTGTACAGTATTTATTTTAGCAACTGGAAAACTAAAACAGCCATTGTACCAACTTGAACTCCCACCAGTAGCCTATCAGAGTTCTTGTCACCAGAATAGTCTTAGATAATACAGAAGGCTGTTGTGCACACCCAAATGTGCTAACATCAATGAAAAAGCATTAAAGCACTTTGGAGTTTAACACAAACTGTATTTCCTGAAATTCCACTTGATATAAATGAGGATAATGATTTTTATAAAAGTGTTATCTGTGGGTTCGTAAATGAGTAATAAGTCAGATCTTGTTTTGTCAAATACTGCAGTGAAGTAGATGGCCTAACATATACTCTTCTTATCTAAGTTTTCTTTATCTGATGGCCTAATATGTCAGAATGTTGACTCTTTGAAATGGATAACTTCTCTGGCAAAATGGTCAAGGGTCCTGGACATCCACAAATAGACATTAAAGTTATATTTCTTTTCTTTCTTTCTTTCTTCCTTTCTTTCTTTCTTTTTTTTTTTTTTTTTTTTTTTTTGGTATAGCACAACATATATATTTCAAATGGACAAATAATAGTATCATTTACAGTATCTTAAGATAAAATATCTTTGGATGGGAGATTTCTTTCCAGTACTTTGAGGTCTACAAGAGGTATCCAGAAAATTTACTACTATAGAAAATGAAGACTGCTTAAATCAAATAGGGATGGGCAGAGGGCCTGTGGTTTTTCTTTTTGATTGCTATAACACTGTCCTTCAGGCAGCTGAGGGGAGTTTCATATTTTCATTAGACATCATTAGGCACCGAAGCTTTTGCAGGTCAACTTTGATGCTATATAAATTTTGCCATTTTGCTAGCACTGATATGGTTCTTGGGTCCACTACTCCATTAAACTATAAAGTGCATTCATATAATTTTTGTTACAAATCTTACAAAGGGGGGTGCTTCTGAGTATTTAGGTCCACATTTTATTTATTTATTTATTTTAAAGATTTTATTTATTTACTTTATCCATTTTTAAACCCCCTCTTCCCCATTTGCTGTTTTGTGTCCATTTGCTGGGCAATCCTCCGTGTCTCTTTCCTGCCATCTCTTCTCATCCTCCTTCAGCCTTCACCAGGACTCGATCCTGGAGATCTCCAATGTTGGAGAGAGGTGTTCTGCCGCCTGCACTACCTCAGCTCCTGGTTTCTGGAGCTTTCGGAGCATCTCGTCTTGTCTCTCCCCTGTTACGTCATCATCCTGCTGCATGGCTCCCAGGCCCGACGGCTCAGCGGCACACAGAGCCTGGCAGGCCATGCATGCCTTCTATGTATACATATTTTTTTATTTTACCGGGAGGTCTCGGGGATCGAACCCAGGTCCCTCCATATGGCAGACAGACGCCCAACCATTTGAACCACATCCGCCCCCCACATTTTATTTTAAGACTGTATTTTCAGTCCCGCCCCCTCCCCAAGATGGTTCCCTCATCTGTTTGCTCATTGTTTTCTTTTTGCACGTTGCTTGCACTCGTCTGCTTGTTGCTTTTGCTTATTGTCTGTTCGTTGTCTGGTCCCTGTTTTTTGCTCGTTGTCTGTTTGCTTTTCCTTTAGAAGGCACCAGGAACCAAACCCGGGATCTCCCATGTGGGAGGCAGGTGCCCAACTGCCTGAGCTACATCTGCTCCCTTCGGTTTTATAAATTGCTCTTGGAGGACCAATTATCATCCCTGTCCAATTTGTAAGTGTAAGGTCTTTGTCATTGTCTAGGCTCCAGCTAACTGTGCCATCACCTGCTCCTTTCTGATCTTCTTCAAGTTCTTCCAACAGTCAGAAATTGCAAGGGACTTTTACTACCCAGCCCATGGTGGCTACCATCTTGCATTGCTGTCTAAAGTTGTATTTCATTGTTAGGTTTTGAAACTATACTTTACTTTCTGTAGAACTCTCTAAATCTCAGTTACCTTATCTACAAAATAAAGGGATTGGACTGCAAGGGACTGTTCCTTTTCAACTCTGAGCTTTTGTGATTGGATCTGAGTCTAACAGCAACTCAAAGAGGTGTTGGTTGTCATTGCTTCTTTGGTCCTGGTGTTTACTTGAATAAAATGGTACCTGTCATTTCATAATGTGGAGGTCTTTCTTTTTTAGCTCCACCCTTCAATGTCATGTCGCATTTCCCACAGTGTGTTTTGCAAAATGGACAATTAGCCCTTGGGATGGTCTTCAAAAGAGTTCATTGATCAAAAACTATATGTTCTATCTCCCTCAGGGATTCATAAAGCACATTGGAAATTTAAAGGCCCTGAGAAATTTTTCAGTAAGGAACCTTTGTAACTTAATTTACCTAAGACTCCTCAAATTTATTTGTCACAGAATCCCTTTTTGCAAAAATGCACATTGAGATCCCATTTGAAAACTGCTGGTCTAACATCTTCCATCTATGCCTGTATAGTGGAGTAGATGTCATGACTGCCTTAGGGTGAGCTTATTTGAATAATATTGCCCTCTTTAATTACCCTGTTCTCTGGGTGTAGCTTTTTGTGAACTGAAAAGTGATTGTTTAGAGATTATGATTACTAGGTACCATCATATCACTCTGTCCCCTGAACTCTAAATGGCTATAGCGAGTCCCTTCAATTGACCAGAAGAGGGAAGCAGAGGACCTGAGATAGCATCTGAGACCCCTTTAAGCCACTTGGGAGCAAACCTAGGAAGATAAGGCAGCACCAGTCCAGGAGCTTGCCTCGGAAAGATCATCTTCCAAGCTGAGTGATCCATTCACATTTCAATCATTCATCCTTTTCAGGGATTGATGGCCACATTATTGGAGACCATCACCTCATGCCACCACACATATCCCAGAGCTACCTTGGTAAAGAGCTTTCTTCAAAGTTGGGGAGCACTAAGAGTTCCATCAAGAAGGGGATGATGGAAATGGCAGAAAAAAGTGAGGCAAGACCCAGCAAAGGAGCAGACCTAGGGGGTCACAGCAATGATTCCCAAGAGCTGGGGCCTCCTCATCTCTGTGTTTGTTCCCTGTGAGCTGCTGCTGCTCAGCAGGGCTCAGAGAAGAACATTCACCTGCCAAGGCATAGCCACACGTGGTCTTAGAACTACAGATCTATTATCACCCAAGTTGCTTGTTCTGGGCAACATGGTATTTTTGGGATGTGGAATTGGGCTTGGGTCCAAGGTTCTGAACACCCAAATTCTGTCCAGCCAGAGCTATGATCTTGCCTATGGTGTCCACTAAAGGGAAACATCATGCTCACAGGACCAAGTAAATGCATGTAATTTATTATGTGTTTTGGCCTCAAAGTCTACTCTAAGCTACTGACAAAGTGGGGATGATCGTAAAAGGAGTCTTTTATTTGCTCTAAAGGCAAAACGCAACCCTAAAAGTAAGGCCAAGTGACTTCCTTGGCACTTGTTCATATCTCTTTCACAGGCTTCTGTATATTAACTTTCTAATGGCAAAAAAAGATGAATCCAAGGAAAAACATGCCAAGGAAAGGAGAGAGTTATAAGTTTCTCCTTAAGACTTGGAGCAAAGGTGGTGTAGGCCACTGACTGCAACCTTCTTAGCATACCAGAGATATGAATGAGAAATTCCCAAGAGATGTACAGCCAAGAGAATGATGTGGCCAATAAAATGCCTATCAACTTGAATCATCCTCATTACCCTTTTTAATCACTCTTCTCCTTGAGTGTAAATGGCTGGGAAATAATGGTGAAGGATAAGGAGAACAGAGTGGGGGAACATAAAGGAGGACACCATCTTATTTTCCTTTATTTATTTATTTTTTTTTTTTTATTTTTTTTTATTTTTTTGAGGTACTGGGACCAGGGACTGAACCCAGGACCTCATATGCAGGAGGCTGGCGCTCAACCACTGAACCACATCAGCTCCCCTGTGTTAGCTCCCTCTTCTGTTTGCTCATTGTTCATCATCTTATTCCTCCTTCTTTTGCCTCCCACCTATCTCCTCCTACTCTCTTTCTTTCTACCTTGTTCAACAGGTCAGAGCCCCTAAATGTAGATGTGAGGTCCACTGTTGAAATGTCAGCACCCATGCTGGGTTCTCCTGCACTTTCTGCTTCCTATCTCTTGGGAGTCTGTAAGAATGAGAGAGGGGTTTTATTGTCACTTTTTGGTATTATTCCTCCCCTCCCCCACAGGGAACCCAGAAATATCTGAGTTCTGCCCTTTCAAGCATCCAATCTTGCCATTAGTTTCCCAAGAGAGCTCTGTGTAAGGCAAGGAATAGCAACAAGCGAGAATCAATGTACCACACTATTCATAACTGAATAGTACAGGACTTTCTGGTAAAGATGAGCTTGCACACATGCTTAAGCCTCAGCATCCATGTGGGGTCTTTTACTTTCCTCAAATTGAAATCTTAGGCATATTGGTAGTTAGAGAGATGCAGGCCCTAAGAGATAGGAGATCTCATTTTAATGTCTGTGGATCATAGGGAGACAGAAAGCTGAAAGTGCAAGAGAAGAATGGGTGCTGATACTTCAGCTCTCTGCCCACTACTAACTGGAGCCTTGCCAACACCTTCGACTGTGACCAATTTGCTTAGCAGATTTTCTTCTCTTGGGTGAAGGAAAGTAGGGAGGGTTAAAGATATGTGAGCAGGGGTAGAATCTCCCTCGTTCATGAGAGAGAACACTTACCATACAGTTGTTAATATCTGAAAAGAAGTTGTTGTAGGCTTTTGCCTCCTAGGAAGTAAACCAGCAATTATTGAGCATCTATTATGCCTTATATTACACTAGGCAAGTTTACTTAGAGTATCAGTAAAATTTCTTAATCACAAGTAACAAAAACAATTCTAGACCATTTAAAATGGAAGAGGAATTTATTAAAAGGATATCAGAGAGTTCATGGAATTGTTAGTAGGAATGGGGAGTCACACACAAATAATCTGTAATCAGGATTAAGTTCCCAAATCAAATTATCCCATCTTTGACCAGGGAAAGACTATTCAATTTGGCTCCTGAGCCCTTTAAAATGACCCAATAGTCTTTGATAACTTCCTTGCTACCTAGTATGATAAGAGGTTCTAGGTCCAGCTTGTACATCTCCCTTCCCAGATCTGGAATCAGACATTTCTCCAAGACACTCTGATTCATTTTAGTAGGAAATTGTATTTAGATATTATTATCTGGTTACTAGTGTTCTCATTGCTTCTGGGTTAGTCTTTGTTTCTAGATATTTTTAATGGACAGATTTAGTATATATATTTATATTAAATATTACATTATTTTAAAAGTATATTAAATATATATAATATATGTTACATTATTTATATTTCATATATATTAATATAAAACAGCATGAGTTCGTACTGATATTTTTCATTTCAAATTAGCTCATTGAATGTATAACATCAGTATTTCCTTTCTCCCATAACAAAAATTTCAATTCTCAATGATACCATAATTACTTATTTGCTTTATAACATAATGCACACACAACAGTAGCCTTCCTACAACTAACAATATAATTGCCTTCAGTAGTTTAAGATTTTTTTAATAAAAATATTTTGTCCTGAGAGTATATAACATTAAAAATATGCAGTCAAATTACTATGTCATTTTGACTAGTTTCTCTCCAGGGCAATTTAGGATTGTTTCTTTTCTTGACTTTTAGAGATTGTTTTTTAAAATTTAAAATTTGTTTCATAATTATGCATAATATTACATGATTCTAAAGTCAAATCTATAAGGCATGGTTTATTCATAGAACTCCAGCTTCAGCATCCATGTGCCCAACTACAATTGTGTTTTTCTAGAATATTTAGAATATATTTTTGGTGGATATATATCAGTCTCTATCATATTGGTAATTTGTGTTTTCTCTCTGTTTACTTTTAATTTTTCCTTTTGTGTTTTGTAACTTTACCATAATATGTCCCGTTGTAGATTTTTTAAAAATCCTACTAAAGACATTGTGTGCTTCTTGAATCTAAGGATCTATGTTTTTATCAATTCTGAAAAATTCATAATAATTTTCTCTTCAAATATAATTTTCTCTCTCATTTTCTTTAATATTTCCTTTTATAACAACAATTACTTTTTCTTTCTCAGTATATCCTTCTTGACTTTAAACTTATTTTTTAAATATTTTCTATTCCTTTATTGCTTTGTATTACATTCTGGTTAATTTTCTCAGATTTACCTTCCAATTCACTAATTACTTCCTCAATTATGTTTTGATCTGCTGTTTAATTTTTCCTTTGAGTTTTAATTCTGTTGACTATATTTTTCTTTTATAGATATTCTTTTTAAAAATCTCCCTTTTATTTTTTTATTTTATTTTTTATTTTTTTGAGGTACCAGGGGCTGGGGATTGAACCTGGGACCTCATATGTGAGAAGCTGATGCTCAACCACTGAGCCACATCAGCTCCCCTGAGTTGGTTTTTTGTTTGTTTTCTTGTTGTTTGTTTGTTTGTTTTTAGGAGGCACTGGCAACTGAACCTGGGACCTCCCATGTGGGAAGCAGGCATTCACCACTTGAGCCACATCTGCTCACCATTACTATTTTAAAAATAGTTATTTTATAGTGTCTTCAGATTGTGCTATTGTCTCAAGTTCGCAAGGTTGCTTCTCCTATTACTAGTTGAGCCTATTGACGTACTTAAATGGCAGATGGTTTTGTCATTTAGTATTTTTTTATAGTACACTCATCTTCAAATGGGGATTTTTCCCCTTTGTGCTTTCTTTGTTGTCTAAATCAGGAGTTGGCAAACTTTATAAAGGGACAGAGAAAATATTTTAGACTGCAAGCTATATATACTGTCTCTGTCACTTCCTATTCTTTTATTTATTCTACATAAAAACATAAAATCCATTCTTAGTACACATATTATATAAAAAGAGGCTACAGGGCCAATTCTACATTAATTTCTTGACTCGAGGATGACCAGTGGTGGTTTAAGACTGTTTGTGTACCCCAGAAAATCATGTTCTTAAAGCCTGGTCCATTCCTGTGGGTGTGAACTTATTATGGGTAGGACTTTTGATTCAATTAAAGCATGGCCCAGGGTGGGTTTCAGTCCTCTCACTAGAATCTTTTATAAATGGGAAGAACACAGAGAGAGAAACAGAGAGAAAGCCACAGAAGCCAGAAGCTGAAAGCAATAAAACCCAGAAGAGAAGGGAGAGACTAGTACATGCCACCATGTGCCTTGCCATGTGACAGAGAAGTCCAGGATCTTGGGCAGCCAGTTTTCAGGGAGAAAGCATCACCTGCTGATGCCTTGATTTGGACTGTTTTCTCAGCCTTGGAACTGTAAGCTGGTAAGATAATAAATCCCCACTGGAAAAGCCAACCCATTTCTAGTATATTGCTTTGGGCAGCCTAGCAGGGTAAAACAGGTGGTATACATTTGGTCTCCATGCTCATACAAAGCACACAGTCAAGGTTTTGGGCTCTAAAGGAGGGTTTTTGTGCTAACCAGAGTCCCAAGCAGATTCAAATTTCCTTATCACTTTTCTAGTCCAGGAACGGAGAGTTTCTTTTTCCTAGTTCACTGAGAGGCACCCTTCAAACTCCCAGCTTTATGTAGTTATCTCACTCATAGCCTCTGCTTTATGCAGACCCTAAAACATACAGCCTACCTGTTAATGGGCAATAAAATGTCGATTTTTGGCCATTGGAGCAAATATTTGGATTTGATATACCTCACTCCCATTTCCTAGTTCATCACTGTATTAGCTCATGAGCTTATGATTCTGGCTTTGACTTCCCTCATTGTTTATTTACCTAGTTTTTTCTTCTTTTCTTACTTTAAATTGTAATTATTTTACATACATTATTTACCATTTCTCCATGTTGAGTGCAAGAAGTGGTCCAAGTTGCCAGAGTAACTATCAGAAAGTGTTGAATTTTATCAAATTCATCCATTGTGATTATAAGACAGGTTCTAACTATTGAAAAATGAATGTGCTTTATCACATTATATTATATTAGATTTTTTTCCTAATTTCTAAGTTATCCTTTCATTTCTGGGACAGAGTTTCCTTTGCTGTGATACATGAGTCATTTAATATATTATGAATTCAATTTAGCAGGTTTATGATTTCAGATGCATAAATAAAATTGATCTAAAGTTTGATATGCTTTTTTGTGTGTGCATGTATGTCAGATTTGGTATTTTAGCTCTTAAAAAATTGGGAGGCTTTCTATATTTATTTTTACATTTGTATGTGTTTTTATTTTAAAATTGATTAGATGTTTATTATACTTTTCTCCCAAAATTACTAAATCTTGGATTTGTTTACCAATCTTTCTCTCTTTTTAAAAAATAATTTATTTTGGTTGTTATCTTTACTACTTCCTTCCCTCCTTTTAAAATAATTTTGATCCTTATTCTCATTTCTTGAATTGAATAATTCAATTACTTTCATTCTTTTTTCAATAAGAAAATTAAAGTTATGAAATTTCACATTTACTGCATTCCATCCTCTAATTTTGATACACATGTAGGTCCTCTCTCTGCTGGAATGTTGTTTTCATAGTGAATTCATCCTGATGTTCAGATGTCAGCTTCAATACCACCTCCGAGAGGCTTTCCCAACTAAAAATAGTGCCATCCCCACACCAGTCACTCTATCACAGCATTTTGCTTTATTTTCATTAAAGCATTCATTTTCCTCAGATATTTTGTTTATTTATATACATGTTTATTAGCTGTCTTCCCCGACCCAAGTAATGTAATTCCCGTGAGAGCTATATATCCTGCTCTTAGAACAGAGTCTAGCATCTAGTAGGTGATCAATAATTGCTTATTAGGTGAATGCATGAAAACTGTTCTTACTTTCATTATTTAAAAAATAGCTTCGGGGAGGGGATGTGGCTCAAGTAGTTGAGTGCCTGCTTCCCACATGGAAGGTCCTGGGTTTGGTTACTGGTGCCTTCTAAAAGAAACCAAAACAACAGGCAAAACAACCAAAAAAACAACTCAGGGGAGCCAATGTGGCTTAGTTTGAGCACCGGCTTCCCACACACGAGGTCCCAGGTCCGATCCCCAGCCCCTAGTACTTTTTTTTTTTTTTTTTTTTTTTTAAAAAGCATTTATCTGTACTTTTGATTTCATTTTGCCTTAATAACTGTTTGGGGTTTCCCTTCCCCCCCAGTGGATGGTCTATTTGTTTGTTTAATTTTCAGTTTTATTATTTGGTTGTCCCGTCCCGCGGGACAAATCAACTGAGATTCTGAGTTACCCAGCGAAGGAATGAGGCATAGATGCCCCCAACATTTGGTGGCATGATAAAATGGCTTATATAAATTTTATACTTTGAAACTTACTGAGTTTATCTTTGTGTCCTATGTATGATCAATTTTTGTAAATGTTCCATGGATATTTTAAAAGATAGCATATTTTCTCTTTTTAAGAGAAAAATTCTGTGATTTAGATTTCTGCTTTTGTCTATTTTTGTTTACACGAGCTGTCAAACTTTGAGATGTATATGTTTAAAAGTCTCCCACAAATATTATGTTTCAAGCGTTTTTTCTTACATTTCTAACATACTTTGTTATTGCAACATCAAGGGTTTAGCTGTTAGATCTTTATTGTGGATTGTGCCTTTGTTCAGGAGAAAAGATTTTTCTTTGACCCATCTAATGCTTTTTGACATGAATTCTATTTGTCTGAAACAAGTAATCCAGACTCTCTTTTTGTTTATGTTTGTCTGAGAGAGAATCTGGGACCCTCTGGCCTAGAGCTTTGAAGACTCCAGGAGTCATTTTCCTGATGTGGACAAAAGGTTAAAATGATACCCCAAGTGCCAGCTGAATTTGAGAGGGGTTAATGTCCTGTATGTTTCAAATGATTCTCTTGTAGGAAAAACAGAGGACCCATTGGTGAAACCCCCAGGAGTCCTGAAATGACAACTTTGTTAGAGCCAGAAATTACGTACCTCGTTCAGTTTAGGAACGCTCTACATTGTCCAGGCATTGAGACTGGCTCCAAATAGGCTGCAGTTGGGTTTTACCCAGGAACCTTAAATGACTCTTTTGTGAAGCTATCCCCGATGCTAACTGTGATTTAAGATAGCCAGACTGTTTCCTAAACATAAGTAAGGGAAAATGGTAAGGGGCTAGACTGGGACGGTCCGGGTGACCAGGCAGAAGTTTCTATTTCAGTGATGCCTTTGCTTAGTTTGGTTATCAGTGGTGTGAGACTTCCCTCTTCCCACCTAATCCTTGTTATGGTACTGAGGCGTGGGAGTGGAAGATGCTGGAGAAAGATCATGGTGTTCTTGTGGAGGGGCCGGGGAGCAGAGCCCTACAAAGCCATCATTCTCCAAAAAACAAAACCAAACACATTTTTCATGTTTGGTTTCACATCATCTGGATATGGTGGCAAAATAAGAAGTAAACAATGATGCAGTAGCAGAACCGTGGCTCAGTGTCAGGAGAGCTGTGTGTGATTCTCTGTCACTGTCACTGACTTGCCATATGTCAGTTTTCATTGTGTGAAAATGGTCAGGAGCAGACAAGGGGCACCTAACTTCTCAAAAAGAAGTTGTAGGCTTACAGAAAAATCATGCAGAAAATACAGAGTTCCTGTAAATCCCCTTCTACATGCAGTTTTTGCTTTATTAACACTTTGAATTAGTCTCCTAGCTTTGTTGCAATGATGAAACAGTATTATAATTATGCTGTTAATTATAGTTCATAGTTTACATTAGGTTCATTGTTTGTGTTTACAGACCTATGGTTTTTTTTTGTTGTTGTTGTTGTTGTTTTTAAGGAGGTACCAGGGAATGAATCTGGGACCTCATATGTGGGAAGCAGGCACTCAACTACTGAGCTACACCCACTCCCCGAGTCCTATGGCGTTTTAAAAAATTTATTTGAGTAACATAATGTACAACCTAAAATTTCATCCTTTTAACATTCAAATATTTAATCCAGAAGTGTTAATTACATTCACAATGTTCTGCTACTATCACCACCATCCATTATCAAAAATTTTCCACCCCCTCAAACAAAAGCACTGTACTTGTTAAACATTAACTCCCTATTCCCTATCTTGACCTCTGGTAACCTGTCTTCTACTTTCTAACTCTATGAATTTACTTATTCTAATTACTTCATATCATTGAGATCGTAACGTATTTGTCATTTTGTGTCTGGCTTATTTCACTCAACATGATGTCTTCAAGGTCCATCCATATTGTCACGAGTATAAAAACATCATTCTTTTTTATGGCTGAAGAATATTTCATTGTATGTATATACCACACTTAGTATATACATACAATGTATATTCATCAGTTGGTGGACACTTGGGTTGCTTTAATCTTTTGGCTGCTATGAATGTCAGTGTGCAAATATCTGTTTGAGTCCCTGCTTTCAATTGTTTTATGTATTTACCTTGGAGTGGTACTGCTGGGTCATATGGTAACCCTATACTTCTTAACTTTCGGAGGAACTGCCAAAATGTCTTCCACAGTGATTGCAGCATTTTATTTTCCCACCAACAATGATCAAGTGTTCCTTTTTCCCCATCCTCTCCAAACACTTGCTGTTTTCAGTTTTCTTAGTAGTGGCATTCTAGTGAGATGTGTATGAAATGGTATCTCATTGTGGTTTTGATTTGCATTTCTCTAATGGCTATTTATGTTGAACATCTTTTCATGTGTTTATTGGCCATTTTTATATCTTCTTTGGAGAAATGTCTATTCAAGTCTTTTGTCTATTTTTTTTTAATTGGGTTGTTTGTCTTTTTGTTCAGTTGCAGGAGTTTTTAATATAGTCTTGATATTAAAAACTAATCAAGGGGGATGGATGTGGCTCAAATGGTTGGGCGTCCATCTCCCATATGGAGGACCCGGGTTTGATCCCCGGGACCTCCCAGTAAAAAAAAAAAACAAAAAAAAACTAATCAAGGGAGTGGGTATAGCTCAGTGGTTGAGCACCTGCTTCCCATGTACGAGGTCCTGGGTTCAATCCCGGATAGCTCCTAAACAAACAAACAAAAACAATAAACAAAAAAACAGATATGTGGTTCCCAAATAACTTTCCAATTCTGTAAGCTGTCTTTTACTTTCACGATGAAGCCCTTTGATGTACAAAAGTTTTTCCATTTTGATGAAGTCCAATTTATTTGTTTTTTCTTTTGTTGGTCATGCTTTTGGTATAAATCTAAGAAACCATTGCCTAACAACACAAGGGCATGAAGATGCTTCCCTATGCTTTCTTCTAAGAGTTTTGGTTCTTATATTCAGGTCTTTAAAATATTTTGAATTAATTTTTGTAGATAGTGTGAGGTAGGAGTCCACCTTCAATCTTTTGCATATGAATATCCACTTTTCTTGGACCATTTGTGGAAGAAATTATTCATTTCTCCATTGAGTGGACTTGGCACCCTTGTCAAAAACCATTTGACCATAGATGTGAAGGTTTATTTCTGAATTCTCAATTCAATTCCATTGGTCTGTATATCTGTCTTTGTGACCATTCCGTGCTATTTTTATTACAATAGCTCTGTTACAAGTTTTAAGATTGGAAAAAGATTCTTCCATCATTCTTCTTTTTCAAGATGTTTTTGGCTATTCAGGGTGACTTACTCTTTCGTATAAATTTGATGATTGGCTTCATTTTTGCAAAGAAAGTTGTTGAAATTTTGATTGGGATTGTGTTGAACCTGTGCTGCTTTGGGTAGAATTGACATCTTAATAATATTTAGTTTTCTAAACTATGAACACAGAATTTCCTTCCATTTATTTAGGTCTTTTTGACTTCTTTTAGCAATGTTTTATAGTTTTCCACACACAAGTCCTTTACATCCTTGATTAAATTTATTCCTAAATATTTTATTCATTTAAATGCTTTTATGTAAATAGGATATTTTCCTTGATTTTCTCTTCAGGTTGCTCATTACTAGTGTGTAGAAACACTACTCATTTTTGTGTCATGATCCTGTATCCTACCACTTTGCTGAATTAGTTTATTAGCTCTAATAGCTTTGTTGTGGGTTTTTTCAGGATTTTTTAATATATAGGATCATGTTATGTGCAGACAGTAAAAGTTTTCCTTCTTCTGTTCCAATTTGGAGATTTTATTTTTCTTGCCTTATTGCTCTGGCTAGAACTTCCAGTACAACATTGAGTAATAGTGGTTACAGTGGGAAATTCTGTCTTGTTTCTTTTGATCTTAGAGGAAAACATTCAATCTTTCACCATTGAATATGTGGTTAGCTGTGAGTTTTTCATATATGCTCTTTATCATATTGAGGAAGTTTCTTTCTATTTCAATTTTCTAAGTGTTTTTATCAAAAAGTGGTGCTGGATTTTATCAAATGCCTTTCCTGCATCAATTGAGATGATTATGTAGTGTTTTTCCTTTGTTCAATTAAAGTAGTGTATTATATTAATTGATTTTCTTATGTTGAACCACCTTACATATATGGGATATATCCCACTTAATCATGCTGTATAATTCTTTTAATGTGCTATTGGATTCTGTTTGCTAGTATTTTGTTGAGGATTTTACAACTATATTCAGAAAGAACACTAACCTGTAATTTTCTTTTTTGTGTGTGGTATTGAAAGTGATGTATTTGAAGTCTCTTACTATTACTGTAGAAAATTCTATTTCTACCTTCAAATCTGTCCTATTTTCTTCATATATGTTGAGGCTTTGCTGTAGGTGCATTTGTATAACTGTTATGTCTTCTTGTTGAATTGACTCCTTTATCAGTATATAGTGGCCTACTTAGTCCCTTGTAACTTTTAATTTAAAATCTTTTTTATCTATTATTAGTATAGCTACCCTAGCTCTCTTTTGGTTACTATTTGCGTGGTATATTTTTTCACTTTCAACCTAGTTGTGTCTTTGAATTTAAGATGAGTCTCTTATAAACAGCATATGTTTGGATCATGCTTTTTAAAAATCCATTCTGCCATCTTTGCTTATTGACTGGAGAGTTTAATTAGTTTACATTTAAAGTAACTAATGGTAAAAGGACTTTCTTCTGCCATTTTACTATTTGGTCTTTGTAAGTCTTCTATCTTTTTTCTCTTCAATTCTTCTGTTAATGCCTACTTTCACATTTATTTGATTTTTTATAGTGTACCATGTTGAATCTCTACTCATTTACTTCTGCATATATTTTCAGATATTTTCTTTGCAGTTACCATGGGGCTTAAATTTAAATTTTTCATTTTAGTTATTGTGGTCTTCAACTCCAGTATTTCTATTTGGTTTCTTTTTAAAATTTCTGCTTTTATTTTGATTTTCATGTTGTTCATTTATTGTGTCCCTGGTATCCTTTAGTTCTTTTCTGTGTCTTTGAGTGTATACAGGATCATTTTTTTTTAAAGTCTTTGTCCGGTATGTCCAAAGTCTGTGTTCTTCATTGATGGTTTCTGTGTTTTTATCCTGTTCCTTTGGATGGATCATCATTTCCTGTTTCTTTGTTTGTGTTGTAATCTTTTGTTATACACTATATGTTTTAATATTTTAAAGTGTTAATTCTGGGATTTAGTTCTTAAGCTGTCTGTTCCTTAAGTTTGTATCCAGTTAGTGATATCACAGAGATTTCCTTGAGTGCCTGGAGCTCAAAAAAGCCAAGGCAAATAACTCCTTGAAAAGACTTTGCAAATTGGCTCTTCATTGTCTGGTGGTCTCCTTCAGAGTTTAGCCTTCCTATCAAGAAGATGAGCTTGAAGTGAAAGTGAAATACAGTGTTCTCTCTGCCTTTTCTGAGCCCTGGGCTTGTTCTCCCTCATGGCCTTCCGTCATTTACATGAATTTGAATATTCCTTTACTCCCTATGAAATAGACTTTCTCCCCCTGCCAGGTGCTCTATGGTATATTTTAAGCTGGTAATCCTTTGCCCCAGGCCACTTTGATTTAATTGTTTCTTATACTGCTTTACTGTCTGCAAGCTGCTTCTGACTGCAGCACAAGTTCTAGGAAGGCAAGCCTAAGACAATTTTCCTAGTTCAATCTTTCAGGATGCCACCTGATAGTTTGGCACTGACATAGAGGCACCCCAGTATGCACATAGGGGTTACTCTGCTCCCTCCAGAATAGGGTCAGGGACATAAAATGGAAGCACAGGCTGGTTCCACACTGCACTGGAAAGGGGTTAGGGGAGGGATCAGTAAGGGTATCACAAGCTACTCCTACTATTTTTTTTCTAGGAGGTACCAGGGATCAAACCTGGGACCTCCTATGTGGGAAGCAGTTGCTCAACCACTGAGCTGCATCAACTCCCCAATGATTGTTTGTTTGTTTGTTTTGTTTTGTTTTTAGGAGGTACCAGGAACGAACCTGGGACCGCATATACGGGAAGCAGGAGCTCAATCCCTTGAGCCACACCCACTCCCCATTCTCCCACTACTTTTAAAAAGCTGTGTTTTCTTGATTTGGCACTTGCCCAGTATTTTACTACAACCCTATAACTGTTTTCTGGAGTTTTTAGTAATATGGCTCTGTCAGTTTTTGCAAATTGTTGAAAGATTCTGTGGTGGAATGACACTCTGGAATATCTTATGCTGCCATCTTAGTTGACTGGAAGTCCTGACTTATGGTTTTATGTCTGAGACTGTGCAAAATACACTCATGCAGAGAGAAAAGAATTGGCTCAGGTTCTCCCTTTGAAACTAGAAAATTTGTCTTCCTTTTGGAGCCAAGTATGGATTTTTTATTGGAAGGCCCAAGCTGAGAGACAGGCAGAGGCCTAGAGGCCTAGAGGTTGGCCATAGCTTGGAGGAGACAGCTACAACTCTATGGGCACAATAACAAACACAGGGCAAACTGGCCAACCTTACCCCTAGTACACAGGGTCCCAGGAGGGGATGCTGGAGACTTCACCATAGCATTCAGGTGAGACCAGGCTACACTGACCATTCAGGCTGCAGACAGGTGGTGGGAATAGGGGGTATTGGGGAGGGACATAAAGATGGCAGTGCATACCTGGGAAGCAAAGAACACTCCTCATTTTAAGACTTGAGGGTTAAGCTAAGGGATGGCTATTTGTTTCTAAGCCTTATATACTTTTATGATCAACGGATGAAATTTTCTCCTACAACTGGAAATATCAGGAGAGGTAGAAACCTAAAGGTCATCCTGTACAATATCCCCCCACTCTTGCCTACCAGTTCCCTCTAGAACTTTTCTTTCCGGAAGCCCACCAACACCTGGGCACTTCTGGAGCAAGTTGCTCTGCACACTGGATACTTTCCCTTTATAGTTAGTGAAAATTGATCTTTCTGTAGCTTTCTTTCATCCCTTCCATGGAGCCATGGAGACTGACTTTTTTTTTTTTTTAATTTTTTGGCTCCACTGCAACTTTGTTGAATGGTCTTAGGCAATTCAGCATCTCTTTCTCTCATCTTCTCTGACTATCTTATAGGATTTCTGGAAAAATCAAATAAAATTACTATGTGAAAGCATTTTGTACAAGTAGATTGGCCTTGGAGCATAATATGTAATGGTGGTTACTGGTGTGTGTTATGGATTGAATTGTGTTTCCCCTAAAAGATAGGTTCATGTCTTTATTAGTCAGCCAAAGGGGTGCTAGTGCAAAATACCAGAAATCTATTGGGTTTTACAAAGGGTATTTATTTGGGTTAAAAGCTTACAGTTACCAGGCCTTAAAGTGTTAAGTTACTTCCCTCACCAAAATCTGTTGCCACATATTGGAGCAAGATGGCTGCCAATGTCTGCCAGGATTTAGCCTCCCTTTTCCTCTTACAATCCCGTGGCCCCAGCTTCTTCCAATATCAGCTGTAGGCTGGGATAAGTCTCGTCTCTCTCCCAGAGTGCATTCCTCTCCAGGCTCAGCTGCTCTGCTCTCTCCACAAGGTCAGCTATAAAGTATCAGGCTCTCTTTCTTCCCTGGGCCTCTGCCTTGTCTATGGGGCTGACTCTATTCCACTGTGTCCTTCTCCTGTGTGTTTACTTCCCGGGTTTCCAGCATCCAAAACTTTTCCTACTAACTCCTCTGCCATGTAGTTTTCTCTGTGAGTCCCGGCCCACCAAGGAGGTGGGGACTCAACGTCTTACTGACGTGGCCCAATCATTAAGCCTTAATCATTATTTAAACAAGAAAAAGTGAAACCTCTGAATTTAATACAATCAAATACGCCCAGAGAAACAGACCAGTTTACAAACATAGTCCAATATCCATTTTTGGAATTCATAAACAATACCAAACTGCTACAAAGTCCTATTCCCCAGTCCCCATGAATAGGGAACAGTGCATGCTGTCTACCATGGACTATGGACCCTTTCAAGAGGGGATCTAAACTGTCTTGTGTTGTGTATTTTGAAATCTCTTTGCCAAGGTTTTAGCTTAACTCAGAACCACAAAGGCATTGATCCAATTTGTGAAAATCTGCACATACAGAGTGAGTTTCCTCTTGAGTAATTTTCCAGTTTAAATATTGTCATGATCCCCATCTGACTGTCCTTTCTTTTAACCCTTCCCTCTTTCCCTGCTGACTTGCTTCCTTTTTTGTTTTTCAGGTGCTCTATATATTTTGAGAAGAATAGAGGTCATGGGGTTATAGGATTTCTTGGCCAGACCACAAATGAACACCTGGGGGAGAGTGAGCTAGGAGAGAAAAGGGATGTGAGTGAGATTCAAGGAGGAAGATGAAAACCTAGTTGCCTGGAACTCATCTAATCAGAGCTCTCTATTAATAAGAATGTCTCTACTACACCTTGAGAAAGAAAAAAAAACTACAACCAAATAAGCTGGTATTAGAGATCCATTCCATAAGCCAATTTCCTAGACCCACACCAGAGTTTCAGCCAGTTGGCTTCCCTCCCACAATGGCTTCCACATCCTAGTGTGATGAAATGGGTATTTGTCACAATGGCTCTGAGGCCTTCCCTTCAGCAAGAGAGTCCCTGCTTTGACAAAGTGCATACTTACATTTTAGAGAGAAATGGATTATAATGTGTGATTTAAGGAGCTTATGTTAAAGAAACAGACAAGCATACAAAGCTACGTGTATAAGGATGTTCATTGTGTTGTTTACATTAGTAAAAAATTGGAAACAACCTAACGTCCATCAGTAAGAGGAAGACTGAATAAAGCATGGTTTATCATATTATAGAAGGCTACTGTAGCCACTTCAAAGGAGATAGATCTGCATGGACTAACCTGCAAAAATGTCCATATTATTGGTGAAATGATTCTATTTTTTATTTTAAAAAATAAACAACTAATGTTTGCGTATATATTTTCATATGCCCAGAAAAATAATCTGGAAAGATATATTTCAATTTATTCATAGTAGTTACCACTGGAGAATGGAATTAGGGGAGCTGGGAGTAGATTTTTTATATTTCATCTATACAATACTGTATGGTTTGAATTAATTTTTTCACACTAGTAAGAATTCACTGTGAGGCAGAAATTGTACTTATCTTGCTCATTCCCTTTCATGCCTAGAATATAGGGAGTGATCAATAATAATTATAGTAACAGTGTGTAGCACCTTCCACATGCCAGCCACTGTCCTGTGGGTTTTACATAGGTTTATCGTCCAAATTTCATAAATATCTTATGAGACAAGTACTGTTATCATCTCCATTTTAAAGAGGAGGAGACAAAAGCACAGAGAGGTTAAGGAATCTGTTAAAGATGAAAAAGCAATGGAGGTAGGATTGAATCCAGGCTGTGTGTCTCCAGAGACAGCTCTTATCATTCACTATACTATGTTATGTCAATAGTTTGATTGAATGAATAAACGAATGAATAAATGCTAACATTTTAAAAATGAGTTTTCTGGCTAAGTTTCAGATAAGCAGAAGAATCAATGAACCAGCAAAGCTCATTCTGGAGCATTCTGCCTAATCAAGGCTTTAATCTTTATCTTTCATTGTAAGGTAATGGACTGTTTAGACTCAGCGCCCTCAAATGTTGAAAAGACACTGATGTTAACAGTTGCTAACGAGTGACTGGGAAAAGCTGAACATTTTCATTTAAAATAGCAAAGAAGTAATTGCCAGCAAAGTAAAAGGCTTCATCTGTCATTTCTCTGCCTCCTCGGTCTTCTGTCTTCCACCTGAAACAATAACAAGGGCATCGTGAGTATAAGCACGATGGGCTGGCTTTTCATTTCCAAGCTGCTTGGTTTTGTGATTTATGGAATAATCTCCTCTGCTAGGGTGAAAATGTAGGAAAGAATTCTGCATCCCATAGTCATCTCTATTCCTTAAGGGACTGATGGCACTTCCCATTTGGGAAAAAAAAAAGGCTAAAGAATAAACAGCAAGCTCCTAGAGCTGAGGAACTAGATTTCATCCACTTTGTATCCTCAGCATCTGGAAGAATGCATGGCACATAGTAGGAACTTTACATAGGGTAGGCTATCATAACTGTCAGATCAGTAGAAATTTTGATGGGATAGGAAGTTCTAAGAAAAATAATAAATACGCCCTGGTTGAAAGAGTGTTCTCTAAATCTAAAAATGGCATTCATTCAGCAAATAGATACTAAGCACCTACTATGTGCAAAGCTCAATCTTTGAGGCACTTATGGTAGAGTCTGAGAGATACACAAACATATCAGCACTGTGGACTTTAGAATAAGGTGAAGAATTTTGTGAATTTGCAGTCAAGGAAAAGCAGTAGCTCTTTAAAAAAAAAAACTCTGGATTAATTTTGTGGGCATGTGAAATTTATATATGTGCCTAAACTGAATTCTTGAGGTGCATGGGGAACGATTAGAATCAGCTCCCCGGGACCATTGAGTTTGGTTTCCCGGCAGAGAGGATGTTGGCACGTGAGTGCACAGTGGAATTGAGGGTTCGTCTACAGGTCACCATCCTTCCATGGGAAGTCAGGAAAATCCCACAGGAAAAAAAAAACTCTACTTGTTTGGTGGTATAATGACTTATTTGGGGGAAGGGGGAAAGGAGGGGGTGCATGAGCAAACAGTTGTGCTGGCTACCTGATCCTTAATGGCCCTAATAGAAAGGGCATAGAGAATTAAGTAACCGAGATGTAACATCGTGGTGGAGTTAGAAAGGCTCTTGGACAAAATTTGGACCCTTACACTTCTGATTTTCTCAGAGTGGTTCCGTGCAAGTGCTAAAGTTCTGAGCTGTCATATACTGGGAATATTACAGTTTTCAGTTTGTTTCTAATCAGAAGTATTAACACTGCTTTGAATGTTTTCCAGGAATCTTTGAGTCTTTGGGAAGACAACATTGTTTAATGGTAGGAAGAGCAGACGGTGTCAAGGTGAGTGCTGTGGTTCAAATCTCAGCTCTACACACTTACCAAATGTGTTGACCTGGACAAGGTGATCTCCTGTGGATGTAATATACTCAAACGGTTATTGTCAATAGGAAATGAGTCGATAGAAGTAAAATTCCTGACACATTATAAGTGCTTGATAAATGTTAACTATTATCATGTTCTGTAGTGACAACAAGAAGTGGTGTGTAGAGAACTTTAGTTTACAAAATGTTTTCAATTGCATGCTCTGGAGTGAAACACTGTGTTTAAGAGCCAAATCTCGGGAAGCAGATGTGCCTTCAGCAGCCGGGCTCCCACCTACCATGTGGGAGGTCCCGGTTCGGATCCTGAAGCCTCCTAAAGAAGATGAGCAAGACAGGGAGCTAACGCAATGAGCTGGTGCAGCGAGCTGATGCAAGAAGATGATGCAATGAGATGAACCAACCAAGAGATTTAGGAAGGAAACACAATGAGAGACATAACCAAATAGGGAATTCAGGTGGTTTAAATGATTAGGCGCCTCCCTCCCACATGGGAGGCCCCGGGTTCGGTTCCTGGTGCCTCCTAAAAAGAAGACAAGCAGATAGCAAGCACAAACAACAAGAGGGGGAGAAATAAATAAAAATAAATAAATCTTAAGGAGCCAAATCTCTGGGCTCATACAGAGCTGAGCTCAAACAGTGACTCCCTTCTTACCAACTTTGCAAACACGAGCAAGTCAGTTAACTTCTTTTTTTTTTTTTTTTTTTTTTAAAGATTTTATTTATTTATTCATTTATCCCCTCCCTGCTGCTTGTGCTTGCTGGGTCAGCCAACCACGCCGTGCGGGCGGGCTTGCCTTCACCAGGAGGCCCCGGGAACCGAACCCGGGGCCTCCCATATGGTAAACGGGAGCCCCACTGATTGAGCCACAGCCGCTTCCCTGTCAGTTAACTTCTAAGCCTCAGTAGCTCCCATCTATAAAATGGGATTTTATTAACAGTACTTAGGTGTAGAAGGTAGTCTTGAAGATGAAATTAAGTAATGCATGTAAGTTGTTTAGCACATACTAAGTGCTTAATAAATTTTCTCTCTTATTGTCATCCCATTTATCTTCCTAACAGCTCTGTTAGGAGACCAAGACTCAGAGTTCTGTACAATAGTTTTTCATGTTAGCTGGAAGCATTCCAGAGCAGGACTGAGATCTAACTCTGGTGTGGGCAAAGTGCCTGGCTGAGAACATTTTCCAGTGATGACATAGGGAGGCATTTCAGAAAATGAGTTGGAGGCTTGAAGAAGACACACCCAAAAAGGAGCAAGGAATGTAGATTCTAGCTTCAGAGACTTTAAAGTCAGCAAACCCTTCACTCTAAAGTGAGCACCCCATTTGAATCTGGCACAGTGATCTCTTCACCTACCTAAATGGGGATATTAAAGTAGATGCTCCCTTCTTGTCTAATCTCTGGCTATCAGGAATAAAAGACAGTGGGGAGGGCACACCTGGTGTGACCAGAGGGCTCTTGACTGTCCTCATAGCCTTCTGGGTGTGCCTTAAGTGAATGGGAGTCAGAACACAGAGTTCTAGTGGTTTGGCTAGCTTGGGACCCTTAGAGCAGTCTCTCCTGTTGTTACAGGACAGGGTGACTCAACACTGAGATCTGCTGAGACACACACAATTGTCTCCTTACAGGCACTTGTAGTAGCTGTAGCAAGAGAAATAAAGGGACTAGATTCTGTCTATTTCTGTTAATCCCATGCTCCATTCTCCCTCTTCATTTTATTTTTTTTTTAATTAAATATTTTTTTAAAATGAGGGTCCTTTTTAATAGGTTTTATTTATTTATTTTAAGGAGGTAACAGGAATTGAACCTGGGACCTCATACATGGGAAGCAGGTGCTCAACCACTGAGCTACACCAGCTCCCCTATCCTTTATATTTGACTTTGCTCAAGGTGTTTTTTTGTCAAGCCAAAATTTAGATTTTTATGGAATTGATTTTTTCTTTCATATAACATTTTTATTTTGCAAGAAAATAAATTATACAACTTAAAAAATAAAATCCAAAATTTAAGCATTTCATCAAAATGTTTCAGCCTGCTGCATGCAGAAACTGCTACTATTTAAAATTGTACAGACTTATCATGTCAGTATGAAGTGGCACACATTCAAAATAGTATTTACTATATGAGTTAGACTACAACTTAGGAACTCAAATTTGTTCAGCACTCCAGACAACATATAGTGTAGATGACAGAAAAGCTCTCCTAAAATGTTTATTTCACAAATATGACCTTAGAAGAATTTATAAGATAGCATCCCAGTCATTCACATGAAAGTGGAAAAACCAGCTTGAGTTTAAGACAGCAAATCTTTCTGTAAAACTAGCAAATCTTTCACCCAAATTGCATTTTTAAAATCTGACTTTTTAGCAGGGCTAATGATATCCTACTGCAAATAATGCAAAATACTTTTCAACTACTGCAGTCATATTTTGTATTATTATAGTTAATAAAAAGTAAAAGTAAGAATGCTAACATTTCATTTTGGAAATTTTAACCTTTATGCTCAAAATAAGAGCAAGAGATTTAAACAAACAGGTTGGCAGAACTCAAGGACTCCCTTCAATGAAATATAAACATTGGGAGACTTCAGAATTTATTTCAAGGTCCTCATTAAATATTAGAACAGTAATGTTTTAATATTTATCTCATAAGCATTAAAATTTTTCTATATTTTTACTTCATAGATTTTGTTTCACATCTACTTATTCTAGCAATGGCAACAAAGGTTAACACCTATCCAGATGGCTCAATCTTTAAATTAAAGGATGAGTGTTCAAAAACTTAAATACCCCTGAAGTATTCTGTGGCCATACTATTAGTGAAATATATATATAACATTTTTTTTTTTGCTTGGATTCTTTCCCTTTAATTATATCAGGTTTCATCCCTGCTCACATAGCACTTAAGTGTGAAAGGGATTTGATAAAGGATGCTAAATGTGATTCTGTAATCTTTAGCAAAGTTGCTGGTGAGATTTTTTTTTTTCTAGATTCTTCTTTTTTCAATTGGCAAAGCTATAGTAAAACATATTTAAAGAAAATTTAACAATGGTATAGGTACCTTGTTATCAATGTGGTTTTCATAAACGCCAAAAATTAGTTAGATAAATTTTGTATGAAAATGAAAAAAATGATGAAAATTGTAATTCTACAGTATTTGCTACTGTTCTGTTGCACAAAGTACAAGTAGGCCATAATTAGCTATTAAACAATTTATAAAATTGAAAAGAAAACTTTGCTATGGATTAAGTTACCCACTTTTGCATTAAATTTACCTTTATAAAAATCAAAACATTATGGCTCTCATTCTTAAATTCAGTGAGCAAAAAGATTAGAAATTCCAAAAGGAGCTGAGAACAGTTGTGGTTTAAAACTACAACAAACCTTAAGCTTTTAAAATTGGCCTGTAATTTTACACAATTTCCTTTTAATTTGGCATTCTTGTATTGGGACAAGAAAATATGCCAATACCAAACTATCTGTAAACATAAGGGCCACCGTTATTATAAAATTATGATCCTAAATTTCAAATATATCAATTTTTATCGGTCACTTAATTAGAGAAAACAATGAGCATGAATTTTAGTTTAACTCTGAACAGTATGCTTGGTCTAATAGTTGGCATATGTTACCTTAGAGGTGATGTATAACATTTCTAATTTAGAAACAAAAATTCCAACTTCCTATGAGTTTCACAATAACCTTTTGACTATAACCAGCAAAACCTTAAATGTTTTAAATTTGCTTTCCTTCCTTTCAGCAAGCAGCTCATAAAGTATCTTGACACTGGGGGCATATTCTAAGAAATGCTCTTGAAAGCACTCATCTAATAAATACTATATGCTTTTTTGTGCTCCAGCACTCCATTTCCTACTATCGCAAACCATATTTTTAAAATATTACTAAATATGGAATTGACTTTTTAAATTTTTTATTTTATGCTTCTAGGTTGTGTATCACAGTTAGAAAGGCTTTCTCCACACTGAGTTTATAGAGGAAGCACTGCATGTTTCCTTTTAGGACTTTCCTGATCTTATTTTTCACATTTCACCTTTGATCCATTTTAAATGGATCCTGGTGTAATTCAAGAGGTATGAGTCCAATTTTTTTTTTCCCCATATGAACACACAGTTGTTCTAACACTAGTTATTGAATAGTCTATCATTTTCCCTACCGATTTGTTATCTACTATCATGTGCTAAATTTCTGTATGTATCTGAGTCTGTTTCTGCATTTTTTATTCTTTTCTACTGATCTGTCAAATTACAGACAATTTAGACAATTTAAAACTATGTAAATCACCAAGATATACTAAATGCCAAATGCATTTAGCCAAAATGCAAGTATATCCTAAAGATAAAAGAAATTTGGGGTATGTACCTGAAGCCTTACACAGAAACACTTAACTTTCACAATTTCAGTGTAAAACTGAGGAGTGGGGTGTGGAAGAGAGTCAGAAGGATGTTCCCATGTGGGCTGAAGGCTGGAATCAAATCCATCCAGAAGATTCTCATGGGCTTTGCCACACTCTTCGTGTGACCCTGCCCATCTAGCCACAATTCTTCAGCCCGGTGTGAGTATCTGACCCATGATGGATGAACCAGAGCCATTTCCAGGAATTACTGAACCTAGAACAGACAGAGAATCAGGCAGTTCTTCCTGGTGGATGCAGCTCTAAAAGGTAAACCTTGGGATTTCCATGGGCCAAACTGCCTTCCACAGGAGAAATCCAGACTGCAGTGAGACAGCATAAAACTAACACAGAAAAAAAGCAGAGATGATGGGATCCTGCTCAATAATAAAAAGGAATGAATACTTGCTACATACAACATGAATCAACCTGAGTGAAAGACACCAGAAAAAAAAAAAAAGAGTATATACTGTATGTTTCCATTTATATATACTTTTGAAAATGCAAACTGATCTGCAGTGACAGAAAGCAGATCTGAGAAGGGGGAGGTGGAAAGAGGCAGAGTGGGGTGGGTGGGAAGGGATTACAAAGAGATGAGAAATCTTGGGTGATGGATATGTTCACCATCTTAAAAAAAAGGGGTGGTTTCATGGGTGTGTGTGTGTGTGTGTGTATATATATATATATATATATATATATGTATGTATATATATTTTAGAGGGTACTGGGGATTGAACCCAGGACCTCATACATGGGAAGCAGGCACTCAACCACTGACCTACATTTGCTCTACAATGAGAGTTAGTTTTTTCTTTTGTTTGTTTGTTTGTTTGTTTTTAGGAGGTACCAGGGATAGAACCTGGGAACTTGTATGTGGGAAGCAGGCACTCAACCACTTGGGCTACATCTGCTCCCTATATGTGGATTTTTTTAAAAAAATTAATTTGCCATATATATTTATCAGCATGTATTTTTTTTAAGAGTCAACCATTTCTTTTTTCTTTCTTTTTTTTGAATTCCCCACACCCCTCCCGAGATGGCCCCCTTGTCTGTCTGCTTGTTGTCTGCTTGTCTTCTTTAGGTGGAACCGGGAACCAAACCCAGGACCTCCCATGTGGAAGGCAAGTGTCCAAAGCCACTTCCACTCCCTGCTGGTTGTGGCATCTGCTCATTGTGGTGTATACTGGTTGCAGCATCTGCTTATTGTGGCATCTGCTCGTCTTCTTTAGGAGGCACTGGGACCCAAATCTGGGCTCTCCCATGTGGAAGGCAGGCGCCCAATTCCTTGAACCACATCTGCTCCCTATATGTGTTTTAAAACCTATCAAATTGTATACTTTAAATATGAACAGTTTATTCTATGTCAATTATGTCTCAACAAAGCTGTTTTTTTAAAGAGTAGAGATGAAGGAAAAGAATTGACAGAAAAAAGCAGAGATGAAGTGTGGGTATAGGAGGGAGAATGAGAGAAAGAATGACTTTAGACAGCATCTAGTTCTCTGGTTCTAGATGCCCAGCTGTGTCTACAATTTGGCTTCTTAACTCATCCTTGGATTCTAAGGATACTATATCTATCATTTTGCCCAAGCTGAGTCTGTGTTCTTTGTAGATGGAATAATATAATCATACCTACCTCCTTTCCAAAAGAGAACCCTTGGAGTCAATTTTGGATCCTCTTCTTCTTTATCACTTTATCACCAAGCACAATCCATCCTACCTCTATTCCTTGCATTTGTTCTCTCCTATCCCTAGGTGCTGTAAGCCCAGGCTCTTATCCTTCCTCACTTAGACTGTTTTAAGTTCTCCAACCAGTCTCTTCTCTTTCTACCCTCCATATATAGCTTCCAGTGTTACATATTTAAAGCATAGAGCTGATCTTTGTCACCACCCTTCTTAAAACAAGAATATCAAGAAATAACTGATGACCACTTCACATGGAGTTTACTGCTCCTTCCACTGCAGCCCCAGGGGCCCTCCCCACACCTTCTCGAGCAGTACCCACTACCTTAGCAACCATCTAACTCCACCCATACCAGGCATATTTTCCCTTGAATTCTCCTGTTCTATCTGTCCACCTGACAAGCTTTTAACATTTTTAAAGCTCCAACTCAAATGTTACTCTTTTACAGCTTTACATGACTCTCCCAGTCTGAATTAATTGCTCCTTTACCTGGGTCCCGTAGCTCCTTTCGCTCTGTGGTGGTGATTGATGAGTCTGTCTTTCCCACAAGGTGATCAACTTCTGAAGAGAAAAGAGTGGGTCTTATTTCTCTCTATTTCCCCAGAAACAAAGTTCACAAAGTATAGCAGGTGCTTAATTAATGTCTATTTAATTGATTTAAATTGAGGGAATTGAAATAGATCAATGGTTTTCAAATCTTTTTGAACATCATCCCTTAATGCAACTCTTTTTTTCCCCCTAACAGAAATGTATTTATTGTTATGACAATATATTAATACATATTTATGTTAGTAATTGGTAACTTTATAGCAAGTCAAACTAAATTAGAAATTATTATCAAATTTGTTTGCATGTGTTTTCAAGAGACCTGTGTAAATTATCTGAATTCACTCAAGAATTGGAATTAAGCTTAATTGTCTATTTTTATTCTAGATTTTCTTAGGTTCAAATGAGCATTTTTTTTGTAGCCCCATATTAATGTAACAATTTATTTTATGTATTAAAAAGTCTTTCACACAGATCTGGGAAAATAAAGATCTTTTCCTTACTTCTCAGTCCAGTAATTTTTAGCTGATTTTCTCCTTCTCTTCTTGACATATGAACATCTCAATATGACAAAAACCTTAACGTATTTCATGTCACAGAGATAAATCATTGTAGGTCATCGAATCCAACACAACCTAATTCATGCCAAATGCTTCACTCCTTTAAAGCTGGGAAAATAGAACTGACGATTAAGTCTGTGAATTTCTGGAAGGAAAAGAGGAACTGAGCCATTAACCTTTAAGACTTGCTCATTTTAGTAAAATGTAAACTGTCAAGTATCTATTGACTTTGTATATGTACATACATATTTTCTTTGTTCTAAAGCCAAAATAAAAGCCACACCTTATGAGGTGGCGGGGCTCTTCTCTGCATATCGGACAGAGTCCCCTGATCCCAGTTAAAAAAAAAAAAAAAGAATAGATTAAACACTGACAAATGCAACTCTTTTTAAAAAACAAAATGTTACAAGAATCTCAATGTACAATAGAGATAAAGGTGGTGCTCTATTTGAATGAAATGAGTTTGATCCAAAGACTATTTTATCATTATAGATTTCAATAGCTTTCTTTCTAGCTGCATCCATATATAAGAGACTTGCTTTTCTGCCATATTCCTCTATATCCACATCTTCTCCACCAACTGATGAAGACTCCACAAGCCTCTTTAGTTAGAAGTGTCCACAATCTCCCATACCACCAGATATACCCTCAAAAAAGAAAAAAAAAAACTCCTGAGTTACCATATGCCCCTCCTCATAGCTCTCCTGGTCATAAGAAATTCTCCATCACGAGAAAAGAAAAAGAAGTTCTTGGATAAAGAATCTCCTAACCACAGAGAAAGGCAGTTCTTATAAGGAGGCCTCTGGCTATTTATTCAAGATACTAAGCTAGTTTCCAGAAAAATCAGATGAAAAGAAGAATGTATCTACAAAGTTCCAGGAAGTCTGGGAGGTAAGCCACTGTTTTTATTCTTCCTGCATGCAAAGTCTTCATTTAAACTTTTCAGTCTGTGGCCTTTATTTTCAGAACACCACTTTCAAGAACTGGCTTTGGTATTGCTTTCTGTCTTGTACTATCCAAGAGGCTCTGTGTATTAATTCTCCCTGCAGTTTTATAAACAAGCTGGTCCAATATAGAACCCAGGGGTTTCATATGGAAGTGTTCAGAATAGTTGTGGAGTATAGAATTTATGATAAGCATTAAAAAAAAAAAAAAAAAACCTCAAGTAATTTTATTGTGTTTTTTGGCAAAATGAGGGCATTGGACCACATGATCTCAAAAGGGTCTTCCAAGCCTATGAGTTTATGATTTCTGGGCAGACAACAACAACAATATAGGTTTCAGATGAACTGTGTGAAAAATAAATCATTCTTTGTACAAATGAGTAAAATAATGTGGCAACACATATCAGAAATAGAATTTTAAAAATCATCTTCAGTGCCTTATCGTAAGTGTGGTTTCATGTTTGTGGTATTTTTCTTTTCTTCTCAGAAATACCATTTGTGTTAGAGCATTAAGTATGAGTCAGCAAATGGCATGTCTACCTGTGATATCTTCCATACCCCCAGGACAGAGGCCACGAGGCCAAGAGCCACTTTTCAGTGTCAATAGGACTAAGTGAAAAAATAAGAAGAAATTTTCCAGCTGCAAAGTATGTACAGAAAGAGGGTGTTTCAGGAGTTGGTAGGAATTAAAAATTAAATGGTTAGGTTACCAGACTAGATTCCAAGTGTCTGTGTAACTCAAAGGAACATTACAAGTTTAGTTTGGTATACTTAGCTCCATTTAGTGTATCATTTTCTTGGAGAAAATTCATTTCACAATCCAGCTCTGATGCTGTGGACACAACTGCCTTACCCCAGAAGTACAAACAGACCTTCAGGATTGGGGACAGTTGGGGGTAGGGATCAGAACATGTAGTCTCAGCCACCCACAGTTCATCCAAGCTTTATATCTGCCTATGGGAAGACAAAATTGTTCCCAATGAGCAAAGAGACAAAACAAAATGGAGTCACCATGGCTAAGAGATTTAAAATGGAGTCGGGAGGCCAGTCAGAAAGCTGCTCTTAGGCACATCTGGGCCAGATATCACAAACTACCAAGGTATGCAAAACCAAAAGCAACAGTGTTTCGTAGGACATCTGGTCTCCATGAAATATCTACAAGATGAAGAAATGGGAGAACTGTCTAACTTTAAGGACATTTTGAAAGCCCCAAACATCCGCCAATCATAATTCTTTACAAAGTTTCTGCAATCTTCTTTTTCTTTAAAAAACCCTTGCTTGGAAGCCCTAGGACAGGACACGGATGGATTGCTACCTGAATCTTTGCTCCCTGAATTGCAATTCTAAGACCCCCAAATAAATGATTTTGTTGCTTTACAGCTCAGTTCATTATTTTTCAGTTGACAGTAAGAACAAGGGAAAGTTATCCCAAAGGGTGGGGTTCTGAATGTCAACTTTCCCATCCCAATTTCTGAATTATGCTGTAAGTAGAATATTCATGAAGGGCTACTTGTCTTTGCATTAATTTAGAATGCTGTTATGTGACTATGATTGAGGTTCCCCAACTTTTTTGCTCTTTGTTATAACTATTGAATGAATAGCTAGTCATTTTTTAAAACAGGAAAAACACAGTGATAAAACATATTTTGAACAATATATGAGTTCAATCATTCATTCAACAAATACTTATTCAGTACCAATCATTGGGCTAGGTCCTCTGGAATATGCAAAGATGAATAAATCACATTTCCTACCCTCATGGAACTTATGAATTAGAGGAAGAACTAATACTGATAGATAAATAACTCTACTAAAGGTAGGAAATGAATAAATGTCTTAAGACATGACAGAGTTCTTTAGGCATCAAAGGAGGGGAAGGCATGTTCGGTTGAGAAAACAAGAGAAGTTTCCTGGAGAAATTGACACACAAACTGATCCTTGTTGGAGAGCAGAATCTAAAAAGATATGGAAGGGAGCCTCTGAGGCCAAGTGGAGGGGGTCCTCCCTTCCTTTGGGAAGAAAGAGAAAACCATTTGTGGTAGGTTGAACTATGTACCCCAACAAAAGGTCTGTTCTTAATCTGTGTTCCTGTGGGTGTGAACTCAGATGCAAATAGAACAGTTTGAAGATGCTATTTCTATGTAAAGTTGGCCCAATTGAATCAGGGTGTGCCTTAATATGTACTACTGGAGTCCTTTGTAAGCAGAAATTCAGACAGTCATTCTGAGAAAGCAACAGGGATGAACCAGAAGCCAGAAGTCTTGGTCAGGAGGAGAGAGATGTCCGTGTGCCTGTCACGGAGCAAAAGTGGGAGTCTCTGCCTGGTGCGCTTCAAACGATGAATTCCTGAGATATTGGGGTTTCAAAGAGAGAAAGAGTTTATTGCCAGCACAGGGCAAAGAGCTCAGATGGCCTAATGGCCTAAAAGCTGTATCCCAGAGTATGAGAGGTTTAGGCTTTGTATGGATTTAAAAGGGAGGGTGGAGTGGTTACCATTACACCAGGGTGAGCCTAGTTTGGGGTAACCATAAACAAAGGTAGGCCCAGTCTAATGAATTTCAGTCATTTTAGGTATTAACTTTGGGCTGTTCTATAATATACTGGGAAAGTAAGGGGGGAAAGCATCTATATAATGATTCAGTGGTCATAATCATTTGTTAATTCTTAACTCTCAGTTTTATGGCCAGAGACAGAGATGCAAGCCATGGAACCACCTAGGACTGCACCATGCCAGCACCAAAATGCTACAGACCTAGGGGAGAAACCATAGTCTTGTCAAACAGCTTGATTTTATACTTCTAGCCTTCCAAACAATGAGCCAATAAATTCCTGATGTTAAGTCAAACTATTATGTGGTATTTGTCATAACAGCCTGACAAAGTAAGAAACTATGGCTGGTTTTAGAATGGGGAAGTGGCATGGGGGAGAAGCATGATGGTCTGAGCATGATGGTTTGAGCAGTTTGGAAGCAGAGATATGCTAGCTCAACAGCTATTGTATTGATTCAAATGAAGTCTTAAAGCCTGGACTGCAAGTGTGAACAGAATACACAGATTTGTGAGATGCTAAGGAAGCAGGATCAACAATGCCTGGGGATCCTTTGGAAACAAGAGGTAGAGATACTGATTTGGAAATCAGAAAAATAATTGTTGAAATCATCCAATACTTGTTCTCGAGCTTATCAAGCACAAGAATCACCTGGGGTGAAGAATCACCTAGAGAGCTTATTAAAATGCAGGTTCCAGGGAGCGGACTGGCTCAAGGGGTTGAGCACCCACCTCCCACACGGGAGGTCCTGGGTTCGATTCCCACTGCCTCCTGAAAAAACAAAAGCAAACAACAAGCAAAACAAAAGATAAAACCAACTCAGGGAGGCTGATGTGGCTCAGTGGTTGAGCACTGGCTTTCCACATACAAGGTCCTGGGTTTAATCCCTAGCCCTAGCACCTCAAAAAAAAAAAAAAAAGAAAGAAAAGAAAAAGCAGGTCCCTAGTCTCCAGCCTATGTAGATAAAGAGCCAGATGATTTAGAGTTGGGTTCAGGAATCTGGATTTTTTTTTTTTTTAATAAGATTTTATTTATTTATTCATTTATCCCCCCCTTGCTGCTCGTGCTCGCCGGGTCAGCCAACCACGCCGTGCGGGCGGGCCTGCCCCCACCAGGAGGCCCCGGGAACCGAACCCGGGGCCTCCCACATGGCAAACGAGAGCCCCACTGATTGAGCCACAGCCGCTTCCCTTGGAATCTGGATTTTTAAGCAGCATCCCAGGTGATTTGGATGCAGGTGGTCCACTGATCTCACTTGGAGAAACACTGCCATGGAAAGAGAAATTATCAAGAGAGTATTGAGAGAAATGACAATGGCTGAGCATGACTCTTTATGAAACCCCTACACACAAATGGTGAGAAGAGGAAGAGGATCCCTACCCTGGAGCTCCTTCTGTGTGCCATATATCCTTCTACATCTTGGGATCAAAGTTTCTCCCTTCTTGGAGCTTAATAAATAAAAGAACACACACAAGAGACAAATGAGCACGTAAATAAATAACATGGTTTTAAATAGAGCCATGGAGAAAATAAAGTCGAATAGGGCTAGCCAGAGAGTGATGAGGTGTAGAGAAATGAGGGGAGGTACAAAGCAAAGTGGGAAGAGCACTTTTTGATTGAATGATAAGGAAAAGTCTCTCAGGAAATGACATTTTAGTAGAAACCTGAAAAGATGAAGCATCTGAGGGAAAAGCATTCCAGGCAGAGGAATAAGATGTATAATTCTGAGTTTACAAATAACTCAGTGTGTTTGGGGAATGGCCCAAGGGCCAAGGGGCCAGTGGGACTGGAGCAGAGTGAGTAAGGGGGAGAGGAGTATGAGATGAGAGCAGAGAAGCAAGGAGGAGTCAAGTCATTCAAGGTCTTGTAGGCCTTTGGAGTTTATTTTAAGATGTGTTGGGGAAGTCACTGGAGGCTTTGGGTAAGAGTGACATGACTGACTTGTATTTTGAAAGGATCACTTTGATGGCTGTAGAATATAGAGAGCAAGTGTGGATGTGGGAAACCAGCTAGGAGGCTATTGAGGTAGGCCGGGTTAGAAATTATGGTGGCTGGGATATGGGTGGTAACAGTGGACATAGTGAAAAGTTGGCAAACTTGAGATATGTTTTGAAGATAGAAATGAAATTATATGATGTAGAAGTTTGGCATTGTTTATGAATTCCAAAAACAGATATTGGATTATGTTTGTAAACTGGTCTGTTCCTCTGGGTGTGTTCCCCTCTGATTGTATTACGTTCAGAGGCTTCACTTTTACTTGTTAAATTAAAACTAGGGCTTTGATTCAGCCACCCTTTGGTGGGTAGGAACTCACAGAGAAAACAACAGGGCAGAGGAGAGAGTTTTGAGTTTTGATGCTGGAGCCCCAGGAAGTGAATTCACAGAGAAGCAGATATGTGAGGAAAGAGAGAAGGCTCCATTAGACATGGCAGAGGCCCTGGGAAGAGAATGAGCCTGATAGTCTACAGCTGGCCTTGTGAAAAAACCAGAGTAGCTGAGCCCGGAAAGAAATGAGCCCTGGGGAGAGAGACAAGCCTTATGCTAACCTTAGGAGGAAGAGGAAGGCTGAACTCTCGCAGAGACTTTGGTGAGGGAAGTAACTTATGTTTTATGGCCTTGTGGACTGTAAGCTTCTATCCAAATAAATTCCCTTTATAAAAGCCAACAGATTTCTGGTATTTTGCATCAGCACCCCTTTGGCTGACTAATACATATGACTTCCTGATGGATTAGATGTGGGGTGTGAGGAAAACTTCTAGTTTTTTATTGGTTTGTTTGTTTTGTTTTTTGGTAGAAGAAAGAGTTGAACATTTAAGAGATAAAGATGATGCAGTATAATTCAAGCTATGGGAGAAGAGGACTTCAGGATGTTATTTTTCTTGGTATTCCCAATTCCTAGTACCATATTGGCACATAGTAAGCCCTTAACAAATGCTTGTTGAATAAATGATTGAATGACTCAATGCTGCAGAAAAGCCAAGGAGGTAAAGACTAAGAAAAGCCATGAGGTGGTATAATCAAGGTATTACTGGGGGATAGGGTGGAGGATGGTGTTATTAACCAGATGAGGAACATAGAAGTTACAGGTTTGGGGCCAAAAGTTAATGGGGTATAGAGGCAATTAGGATGGACCTTGGTAGGGCTGAGCTGATAGTCTATAAGAGAAAGGAGAAGTTTGTGCCAAGGAGGGGTACCAGAGACAGTTGAATAATGCATAATGTCTGATACCTAGAAGAAACATCCTAATTCTGTGCTGAATGATTCTTTTTCAGTCTCTTACTGGGAGATGTTTGTGAGTGTGTAGATGAGTGCTTGTGCGTACACATTTGTGGGCTTTGACTACATGAGAGTAGAATATGTATAAGAAGAAAAAGTGTTTATATCTATGGGGATATATATTTGTGACAGCAAATTGCAATAGCTTAAACTCCTTTTTCCCTTCCTTTTTTTTCACCCTCAATCTCCCTCCTTCCTGCCAATTTTTAAAGACCTTGTATCAATTACCTAAGATACTCCCTTGGAAAGAAGCTCTAATTTAATTATCCTGGGAATCAAGGAGGAATAAAGGAATTCTGACCAAGCTAAATTGGTGATGTAAAGTGTGTTTAAAAAGAATGTGAGTAGACTGCCCTTCTTGGAAGTGTGTTTCTAAGTATAAGTGAACCTTGGATTCACTTTAGTCTGTGCCTTATTTGAACTATTTTGATCAGAAAATATGGGTTCAAAAAGCTTTCCCCCATTATCACTCAATGGATAGAACCTAAACAAGAAGTTCAATATTTGTAGCATTTAACCTTTTTTTTCAGAGCAGCCCATTAAATTAGTTTCAAGTATTTGGTGAAATAAGGCCATGTCCCAACTTTGTGTTGTTATAAGATTATCTTTAAATAAAATATCCTAAAGCCTTTTTTTTTTTTTTGACATAACAAACTACCTTCCTGCCCATATTTTAATGCAATTTCCTACTTTCCAGTAAATTGTCATACCTGATAGAGTAATAACTTTTAACAGGCCAAACAATCTTCAATTGTGTGCCCATTCTGTGCAGGCTCACAACAGAGCAGCTAATACCAGACTACTGCCCTGTCTATTTTTAAAGACCTTAATCAATGAGCTAAGATCCTCCCTTTGAAAAAGGTTCTAATCTAAATATCCTGGTAATCAAGAAGAGTGTAGGTATGCTTAATTTAGAAAGTTCTTCCATTGCTTTTCAGCCTTATGGCTAAGACAAGTGTAGAAAGTTCTTCCAAACCTCTAAAGTCAGCAGTTCTCGGCTGTGGGCACTGTCCCTAGGGTGTATTTGGAAATGTGAAGGGAACTTTAGTTGTTACAATAACTGGAAGGTGCTACTGACATTTAGGACACAGGGCCAAGGATGCCAGATGTCCTAAAATGCGTGGGATAGTTCTACAAAAGGAAGTGTGCTTCCTCAGCTACCAATAGTGTCCTTTTTGAGAAACACTAGTTTGTTTACACTTTGTCATCCTAGCAAAACTCCAACCTAATATTTTTACCAAGCTGCTGAGGAAAATAGTATGGCCATGTAACTTGCCACCAAATACAAGGTATTTACCCTCTGCTGTCTTTTCACTTCTTAGCGTTCAGCTCCCTCCCATTCCCTTCAATTTCTAGCTCATCACTTCTCAAGCTTGTTTCTCACTCTACCCACTCCACTCTTAGCAGGTGATCAGGTCTTCTCTTTTATGAGATAATTTAGGCTAGAAGGAACAAACTCAACCTACTCCCCACCCCTCTTGCCTGACTAGGTCGGTACCCCCTTTCCATATTTACTTACTGCCCCATTATTGCTATCATCATCTTACCTTATTGAGTTATAATTATTATATCTCTCTCCAATATCACACTGTGCTTTCTCGGAGGGGAAGTACCTAGTGATTCTCAGTGCCTCCATAGGGGAGATGCCCAGTAAATTCTTGTCAGTTGAGTGAATAAGTGAGTCTTTGTTTTTGTGCCCACCTTCAAGCTTTAGTCAAGTGCAGCAGCTTCTCTCCACACAGCCACAGATTTCCCCATTCTTCTTGTCTCCAGAGAACATGTCTCTTGTGTCTCAAGTGCAGCACTGTAGGTGTTCAGTGACAACAGATGCGGAGGGTCAGCTCACTTAAGGAACCACTGCTTCAAAGTCAGGAAATCCTTTCTTCCCATGTGGACTTTCCCAGCAGGTGACAGAGACTGGAAGGAACCCCCTCTCTCATTGTTGGCTTCCTGGGAAAAACAGACATTTGCCAGCAAGACATATTCTTAAAACACCCTGTAGGGAAGCGGCTGTGGCTCAATTAGTAGGGCTCCCGTTTACCATATGGGAGGCCCGGGGTTCGGTTCCCGGGGCCTCCTGGTGAAGGCAAGCCCGCCCGCACGGCGTGGTTGGCTGACCCAGCGAGCACAAGCAGCAAGGGGGGGATAAATGAATAAATAAATAAAATCTTTAAAAAAAAAAACAAAAAACAAAAACAAAACAAAACAAAAAAAACACCCTGTATTTTCTTTTGTTAAATTTTATGTTAAAAAATAACATATGCAACTACTGGAGGTAATATATATTAATTCAGCAAAGTGGTGGGGTATGAGAACAACACTCAAAAATCAGTAGTGTTTCTATATACCAGCAATGAACAAGCTAAAGAAAAAAATCAAGAAAAAAATTCCATTTACAAAAGCAACAAAAAGAATAAAATATCTAAGAACATGTTTAGCCAAGGATGTAATGGACATGTACCTGGAAAACTATAAAATATTGCTAAAAGAAATCAGAGACCTAAATAAATGGAAGAACATTCTGTGTTCATGGACTAAAGACTAAATAAATATCACTAAGATGTCAATTCTACCCAATGTGATTTACAGACAACAAATGTTGCTGGGGAAAGTGGATATCCATATGCAAAAGAATGACGGTAGAGACAAGGAGCGCAAACAATGAGAAAAAACAACAAACAAAAACAATGAGCAAACAGACAAGGAAGCCATTTCGGGGCATGGGGAGAAGAATGAAAGTGGACCCCTACCTCGCACTATCTACAAAAATTAGTTCAAAACAGATGAAAGATATGCATATAAGAAACAAAATTCTTAGAAGAGAACACAGGGAAGCATCTTCAGGACCTTGTATAAGACAATGGTTTCTTAGATCTTACACCAAAAGCACAACCAACAAAAGAAAAAAATAGATAAATGAGACTTCATCAGTATTAAAAATTTTTGTGCATCAAAGGACTTCATCATGAAAGTAAAAAGACAACCTACAGAATGGGAGAAAATATTTGGAAGCCACATATCTGTTTACAGTGTAATATCCAGAATATATTAAAAACTACAACTCAACAACACAAAGACAACCAAATTGAAAAATAGGCAAAAGACTTGAACAGGCATTTTTCCAAAGAAGATATAGGAATGGTCAATAAGCACATGAAAAAGAGGCACAACATCATTAGCTATTAGGGAAATGCAAATCAAAACTACAATGCAATAATCTGACCATTTGAAATTATTTTATGAATCCCCAAAAAAGAGAAAGATTGTGTTTGTGGACTGGTCCACTCCTGTGGGTGTGAGACCTTTTTCAACTGGTCTACCTCAGTGAGTCGTGACTCAGTTTGAATTTTGCCCTCTTGCCTGGTTTGTTAAAAAATGGAGACACACAGGAAAAGAGAGCTCTGCTGTTTTTTGATCCTGCCATGTGATAGGAAGGAGAGGTTCATGGAGCTGAGTCTCTGGGGAGATGAGCCATATATGCCTGATAACTTGTAGCTGAAATCAGAAGAAAGTGGAGCAGTGGAGCCTGAGAAAGGAGGCCCGGTAAGAGACAAGCCCCATGCCTGGTTGCTCACAGCTGAGCTCCGGGAGCTGATACAATCCAGAGGAGAAGGCAGAGACCAGGCAAAGATCCCCACCATCTTGCTTCAACATGTAGCAATTGACTTGGGTAAGAAAGCACTTTTTATGGTGCCTTAAGACAGACTTTTCATGGCCTTGGAACTGGAAGCTCTTATCCCAAATATATACCCTTTGTAAAAGCCAATACATTTCTGGTACTTTGCATTGACACTCCTTTGGCAAACTAAAACAGATACCAGTTCACACCCACTAGAATGGCCACTACTTAAAAAATAGAAAAGAACATGTGTTAGAAAAGATGTGGAGAAATAAGGACACTCGTTCATTGTTGGTGGGAATGTCAAATGGGTAGCCACTGACATTCTGGTTCCTCAGAAAGTTAAGTATAGAATTACCATATGACCTGGCAATTCCACATCTAGGTACATACCCCAAAGAATTGAAAGATATTTGCACACTAACATTCATAGCAACATTATTCATAATTGCCAAAAGATGGAAGTAGCCCAAGTGTCCATCCACTGATGAATGGATAAACAAAAGGTGATATATACATACAATGAAATATTCTTCAGCCATGAAAAGGAATGAAGTTCTAATACATGCGACAACATGGGTGAACCATGAAGACATCATGTTGAGTAAATAAGCCAGACTCAAAAGGAAAAGTATTATATGATCTCACTGATATGAAATAATTAGCATAAGAAAATCATAAAGCCAGGAACTAGAATACGGGTTAACAAGGACTGGGTAGAATGGGGAGTTAATGTTTAATAGGTACAAAGTTTCTGTTTGAGGTGATGGAAAACTTTTGATAATGGATGGTGGTGATGGTAGCATTACTATGATTGTACTTACCACTGAAATATGTATTTGAATGTGGTTAAAAGGGGAAACTTTAAGTTATATATATGTTACTAGAATAAAAATTAACAACAACAACATAGGACTATACAACACAAACAGTGGACCCTAATGTAACCTATGGGCTATGGCTACTAGTATAATTATAATATTGTTTCATTAATTGTAACACATGAACCACACTAATGCGAAGTGTTAATAATAGGGAAAACTGTGTGTGTAAGGGGAGGTATATAAGGGAATTCTTGTATAATACTTTCTGCTTGTTTTTCTGTAAATCTACAACTTCTCTAATAAAAATAAATAAAACAGCATATGCTCATTGCTAAATTTTTGGAATAAACGAAATGCATCACGAGTAAATTAAATATTACTTGCAATTTTTGTACCCGGTGATAATTGTTGAGATGTTGGTATACTTAAAGAATTGGATACTAAGGGAACTTAGAAGGCACTTGGTGAGGAAGCCCACTGTGGGTTAGTAGAAATGAAAAGGCACCTCCCATAGTCCCAGCCTGTGCCTGACTCTATATTCTGGGGCTTTTCAGGACAAATGATCCCTTCTTAACATCGCAGTCCATCCCATATCTGAGGGCAGCCCTCCTGCTGTCCTCTCACACCTTTTCTTCTCCAGCACTACCTGTCTCCATCATCTGCTGCTCATAGGGTCTGATTTCCAAGTTCTGTGTGATCCTACACAGTCCCCTGTCATAGACCAGAGAAGCTATTTTGTGTAACTATGAAAAGGAGCACCATTGTGTTCCTAGACAGCTAACAGGGGTGTTACAAGAAAGAAGGCCCAATATGGGGATACAAAGATCAGAGTTTGTATTGAAATGAAGCATTCACCGAGGACCCTCCACGATTTGGCACCTGCTGACCTTTCCAGCTTTAGTTCTTGCTGTCCTCCATGGCATACCATCTAGGCACAAGTCACATCAAATCTCTTGAATTCACCCACCAGGCTGTTTTGGGTTTTCATTTGCATATGTTCCTCCCTCCTTCTGGAATGTATTCCCCCATTCCTACCTCAATTGGTTTTGTTTTTTTTTTAACATTTATTTTTTTATGTCTACACACACACACACACACTCACACCCCTTGTTGTTTTCCACTTGCTGTCTGCTCTCTGTGATTGCTCATTGTGTGCTCTTCTTCTTAGGAGGCACCTGGAACCAAACCCGGGACCTCCCAAGTGGTAGGCGGGCACCCATCTGCTTGAGCTATCTTTTGAGACATCCTCTTTGAAGATGTTCTTTTTTTTTTTTTCATAAAATTTTTTACTTGAAAAAAAGTTTTACAAAACACCATTCTTCCACAATCAAAGAAACTTTCCATAGGGTACATGTAAGCTTTCTGCCTTAGAGATATAGTATGACATTCAAAGGGGAGAGGTTTTAAAATAGCCACCTAACTGCAAAACCTACAAGATAAGTAGGTATTGTTTTTTTTTAAAGTGCCTTTAAAATACTAAAGCAATTAATGAAATATAATTGTTGAATCTATTTGAAACTTTAAAAGTTTCTTTAAAATGATCCATATGGTATGCGCAACATCACAGCTGGTACAAAACTGCCTATATTGAAACAGAAAAACAATGCATAAGAACAGTATTCTTTGAAAAATGAATCGAAATGCTGCCACTGTATCATAAGGCAAACTTAGACAAGGGTGTTGACAGTATTCAGAGGATTAACAGAAGAAGCTGAATATTAAAGTATTCAAACATTTACTTTAATACCACTTTAAGGATAAGAGAACTTGCTGTCAAATTAACTCAGGATCCCTTATTTCAAACTATATGTAACATATTTTGCTCTCTATATTCTAAAATGCAAAACTAGGCTTCAGGATGTAAACTCCCATTTCCTAGGCAGAGCCTAGTTTTTCTGTTGCAATCTGGCAGCTTTGAACTTTGAAACCCTCTTCTTTGTAGTTTCTTCTGATACATCTGTCAAAAATTCTTTCCGTTCTGGAATAGTGGGTAGCACAGGATGAGCAATGGCTGGATGAGGTGTTAAGGAGGGTGAGAAGATGTTCTTGACCTTTCCCCCGTCACCCGCATTGTTCCTCCTTCTCTGGATTCCCACAGTTTCCTCTTTACACATGTCTCCTAGCAACTGAACTTGAGTTTAATAACCTTATTTGCTTTCATTATCTGCCTCCTGTTACTAGATTGTAAACCCCTTGATTGCAGAATCCAGGACTTATTTTTCTTTGTATCTTTTACCTCAATCCCATTTATCTTTGGCGAATAGTAAGCTCACAATAAATCTTTGCTGGGAAAAAAAAATAGAATAACTGTTCTGGAAAACACTCAGCTTCAAACAGAGACTTAATTTGGGCAATGAAGTACTTTGGTTGCTGTAAAATGGTAATTGCTGTTTTTAACTGTAATTGCTGGGTCTGCACTGATGCAGCCATGTTGCTATTATATTTATTTAGGCAGAGTAAGAGAGGACAGATGTGGGTGTATGTGTGGCTGGGGGTGGGGGGGGGTTGCTGTATTTTTTATGCTGCAGCTTTTTGACTGTAAGCTACAGTTGCAAAATCTGACTGCCAGCCAAGTGACCTTGACCTTGACCAGTGTGGGAGGAACTTCTCAGAACTTCATCTTCAAACAAGCCCGTGTCACTGGGTTACTCTGCTGCTATGCTGATATCTGAAAATGCTGCATTTTATTAGCCATGGTTCTTCCTAGAAAGACTAGAATTTTTGGCAATCTTGCAAAATCACAAAGGTTTTAATTAATTTGCTTTCAATATAGCTTTAATTAATGGATCATAGGACAAAATATTGAACTAACACAGATTTTCCTAGTGGAGTAAAAACAATTGGGAGGTGGCTTCTCATGTAAGCTTCTGTGAATTGAACCCACCAATCTTTTTGGTCTCTGAGTCAGTATACAAAATTAAATGCCAAAAAAGTGTTGAATTTCCTAGTGTAAAAATTCTGAGGGTCAGATAGAGAAGTTTACAGCATGGCTTCTGCTAGCTTAGAGCTTATAATCTTGCTTGGGAGATGAGAAATATACACATAAAAGATTATTATCAATTTAGATAACATGTAAGTGGTAAAGAGGTAATACAAACAGTTGGGGGCATTCGGTGAGGAAGGAATGTTCATGAGCCCTGAGGTAGAAAAGCAAAGAGATGCTGTGACTTTATTCTTTTTTTTAAGCAATTTTTTTTGAGATGTATTCATATACCATAAAATCCATCCAAAGTGTACAATCAATGAGTTTTGGTATAATCACAGAGTTGTGCATTCATCATGTGGCTTATTCTTGAGATACTGGCAACCTGCATAGAACTGTTCAACAGAGCTGCTTTTAGGTAGGCTGTGGGTACCCAAACCACCTGCTGAAGATACTTCAGTTTTCTCAGTGCATAGTTTTATGCCTGACAATTAGTAAATGCTCAATAAACATTCTTTGAAGGATGAATACCATCTCCCTTCTTAATTAAATTTTCTCTCCCTTGACTCCACATTCCCTCCAGCTACCATCCCATTTCTCTGAACCCTTTTATAACAAAACCCCCAAGGACACTGTTAATACTGACTTCATTTTCTGTTCTTTCGGCAGTTCTTTTGTTTTTTGTTTTTGTTTTTGTTTTTGTTTTTTTTGTCTGTTTTTGGTACCGGGGCTGGAGATTGAACCCGGCACCTCATATGTGAGAAGCCAGCGCTCAACCACTGAGTTACACCAAGCTCCCTCCTGGCTGCTCTTGATCCCACTCCAATTGTTTTCCTCTCTACCATTCTAATGAAGCTGCTCCTTTGAGATCACCAATGACCTCCATTTTGTCAAATCCAACTCTTAGATCTCATCTTACTTGACCTTTTAAGCACCAATTGACCCATTTATCACCCCCTCCTCCCTTTTTCTTAACTGACTTCTCTTTTTCAGTCACATATCCTGGTTCCAATTCATCTCCTAACTTTTTAATGTTCTAATGTTCTTCTAGTTTCTGTCCTCAGATATTTTTTTTCTTTCACACTCTCTCCCATACTTTATATACCATCTCTATGCTCTCAAATTTAAATCCAAGACCTGAATTTAAGACTCATGTATTTAATATCAACTCTTGGATTTTAAATAGATGTCTCTCTCTTCTTTTACATTTCAGGTTCATAGAATTAAATTAATCATAACTTATGATTTATGACACACTCATTTTTGTTAATGCTTGGTCCCCTTTAACTAATTAATTAATTTGCTTAAAATAATATGATAAATACCTGTGAACCCACTTCCCCATACAAAAAATAGAGCACTGGCCATAATATAAGTTATAGTATCTCTTGTGGTCCTTCTACAACCTGAGATGGTTTGGAACAGTATATACCCCTAGAAAAACATGTTCTTAAAGTTAATCCTTTCCTGTGGGTGTGAACCCATTGTTAAGTAGGACCATTTGGTGAGGCTACTTCAGTTAAGGTATGACCCACCTCAATCAGGATAGGTCTTAATTCTATTACTAGAGTCCTTTATAAGGAGAGAATGAAATCCAGACAGATAGAGAGAAAGCCATGGAAGTAAGAAGCTGAAATCAATGAAACCTGGAAGAGAAGGGAGAGACCAGCAGACTCCTCCATGTCCCTTGCTGTGTGGCAGAAGAGCCAAGGATCACTGGCAGCCAGTCTTCCTGAAGAAAGCATCACCTTGATGATGATGATGATACTGAGCAAAAGTGGGTTCTTTTCTCCTTATGCATATTTAAAGCCAATTCCTAGACACTGGGGTTTCAAAGAGAGAATGAGTTTATTTGGTTGCACAAGCAAAGGAGCACAGTAGGCCTTGTGACCCAAAACTGCCACTCCAATTTGCAGAAAGTCTAGTGTTTTATAACATCAGGATGCTAATGAGTACTTGGGGTGGAGTTTGCACAGGTTGTTTCATTAATAAACATTAAGGGGCTGAACCAGGATGGGGGTACTCACTGGGGGTAAGGCACAAAGTTACAACCTTTATCAGAGATCAAGGCATCTGGGAGTGGGGAATACCAATAACAAAGGTCAGCTACAAGGTTTTTCATATGGATTTCAGAGGAAGAAGGAGTGGTCATCCTTTCCATAGAAATATTCATATACAAAGGAAAGATCAAATCTGGAGCAATCATTGTTAATAGTGATAAGGAAAGTGCTGGGACCATAAACCCCTCAGCAGAAACCCACAGCTTTAGGAAAACAAACTCCCCTCCTCCCCTTTTCTCCATGTAATCCACATTGTTAGGAAGATAAGCACTCCCCACCTGCCCCTTTTCAACTGGAATTTACAACTCTAAGTAGATAATAACTCTTTTCCTCCCTAATAGCCCTGTGCTTTAGGAAGATACCGCTAACCTCACTCTTTTTGCTTTTGTAACCCTGCCTGCCTGCTTGCTTAGGAATTCGCCTCCTTAGAGTTCCTATATAAACTTATGAAAATCCTGACATGGGGCTCAGAATTTGGAGACTGAATTCTCCTCTGGGCGCGTGCGTAATAAAACGCCGTTCATCCGTCCCCTCAGAGTGCCGCTTGCATTTCATTCTGTCTGCTGCAACATTTGGTTCCCTGACAGAGAAAACCCAATCGAGCAGGCCTATTGTGCCTCTGGCTTGGGGCTGACGGACGCAGCCGATGGTGATCTCCGAGCGAACAAGGTGGGTGCCACCTGTCCTCTTGACAGGACCTTCTTCTGAGGTGGTCCCCACAGGCTGCGTTCCTACACCCTGGCTTGACTCAGTGGGGAGGCAGACTGAACAGTGCCAGAAGACTCTGGAAAGGTAAGGCCCCAAGTACCAAGTCCTCAGTCAAGCCCATCTCCAGACGGAAGAGGAGACTGATCACTTCCCGAAATCTCGAGTACTGAGATTCCAGAACAGGGCAATCCCTGTGGGAGGGACTGCATAACCTCTGAGTGACTGTGTGAGTGAGTGAGGACAGCAGAGGCTTGCGTCTGCCATACCAGTCTGTGACTCCACTGCGTATGCTACAGAGCCTGTGTGGGCCCTAACCTGTTTTCCATGGCTACATCGTACAGCATAACAGCTCACCTGAACTTTACCCGGGCGCCTTAGCTAAGACGAGCCAAAGTTCTTGCAAGAGACATGGACAGGTAGGCATCTGAGTGGCCTTGAAAGAGGCAACTCCTTCCCTTGTCTGTCTTGCGCCACTGATGCAGGGTATGGGCTCATCACAGTCAAAACCTACCATCTTAAACTGCATGCTCAAGAATTTCAAGAAGGGTTTTTTCAGAGCTTATGGCATCCGGATGAACCCTGGCACCCTCTGAACCTTATGTGACATAGAGTGACCCACTTTTAATGTTGACTGGCCCTCGGAAGGGACCCTGGATATAGCCAGGGTCCATGCAGTGTGGCTGGTGGCCACAGGAACTCCTGGCCACCCCGATCAGTTTCCCTACATCAATTCTTGGTTAGCGATAGCCCAGACTCTGCCCCCTTGGGTTTGATTGTGCATTGGAAAAAAGGGACAGAGCAGGGTCTTGGTTGCACAGGGAACGGAGCTCCGGAAACCAGTCATTTATCAAGGATCCTCAGAGGAGGACCCACTGCCCCCACCACCACCACCATATGCTCCAGCCGCTCTAGCCTCTCCTCCTAGTCCGGGAATGTAGGCAGATCTCCCAGAAACAACCCCACCTTTGGTCTCTCCTCCTAGCTTGGGAGTGCAGGCAATCTCCCAGAAATAGTTCCACCTTCAGTCCTTCCATGAACATCGACCCACTCTGAGGAAAGCCCTGGAACCCCACTAGCAAGGAGGCTCTGGTCAGCACAACCCATGTTATAGATGCCCCTCTGTGGAACACAGGTGAGAATGGGACCATCAACCTGGGAAGCCTGTATTATACTACCAGCCCTTCACAACTACAGACATCTTAAACTGGAAGCGCCACACCCCCCTCCTACTCAGAAAAGCCCCAGGCCCTTATTGATCTCATGGAATTCATTTTCCAAACCCATCGTCCTACTTAGGATGATTGCTGCCAACTCCTCCTGACTTTGTTTAATACGGAGGAGAGACAATGGATTCTGATGAAAGCCGAATAGTGGCTGCAGGAGAAGGCCCCTACTGGCGTCTTAAACCCAGAAGATTGGGCATGAGAAGCAGCACCAGAAGTCCAACCAAATTGGGACTTCAACACTGATCAGGGACGGGTTGCACTCCAGCAATACTGGGAAGCGCTCCTCTGAGGGGTCCGAGAAGGGGCAAAACAACCCACAAACATGACAAAGACGACTTTAGTTACTCAAAAGCTCAACTGAATCTCTGGGAGATTTCTATGAACAGCTTTGCGAGGCCTTCAGAGTCTACACTCCTTTTGACCCAGAAGCTCCGGAAAACCAGAAGGTGGTGAATGCCGCCTTTGTTGCACAGGCAACAATGGACATTAAAAGAAAACTCCAAAAATTAGAAAGTTCACAGGGATGAACATCTCTCAACTCCTGGAAGTCGCCATCAAAGTATTCATCAATAGAGATGAAGCCACTGAACGAGAAACCAAGAAGTGAATGAAATATCAAGCCTCCCTACTGGCAGCAGCCTTGGAATATTCTGACCCCACCAGATGAGAAGGACCACCTCGAAAAGGGGGAACAAGCACCAGAAGGGTGCCTCTGGCCAGAGACCTACTGCAAAGAAAGTGGACACTGGAAAAATGAGTGCCCCCAAAAGACTCAGGCACATAGAGGGAACATCACAAAAGGGAAATACCAACCTGAGCCCCAAGACCATCTGATTGAGCTGGCAGGGCTCAATCCTGAACAGGAGTGACTGGGCTCACTGGAACTTGGCCCCCACAAGCCCATGGTCAAACTACAAGTCGGGGACCAGTCAATGACTTTCATGGTGGACACTGGTGATGAACATTCTGTGGTCACAACCCCTATTGCCCCCTTTAGCAGAAAAAACACTAATATCATAGGAGCGACGGGACCCAAGCCAATGGCCTTTTCGCCAGTCAAGAACTTGCCAGCTTGGTGGCCACGAAGTGACTCATGAATTTCTGTATCTGCCTGAATGCCCAGTTCTCCTGCTTGGTAGGGAACTCTTAACCAAACTGGGGGCCCAGATTACTTTCAAACCTGAAGGGCCAGCAAGCTTAAGCCTCAGGACCAGCCTCACTCTCCTCGTCACCATACTCCGAAGCAAAGAATGGAGACTTCATGCAGAAGAAAGTTCAAGTCAGAATCCGGAAAAACTGCTAGAACTTTTCCCCCAGGTTTGGGCGGTAAAAACCCACTGGGAATGGCATGAACCATGCACCCATCATCATCGACCTGAAGCCTGGAGCAGTCCCGGTCTGGCAGAGGCAGTATCCAATCCCCCGCGAAGCGCAATTGGGCATAGTTGAACACATAGATCGCCTAAAGAGAGAGGGGATCCTAATCGAATGCCAGTCACCTTGGAACACCCCATTATTGCCAGTAAAAAAGCCAGATGGGACCGGATGTCGACCAGTGCAGGATTTACGAGCCATTAATAATGCCACTCTCACCTTACAGCAGGTTGTTTCAAACCCATACACTTTGTTAGGACAGCTGCTGCCTGAAGCTGCCTGGTTCACTTGCCTGGACCTGAAAGATGCCTTCCTCTGCCTGTGGCTGGCCCCCCTGAGCCAGCCTCTATTTGCCTTTGAATGGGAAGATCCCAAAACCCAACAGAAAACGCAGCAAACCTGGACTCGGCTCCCACAGGGTTTCAAAAACTCCCTTAACCTTCCGGGGAAGCTTTGGCAGCAGATTTGGCCACCTACCCCAAAGAAGACTGCAGGTGTGCCCTCTTACAATATGTAGATAACCTCCTACTTGCCAGTGAAATGGAAGAGGACTGCTGGAGAGGGACCCATTCTCTCCTACAACTTCTAACACAGACTAGGTACAAAGTATCTTGGAGAAAGGCCCAGATCTGTAAACAGCAGGTCAAGTACATGGGGTTCAGCATCACACAAGGGCACCGGACGCTCGGACCCGAACGAAAGAAAGTGATCTGCACCATCCCTACCCCCACCACAAAAAGAAAGCTTCGTGAGTTCCTCAGGGCTGCAGGGCTCTGCCGCATCTGGTTTCCCGGGTTTGCAGCCATGGCCAAACGCCTTTACAAAGTTCTGGCCGGTCCAGAAAAAGAGCCTCTTGCCTGGGGAGAAGCTCAACAGGGGGACTTTCAAAACATCAAAGACATCTAGGCCGAGCCCCTGCCTTGGGGCTCCTGGATGTAACTCGACACTTTAACCTGTTCGTGCATGAAAGAACCACGAAGCATTGGGGGTTCTCACACAAACAGTGGGCCCCTGGCAAAGACCCATCACTTACCTCTCCAAGCAGCTGGATTCCATGGCTGCAGGGTGGCCGCCCTGCCTGAAAGCCTTGGCAGCAACCGTAACCCTCATCAAAGAAGCCAACAAATTAACTCTCGGACAGGCAATTCATATTATGGTGCCAAACGCAGTCACTGCCCTAATGAACTCACACAGGCATTGGTGGATATCGAATCCCCGGCTTGCACATTACCAAGGTTTACTCTGTGAAAACCCCAGAGAGACAATAGAAACGGTGCACAGTCTAAACCCTGCCACCTTTTTGCTACATGAGGAAGGTGCTCTTGAGCATGACTGTGTTGAAATGATTGAAGAAGTTTATGCCAGTTGCCCCGACCTCCAAGACAAACTGCTCCCTTCCCCAGATCAGGCACTATTTACAGATGGGAGCAGTCTTGTTAAAAACAGGGAAAAGCTTGCTGGATATGCAGTCACCACTACCGAATGGGTGGTGGAAGCACGTCTCTACCGCAGGGATGGTCTGCACAATGAGCAGAACTCTGGGCGCTGGTCCGAGCCCTACAGCTGGCCACTGGGCAAGCGGTAAACATTTACACTGACTCTAAGTATGCATTTGCTACCGTTCATATCCATGGGGCAATTTATAAAGAAAGAGGTCTCCTAACCGCAGGGGGAAAAGAAATCAAAACAAAGAATAAATCTTCCAACTGTTAGAAGCAATCTGGAAACCAGACAAAGTCGCCATCATCCACTGCTGGGGACATCAAAAAGAAATGAACATGGTCGCTCAAGGAAACAGGCTAGCTGACAAAGCAGCTCGGCAAGCAGCTGAAGGAACCCACAGAATACAAGTCCCGGAATTGACAAGAGACTAATCAGCTACGCTATACTCGGGAAGAACAGGAGTGGGCTAAGAGAGAAGGGGGAAGCTGAACCCCCGAAGGAACTTGGCTGCTCCCGGATGACCGGATTTTGTCCCAAAAAGGAGCCGCTCATGCCCTCATCCAGCAATACCACCAACTCACCCACCTAGAGAAAACTGCACTAGAAGTCTTGCTCCGGAGATACTACTCCATAGCCCGGCTAACTTCTCTCTATGCCACCATCAGCAGCCAGTGCCAAGTTTGTGCCAAAAACAACCCTTTGCAGGTGTATTAGTCAGGGTTCTCTCAGGAAACAGAATCAGCAGGAGATATCTATCAATAATATGAAATTTTAAAAGAGTCTCTCACGCGACCGTGGGGATGCACAAGTCCAGGTTCTGCAGGCAGGCTGCAAACCAGTGGCTCCGATGAAAGCCCGATGAAGGGTCGTTGATGAGTTTCTGGGAGAAGTTGCCTGTCCAACGACTAGCTGGGAAATTCTCTCTGAATGTTGAAATCACTTCCACTTTTAAGTCATTCAACTGACTGGATAAAGGCACCACCCATTGATAATGTAATCTCCCTGATTGATGCAGCTGTAATCAGCCATCCACGCAGTAAACTCACTGGTGATTGAAGTCCATATAAATGCTCTTGTATTACAATTAGCCTAATGCTTGCTGGAACAAACACCTGGACACAACTACTTGGCCGAGTTGACACATTAGCCTAACCATCACAGCAGGGCTCCTGTGCTCTGGCAGGTGTTCAGCACACGGGGACAGCCCCCTTTGAAGATCTCACAGTAGACTTCACAGAAGTGAAACCAAGTCGGGGGTACAAATATCTGTTGGTGATATGTACCTTTTCAGGTTGGGTCGAAGCTTTCCCCACTCACACCAAAAAGGCAAGAGAAGTGACTAAGGCTTTACTTAGAGAAATCATTCCATGACACGGGCTGCTGCTGTCGACTGGAAGTGACAATGGACCAGACTTTGTAGCTGCCATAGTCCAAGAGCTAGTAAAAATGTTAGGAATCAAGTGGAAACCTCATACCACTTAGAGACCCCAGAGTTCAGGGAAAATTGAACCCTCAAAGCCACCCTAGCCAAATTCTGCCAGGAAACTGGTCTCCCCTGGGTAGACTTACTTCTCTTGACCCTCTCCGAGTTGGATGTACTCCAGGACCCACAGGCTATTCACCCTTTGAAATTCTATTTGGGCGGCCATCCCCAATTATCCGGGCCTTCAAAGGAAATCTCAAACTTCTGAATCTTGGGAAGCCAAGATTCCATTCTCCAGCAGCTGGGGAAAACTCTAGCCGAAATACACAAAACTGTCTTGTCCCAGAATCTTATCCTTCTGGGACACCCAGTGCACCCCCACCGGCCAGGGGACCTAGTCTGGGTCAAAAGACAGGAAAAAAGAACCCCTTCAGCTCTTCCTGGACAGGTTCACATACTGTGATCCTTGTAACTCCTACTGCTCTTAAAGTTGCAGGCATCGTCCCTTGGATCCATCATTCCAGGGTCAAAAAGGTACACCTCGATAAAGAGCAGTACAGCTGGACAGCCCAACCCGTACCCGGCCACCCCTTGAGAGTGCAAGTCACCTGGGATCCCCGAGCACTGACCTCGTCAAACGCCTGCTGAATTGACCCCTTCTCCTGGTGGATCCTGTGTTTATACAGCCTGCTCGCCTTGGTATTTGGAGTTGGACTCACTGCTGTGGTCCCTACTGACTGGATTGTTGTGAATAGAGCCCTAATTGCAGTCGCTTACTGGTGTATAACAGGATGTTTCTGTGCCTTGACTTGCTTGTCCTTTCCTTCCTTGCTCCCTAGGAGCCAATACCCGCCCCCAAAATCTATGGCAGCTGCAAGTTAGTCAAAGCTGGGGCAAACAATCCATGCTGAACGCTTCAGTCCCGTTCTCGGCAGGTGCAACTTCAGCCTCTGTAATATTTGATGCTTGTAGGGCAATCCAAGATCACACTCCTTACACTTTGCTAATTGCCCCATACCCCCATGCTCCCATATCTGCCCCTAGGAGAGGGAGTAGGGGTCGCAACTATGGGAGTTATGACAAATATCTCTGCCAAGACCCCCAAAAGAGCAGAGGATTCTGCCACTCTTGGAGCTTGCTGGTAGGTGCCACCGCCCCATGGAAGGGGGTCCCACCAACTTCTCCATATCTCCTACAGAAAATCCCCAGTCCGGCAGCATGTGGCATAGAAACCTGTGACCCCATAAAACTCACCTTATTAAATATAACCACTGGATCAGAAAATACCTTTTTAAAGGCCCAAACAGGACTAAAACTAGGAATTGGAATATACGACCCATTGGGGCCAGACCCAGGGGACCTCATACTGGTCCAGCTGATCCCAGTAACCCAACCCCCAGAGAAAACCCTGATGAAAAATATCAGTAAAGCTGCCCAGACACTAAAAGCCAAAGTTAGAACAGCCCCCCGCAACGTCCTTTTGAACCAGGTTCGAAATTTCCACCAACTCCTAAATGAATCTCAGCCCTACATAGCTGCCTCCTGCTGGCTATGCACTTCCTCCAGTCTAACCATCCTCCCTGTACCTGTCCCATGGAACATAACCCCCCTAACCCATGACAGTTCTGCGGCAGCAACCAGGCCCCTCCCAGTCCTCATAACCGAACCCCTAGGAAAACTAGCTAACTGTAAAAACATAACTACCAGGTCTTCTTCAACCATCCTCCCTCTTGGAAGGGCCAACTGTGACACCACCTGCCCACTCAATGAGCCTGACCGATGTGCCGCAAACTCCATCATCTGGGTCTGTGGCACCAACACCTACCAGTGCCTACCCCAGGATGGCCAGGGCATCTGTTACCTGCTTTGGCCAGTACCATCGTTCTCAGTGCATGGAGACGAATGGCCTGGAGAGTGCTCCCGAGCCAAATGAGCAATACAGGCAATTCTGATACTCTTAGGATTAGGAGTAGTCAGGAGCTCAGCGGGGCCTCACTCACAGCTGTTCAGATGGGCTTACAAAAACTAGCACGGGAAACATCAAATGACCTCGAAGAAATATCGGGGGCTCTCAATGGGTTGCAATACCAGATAGACTCGTTGGCAGAAGTTGTTTTAGAAAACAGGCAGGGATTAGGCTTGCTCACCACAAGTTCAGGGGGGATCTGCCAGGCCCTGAGGGAAGAATGCTGTTTCTATGCAAACTCCTCAGGGATTGTTAGGGACAAGGTGGCCCTACTAAAGGAATGAGCCAAAGACCGCTTAAACCATGTATACCAGGCATCTGCCAACAGGAACTACTTCCAGTATCTCCTCGCCTGGATTTTGCCATTTATGCCAGTAATAGCCTCAGTCTTCTATCTCTTAACTTTTGGGCCATGCGTTCTATGGTACCTAACACAATACATCACTTCCCATTTAAACGCCTTAAAACACCAAGAAATGCCTCATGTTAAATATCAGTCCTTGGGGACTATAGAAAAATTCCCATGTTAGCAGATGATGCCCCATAAAGAATTATAAGGGCATCAAAAGCAGGGAATGATAAAGAAAGTGCTGAGACCATAACCCCCCTCAGCAGAAACCCACAGCTTTAGGAAAACAAACTCCCCTTGGTGCCTTTTCTCCCCTCCTCCCCTTTTCTCCGTGGAATCGACATCATTAGGAAGATAAGCACTTCTTGCCTGCCCCTTTTCAACTGGAATTTACAACTCTAAACAGATAATGACTCTTTTCCTCCCTAATAGCCCAGTGCTTTAGGAAGATAAGCTAACCTCCTTCTTTTTGCTTTTGTAACCCTGCCTGCCCGCTTGCTTAGGAATTTGCCCACTTATTCCTCGTACATAGCAGGCACTTGTTGCAAGTTGGGTTTCCTGGGAAGCAGATTCTGAGATGGAATTTGTGGCATGACTTCTACAATGGAGTGCCCTTGGGATCAACATCAGTGAAAGGGAAGGGAAGGAAGCATGACTGGGCAGAGGGAGACGTTGCACGGTGATATAGTCTCGATGAGGGTCTCAGCAACCCCAAAGGGAGTGCTGAAGCTGGGATGGCCCTTCAGAATTGTACCAAATTGGGGTAAGGGGCCTGAGCCTTTATAAATCCTTGTTGATCAGTTTCTGGTTACAGGGAGCATGACCTTGGGGGAGGTGTTTTTTGTTAGGCAATCCCTGTCGTGGGCTGACAGCAGAGGACTTTCTGGCAGCAGCATTTTTGGCAGCTGGGGAAATAGTTCCTTCATTTCTGAGGGGATATCTTGGCAACATATCACAGAGCCTACCACAGACTCAATAAATTGGTTAAATAAATAAATTGGTTGAGATCTAAGATGGGGTGAGAGTTCATGATTTGCAGGAAGGGAAGGAAAGGAGAAACAGATCAAAGAATCCTCATATCCAAATTCCCTTCTTAGCTCAATTATCTATTTGCCTACTCTGTGTAAAGCCCTGTGCCAAGTGCTAAATGGGGTATAACATTACAGACAGTGTGACCCCTCCCCTGAAGAAAGGGAGAGAAACAGGGGCACAAATATCCATGGTTCAAAGCAGTATGTTTTACTTATATGTGTGGCACAAATTAGGCTTCTAGGGGGAAAAGAGGAGGAGGGACACTTTTCAACTGAGAGAGAAGGGGAAGGGTTGAGGAAGGCAACATGAGGAGAGGCTTTGCTCTATCCTCAAAGGAAGGTTAAGATTTTGTTAGGCAAAGAGGGTGGGATGGCATCCAACAGACAAATGGGTAGTGGATAAAGGGCCCAGAAGTGGGCCCATCAGTTCTTTCACCCGTATGTCCTAACACTTAAAGTTGGGGTCTTGAGTGTGTATAAATCCCTCAAATGCTACACAACATCTGCTGTTCTACTTACCTTCTGAGAGAAGAAAGTGCTACCTCTTTGCCTGCCCTTACTATCAGTCTTGGGAGGTAATTTATAGGAGTTCTATATGACTTGTTCTATTTTCAAGACTGTAATAAGCCAGTAAACCCAATCACCCAAGCTATAAAACAGGTCATTGTATTTGGGAAACTTGAATGCAATATATACAGAAAAGACCAATCTGAAGAGAAATCAATAGGGTGGTAGCTGAGTCCCTGGTTAAAAAGTTTAGAGTCCAATAAGTGCAAAGCTCATCACTAGATAACTTTACAGATGAAGAAATTGAGGCACAGAAAGGCAAAGGGAGCCTACTCAAGGTCACAAGACAGATCGGTGTCAGTGGTTAAAACCCAACATTAAACACACACAGTCACCATGCCCCTAAAATGACCTCCTAAATCTGTGGTTAAATATTAAAGATATCTCCCTTCTTTAATTATTACCGGTAGTAGCCACTGGCCACCCCAGTCAGTGAGTCAATTGGCAGCTCACATCTAATTATAGCTACTGCATAGAGGAATGACAGCAGTTGAGTTAGCTTTGAGTCTCTTTTCCTGTAGCTCATGAGTGGCAAGCCAAGAAATAAACTATGGGCTTTATTGTTGGGCTAAGAGAATGATTTACAAAGCCCTGGCAGCAATCACCAGCCTTGGATCTGTTGGCAAAAAGAAAACACTCCGGGTTGCAATTTCAGAGAGTGAGTAATAGTGACGTGAAACCATGGTTTCAGCTTGAGGTTCCAACTTGGCTTTGGGTTTTCCTGCCAGTTAACCAATTTCTGTTTGCCTAAGTTAACTTGAATAGCAACTTCCTGGTATGCTTAAAAAAAAAAGTCTTTTCCACTGCTATACTAGAAATGGATCCAGCATTTCTTTTTTTAAACAATTTATTGAAGTATATCATTCAAACATGAAGATACACAAATTATAAGTATTCAGTAAACATTGTGAACCCACAAAACAAACATGCATAACATCATACAGGGCTCCCACACATCACCCCCCAAACACCCTGCATTGTTGTGAAACATTTGTTAACAAATCATGAAAGAGCATTGTCAAAGTATTATTACTAACTATAGTCTGTATCTTCCTCCCCTATACATTTTTTAAGGATTTATTTATTTACTTTTATCCATTTTTATACCCCCCCCCCCCCGTTCCTGCTGTTTCTGTCTCCATTCACTGGACAACTCTCTGTGTCCATTTCCTTCCCTTTCTTCTCATCCTTCTCCTCCTGTCTTCACTGGGATTCGATCCACAGAATCTCCGATGTGGGAGAGAGGCATCCTACCACCTGTGCCACCTTAGTTCCTGTTTTTTTGGTGTGTCTTGTCTTGGTTCTCCCTTGTGTCACTCTCCTGTTACATCATCATCTTGCTGCATGGCTTGTGGGGCCTGGCAGCTCATCCACTCATGGGGCCTGGTGGCGCACCCACTTGCGGGGCCTGGAGGCATACGCGCCTTCTATATTTTTCTTTTTTTCTTTTTACAGAGAGGTCCTGGGGCTCGAATCCAGGTCCCATCATATGGACACCCAACCACCCGAGAGCCACATCTGTCCGCCTCTTAAGGTTGACCAAAGATACCCAAAGTTACAGTCTTTTCCCATACAGGATGGTCATATAATAAATCAGGCTTAGTTTATTACCAGCACTCTAAAAACCAGACCTAGGGAGAAAAACTAGGTCTGGGACACATGCATGGTTTCTAATATAGCGAATGTTTAGCCTACCCTGATTATCAATAAATCAGGACAGCAAGAATATTCGCATTGAATCCAGCATTTCTTAAGGAACTCGATCCCTTTGTTTGCTCACTGGCAACCTTCTCAGACTTGGAATGTGTAATATTGTCTGGTGGCCAGGCTAGGAATCAAAATGAGGAGTGGGTACCAACAGTGGTCACTGAAGTGGGTAGCCTGGAAACTGAACCACGATGGGAAAGGCACATGTAGAGATTAGTCCTGAAAGATCTGATAAGCCCATATATGAAGTTATGCAAAGTATGGTTCCAGGCCTCAAGAAACTTAGAGAAGCAGGTAGAGGACCTAAGCAAGGGAAGCCCCCAAACCCTAATGATAAATGTTTATTATTTATTCCAAATGTGACAGCTATTAACTAGTGCAGAAGTGTTTAGTTTTTCTCACTAATGGGCCCCATGATCACAAATCCCTGGGTGTGGACCCCATGAATTTTGTATTCAAAAATATTGAAATTTGAATGGTCCCAGCAAGGCCTATAAATTCTGGCAAGGATCAGGTACACATAGATACTTTGTTCATATCTGAAATTCTATTTTTCAGGATTCCCCTTAATACCTAGTTTCAAGGTGAAATTGTAGTAAAATGGAACTTTACAGAATTACATAATTTCATTTATAATTATTCATGGGAAAAAGCAAGCTAGTATTAGACCAGGCAACAAACGGTTATGCAACTGTCAGTGATGGAGATTATTAGACACTATCAACCTACTAGACTGAATGTTAGATAATGAATAAAAACATTTTTATTTTCCTAAAAATCTTATGCTGGCCCCTTCTAGGGGCCACATTTTGGAGGCTAGAGAACTGGGATTTAATATATCAGTCATCAGTCCCTCCAATTTCCAGCCTTCCCTGTCACTTATTTCTTTGATAAATTTGTCAAATTATCTTGTTCAAAGGGGATTAATTAGGCAAGTGGCTTGGCCCTTTTCACATAATAGGTTTCTTTTTCTATGGTTTTCCTCGTGGCTATAAACTTGTTCAGTGATAAAGCCATCAGTCTTTCCATAAGAGAACACAAGGAACCAGTAAAAGAAAGTCTCAAACAAAATGACACCTCCTTAATATCTTGCCAGATGGTAGCACCCTTTCAATTCGCCTTTTTGAAGTTTGCTGTCTTAAGACTACAGGGTTTACTCTTCTCAGCTCTGCTGAGTAGTAAAAGAACTTTTCCCCTGTAGGAGAGTATTATAAGATTCCACAACCCTGCTAATCCCCAGGCATTTCTCAGTTGGGGTTTTAGGTTGTACTCACATTTAAGAGAAAGCCTGAGATGTGATGGAAAGTACAGGGGTATGGGTGTGGTAGTTGCTTTTGGAGCATGAGGGCTTTATTTCCTTCCTGAAGACAAATTCAACAACAAATTTTTTTTTTTAATTCTGAGTTATTGTCCATGCATGTGTGTGTGTATACCATGTTTATAGACTAGTGGGTGCTCCATGGACCACCTTTCCAATTTGGAAGCAAGATATCACTTTTGCTATACTAGCAGGCACCAGCAGTGGTGATAATGGTGAGATGTCATCTAAAGTGGCTTCAGAGGCAGTGGCCATCAGAGAGAAATATGGAACAGAATAAGATGCAAGGATAGTCTATCAGTTATCTATTTCTATGTAACAAACCCACCCCAGAGCTTAGTGGCTTAAAATAGCCACCATTTGTTCATGATGTGGGTCAGTAATTCAGGCTGGACTCAGCTGAGTAGTTCTTCTATTGGCCCCCATGGGGTCATTCATGTGGCTACAATCAGCAGGCAGGGTTGGCTGGGGATTTGTTGATTAAGGGATCTCACCTGGTATAGCTCAGCTTTGTTTCACAGACTTTTTTTTACATCGTGGAAGGAAAGTTCCCAGCAGTGAGTCGGCAAGCCCAAATGCACAAGCAGCCTCACATTTCTAATGTCCCAATGGCCAAGCCCAGAGTCAGTGTGGGAGAGGATTACACAAAGACATAGATTCATGAAAGCATAATTCACTGGGGACCATCAATGTAAGAATCTTCCACAGTTCATTTTTCTGAAAACCTTTGTTAACATGCCCTGTGATTCCCAAAGATAAATCACCTGTTTTAAGAGCTAGTGGAGAGCAGATGTAGCTCAAGTGGTTGAACGCCTGCTTCTCACGTACAAGGTCCCAGTTTCCATCTCCAATACCTCCTAAAAAAGACAGAAAAATGAACAGCAAACAAACAAAAAAAAACAACTCGAGGGAGCTGGTGTAGCTTAGTGGCTGAGCCCCAACTTCCCACATACGAGTTCCCAGATTCATTCCCTGGCTGTGTAACAAAAACAAAAACAAACAAAAACAAAAAAAACAAACAAACAAAAACTAGTGGAATATTTGTTTTCATTACTATGACCCCATTTACACACTCAGGCAAGAAAGACCTGGGGAAATTCAAATTAGTTGACTTTGAATAAATCCCTTAATCTCCATGAGACTTAGTTTCTCATTTGCAAAAATCAACCTCCTAGGGTTATGGTAGGGACCAGATGAGCATGTGGCCTTTTGTGAAAAGTGTGAAGCCCCACACATGTGTGGGTGTCTTCAGTCAGTCAGGAGAATTGGTTCACAGGAAAATGTACAGGCACACGGTGAAATAATGGAAAGAACGCCAAGTGATTGGGTTATTTAAAGAATTTCTTTTAAAATCATGAAAAGACCTCTTGCCTCCAGATACATTAAGTTTAGTCTCCTTCTCTTTCTCTGTCACAAGATCAACAAGAAGAAAACAGATTTTGTGTTTATTTCACTATCTGCTTTACCTTTTTTCCTAATCCTAAATTGTTCCCCCATTTCAAAAGCAACTTGTTCCCTCCTGCTTTGAATAGTGTCAACCCAGTTCACAAGACATCTTGTCCAGAATGTGTTTGACTGATCACACCCTAAGTTGATCCCTACTTATCCATCCATCAAATGTTACCAATTCCTTTCTAAGTGTCTGGCACGCTGCTAGGACCTGGTGACACAAAGATGAACGAGGCATAGCCTTTTTTTACTCTAGTAGCTCACAAACTAGAGATGAGATAGATGTATAAACAGGAAATAGTGCTATTTTATGATATGAAAGAAAAATGCACATTCATGCAACAGACATTTAGTGATCACTTTGTGATGGCGTGAAATACAAAAATGAATAAAAACCTTTTTTTAATAAATACTGTTTTTAAAGATTCATTTTATTTATTTATTTCTCCCCTCCACCCCGCTGTTGTTTGCACTCGCTGTCTGCTGTGTCTGTTCGTTGTGCGCTCTCTGTGTCTTATATTCTTCTTTTTTAGGAGGCAGCGGGAACCGAACCTGGGACTTCCCATGTGGGAGGTAGGTGCCCAATCACTTGAGTTACATCCACTCCCTGCTTGTTGTGTCTCTCGTTGTGTTTCCTCATTGCATCATCTCATTGTGTCATCTTGTTGTGTCATCTCATTGCATCAGTTCACTATCTTACTCGTTTTCTTTAGGAGGCACCAGGAACTGAACCCAGGACCTCCCATGTGGTAGGCGGGCACCCAACTGCTTGAGCTACATCTGCTTCCCTCTATTTTTTTTTTTTTATTATTTAACAGTTTTATTCTGCCTTAGAATAAAACCCTTGCTTTCGTATTGTAAGATGCACTGCAGGTATGCCATGCTGCCAGTTATTACTGGAGCACCAAATGCCCCAGTAACTGACCCAGAGGGCTAGGAAAACACATGAGTCCAAACTTTCAGAGCAGGAACCTTCTCTATTTTTAAGGAGTGTCTGGGGAAGGAGACAGACAAGTCAACAGTCATAATTTAGGAGCAGAATTAGGCATGAGGTTCAGAGGACTGTGCAGAGAACAGACACCTGGCAGATTACAGTGATAGGGCACATTTCCCATAGGGTTTATATAAGGCAGGGAGAAAGGCAGAGGGTGGATTCCAGACAGGTGAGCAGTGTGCACAGAGACAGAGTGGCTCGTGAGAGCATGGCATTTTGGGGAAGTCAAAAGCAGCTCAGCATGGTTGGTACACAGAGTGAAAAGGGAGAGGTCATAGAGGTAGGCAGAGGCCGGTGGTCCTGGGGAAGCACTGATGGTTTTAAGTAGAGAAGTAGCCCAATGAGATTTACATTTTTTTTTTTTAAAGAAGCTTTAGATTACATAAATGTTACATCAAAGATATAGGGGATTCCCAAATACCTCATTCCCACCATGTCCCACACTTTCCCACATTAACATCTTTCATTAGTGTGATACATTTGTTACAATTGATGAACACATGTTGAAGCATTGCTACTAACCATGGACTATATTTTACATTATTGTTTATGCTTTGTCCTGCACAATTTTATAGGTTTTGACAAAATGTTTAATGGCCTGTATCCATCATTGCAATGTCATACAGGACAATTCCAATGTCCCAAAAATTTAGAAAGAGCACCCAAGCAGCAATGGGGAGAACAATTGTCACATATGGGGGCAGACTGAGGGCAGGAAAATGAAGTAGGAGACTCATCATTTAATTCAAATGGGAAATGATGAAGGAATAAACTTAAAGAATAGTAGTGGGAATAGAGAGAAGGGTACAGTTTTGGAAGGCAGAAATGAAGAATAATAGGACTTGGTGGATGCCAGGATGTAGGGAGTGAGGGGAAGATGGAGTAAAGGGTAACCTTTAGATTTCTAGCTTGGACAATCCAGTGTTTGTTGCTGCTGTTTTCCAAAAATTGTAAACTTGGAGCAGCAGCAGGGTTACAGATGGAAGATGATGAGTTCCAGTTTGGACATGTTCAGTTTTGTGATCTCTGTAGGACAGCCCAGTAGAGATGTCCACTGGGCACTTGGATGTGTGAGACCAGAGGTAAGTCAAGAGACATGGGCTGGGGAGAAATATATTGGGATCTTCAGATATAGGGGCAGTTCAGAGGAGTGGATGAGGTCACCTGGGGGTATATGTATGCTGTGAGAAGAAGAAGGCAGAAAATGGAATCATGGAGAATCCCATCACATATGGGAGAGGTAAAGAAAGACTGCCTGGAAACAAGACAAAGCAGGAGTCATTAGTGGGAGGGTCTCAGGGAAGAATAGTATCAAAAATAGCATCAAGAAAGGCAAAAGAGGCTCTCAAATGCTGAAGAGAGCAACGTTTCACAGCCTCTCTCTCTCTCTCTCTCTCTCTCTCTCTCTCAGTATAGATAGATAGATAAATAGACATAAAGATGTACAGTCAATCCTCATTATTTGCAGATTCTGTATTCGTGAGTTCACCTACTTGTTAAAACTTATTTGTAACTCTAAAATAATACTCAAAGTGCTCTCATGGTAATTTGAAGACATGCACAGAAGAGCAAAAAAATTGAGCTGTCCAACATGCGCATTCCTAGCTGAGGTCAACAAGGTGACACTCTGCTTTCTTGTTTCAGCTCTTATACTATATACAAGTGGCCTTTTTGAGCTATATTTAGTGTCACATTTTTACACATTTTTGTGCTTTTTGTTGGTGATTTTGCTGTTTAAAATGGCCCCCAAGTATAGTGCTGAAGTGCTGTCTAGTATTTCTAAGTGCAAGATGGCTGTGATATGACTCATGGAGAAAATATGTGTTAGGTAAGCTTCACTCAAAGTGCTGTTTGCAATGAGTTTAATGTTAATGAATTAGTAATATTTATTCAATAAGGAGTTTTCAGATAGAAACACACATAAAACAAGGTTATGTATTGATAGCTGGATGAAAATGTGACCAGAGGCTGGCAAGAACTAACCCTTTATTTTCCCCAGGGACAATTGTTCAGTCTTTGATAATTCAGTGTTTGTGACTTTATAGAACATAACTACTACAAATAAAAAGAATCAGGAAGCAGCTGTGGCTCAATCAGTGGGGCTCCCGTTTGCCATATGGGAGGCCCCGGGTTCCGTTCCCGGGGCCTCCTGGTGGGGGCAGGGCCTGCCCGCATGGCGTGGTTGGCTGACCCAGCGAGCACAGGCAGCAAGGGGGGGATAAATGAATAAATAAATAAAATCTTTAAAAAAAAAAAAGAATCAACTGTTGTGTGTATCCATACCTACACACACATATATACACACAAATTCATGTTATTCTACCATTCTGCAGTATTAGTCTGTTACTTTGCAATGATTTACCCCATCATTTTATGTGTGTTGTTCTTCAGGTTTTGGAGTGAGACTCACAGCAGCGTCTGTTTGCTTTTCCAGAGACAGCAGAACGCTTTTGAGGTTTATATCCCTGCCAGATAAATACTGCCACAGCCAACTTCTTGCAGAAGTTGTCTGTCCCTTGGCCACTTTAGCTCTAACTCTGAGAATTCTCAGCAGGGTTATCTTGTTTTTCTCTCCAGGGCTTTTCCTAGGCCCATCACTTAGTGATGATGGACAACTGGAGGAGGGAAACTTAGTGGTTCTGCTCCAGGCAGTGTGAGATGGGGCTGCTCATTGAGGGGTTGAGCAGAACCCTGTGCTTTGGCGTGGGGTCAGAATGTATGGAAATTATGGAAATTGCTTCTAGTACCCTCTGCATCCCCACACTTGGAAAGGATCCAGTTAGCTCAGGCACTTCATGGGTTCCCTTATTCTGGGGAAAGGGAAGGAATATAGACTCTTATTTACTCCTTCCTCCAATGGGATAAGAGAGCATTTGAAAAAAGGTGAAAGTAATTTCTCCAAAGCCATATGATTACTTAAGGGATCTAGGATTTGGACACAGGTCTATTTGACTCTAGAGATCTTTCCACTCTTAAATTACTCTCTCCTCTCTTGTCTTCTCCCCCACCACCCAGTTCTCCCTTCCATTCCCAGTTTTACTCCACACTTGCTCCAGATGCCCATGTACCAACACTGGAAGAATTATGCCCAAATCCTGGAGCACCTTTTCCTGAAAATAAACATAGTTGGTCAACCCATAGCCAGCTGACTATTCAACCAGTCAGTGGAGTATGTCACTCTTTGAGGGTATGGAGAGTATGGAGTAAATGTTCCAAGAGAATCAGCTTTATGCCTTAAGAAGCTCCCTGTCTTGTTGGAAACCTGAGTGCTGAATGAAATGTCAGAGCTCATTCTTTCTAACCCACTCACCTTCAACAGCAATTGCTTCTATGTAATACACATTTAGCACTTTTTGGGGTGCATTAAGTGTCTTTTTCTAATCTCAAAAAAAAAATTCCGAGGTAGGCAGGGCATACCCTTTCACCCTTTCCCCTGAAATGAAACCAGAAGAGCATTGCTCACCCAGCTGGGCAGTCTCAGGGGTCCAAAGTGAGCTCAGTCTTGAGTGACAAACTCAGCATTCTGGTCACTTCAGCACATGACCTTTCTGAGGTCCTCCAGCATGAATCTCCTCCACAGTGACCTGCCAGTGATGGTCCAGCCTCTGTCTGAACATCATCTCCCACCAGAGATGGCAACTCCCAGCCTCCCAGCACAGTCTCACACTTTGAACTCTCCCAGTCTTCTCTTATTTTGAGATTCAATCTCCCTCCCCAGAGCTCCCTCCGCAGAATCAGGAGGAAAAGACTTGAGCTGCCTATTTCCCTTTTCACCTTCTCACCACAGTCAAGGCCAGGAAGGCGGCTCTGAGCCCTTAGCTTCCCGGGCTTGCTGGGAGCAGGCAGACACGGCGCCTGCAGGGAATTGTGTGCAGCAGCGCTGTTTCCTCATACCTGAGCTGTCCACCAGCTGCGTGCTCCACTTCTGGCCCTATTTAAGGCCAGCACACTGGAGCTGGCAGTGAGTCACGTCACCTGGGAGGACAGTGGCAGCTCCATTCACCCCTGCGCCCAGCCGTGGGAAGGGACCCTGTCCCTCGCCATGGCTTCCCTAGGGCAGATCATCTTCTGGAGGTATTGTACTCCTCTTTCTAGCCTTCCAGGTGAAGGGACCAGGGGAAAAGTCTTTTGGGGCTGCTGAGGGCTGTTGGGCCGTCCTGCAGGGCCCCACCTTTACCCTTATCTGATCCAGCATTGGGCTGGCAGGGGCTTGATCAGACAAGATCCTAACTGAATTCAAACTGGCATCACACTTCCGCCGTTTCAGGGCTTGGGAAGTTTAGAGAAGGTGGCCTGGCATGGAAGGCCGGCACCTGCGGGGGCGGCCCTGGGCCTAGAAGACTGAGTGCCAAGCTGGGAACTCCATGGAGACATCGAGCTCTATTTGGGGGCTGAGCAGGGTGGCGTGGGAGCTGCCGGCGGGTGATGGTTTGCCTCTCCTGATGGTATTCAGGGGCCCCTCTGCACAGCCCTCAGGATGAAGGAGGTGAACGTGCTTTGACTATTTTCTATGGGTATGATTCCTCGGGACTGTTGAGTAATTCATTCCAACACCCCGCCCCCACCCCCTGCTGGATGGACTCTCTAGATTTCTAGGGGGCTCCTTGATAGGGGTCCCCTGCTGCTTCTGCTTAGACAAAAAGACTTTCACTGAAGGCTAGAGACTGCCCACCCTGGAGGGTGGGATGGGGAGGGAGAAGGATATATAAGGAAACAACAGGAGAAGCAGGAGCCAGTGGACTTGTATAAAATGCTGTTGTACAAATGTATTAGTAGAAAACAATTAGGAGAGGTAAAAACTGAAAGAATGGTGATTTATGGGACTGGCCAAACTGCCCAGAGGTGAGGAAAAAAAGAAAGTCCTCTCCTCTACCTTTTGTTCCTCTCAGTCACATTCTAATTTTCTTTTTTTCCTGAGGACATCATTTGCCTTTCTGAAAGGAAACAGTTGGAAATGGAAGGATTTTCTTGAGGTGGTTGGCAATTCAATGTCAGTCACAATTCGTAATGGTGTTTTGGGAAACTGGTACCTGGTTGTTTGAGGGACTAAGCCTCTAACTTCTAGGTATCTTTTCCAACAAAAGGAAGAAAAGAAGGGAGGGAGAGAGAATGGGAAGGAAGTGGGAAACCTCAGGTATACAATGAAAAGTGTGTAGAGAGACTGAGTAACTACATTATGTTGTCGGAGGCTGCCTAGAAAATTCCCTTCCTTAAAATAAAATGTCAGCTTTCTCACTGGTGTTCATCTGAAGTCACCAGTCCCATAGCAAAGGCAGAGGGGACTCTGCATGATTGGCAGGGCCTGCTTGGGCAGCATTCTCCTTCCTGTGCTCTGTCAGATCCCTGGAGAAGCAGCGGGTGTGGTGGAGGAGGTAGGAAGCAGGGGGAGGGACGGGGGACTTCCATTCAGCAGAGGCAGCTAGTGATTTGCAAGCACCTTCTATCTACCATGCCCTGCGCCAGGTGCTTTACTACTTTACAGTAGTGTCTCCTTTAATCCTCACCACCACCCTGTGGGGGCTTGTTAGCCCCTCAGAGAAGTTAAGTCATGTGCTTAAGGCCACAAAGTGTGTAAGGGCGGGACGGCATTTCAACCCACTCTATCTGGCTCTGAAACCCCAAGCTCCCCCAACTGGGCCATGCTTGCAGGCTCCGGTTCCCTAACTCCCCTGCCTCGCATTCCTCCAGCTGTTTCTTGTATGTGAAACATGCCTCATACAACAAGTGGCTCTGTTGTTCCAAGGACTGGACGTGTGGGCTTTCTAATAGTACATTACAACCAGACTGACTGGTTTTGCTGGAGGATTAGCAGAAGGTGGGTGTTTAAGACCCACTGGAATTAACAGAGGCTACTCTTGTTGGCCTCAGCATGCCTCATTAGCTATTCATGTTCTGCAGTTGCAACAGCAGTAAGCCATTTGGCAGGCAGATCCTTCATGCCAATCAGGAAAAGAGTCGTAGGATCAGCTTTGGTGGGAAGCATGGTCTGGAGAGCTTATCCCACAGATGCAGGTGGAGCTCACCTGGGGGGACCTGATGTCCACTCTTGGTCCTAACAAACCTTGTTTCTTTGCCATAATTTCTTTAATTAATAACTACCTCTTACTGAGGTGGTCATGGTGGTTGGTGATGTGGAGAGCTCATGAGAGAGCCTGTCAATCTTAGCACACCCAGTGGACTTGACTCTTAAGTACCAGAGAGCTTAATACCCTCAAATGTCACCCTCCAAATGCATGCTGCTCAGGGATGCAATGCTGATGTGCAGTTTCCACCACACGTGGCCTCCTCGGTACATATGGAAGCTGTGTGACCAGAACGCTCCCCACCTCTTCCCATTGTGACTCTTCATGGCTGCAACGTTCATCCCAAGAACAGTTGTTGAGTGCCTGCCATGAGCCAGGGACTACACATCTGTGGGTGGAAAAGACACAATCACTGTTCTGAGGGGGAAAGTTCTGTCCAACAATATTAACTGAGCACCTACTACATGCTGGGTATTGCATAAGGCCACTGGGACTAAGACATTGACAAGATCATAGTCCAATGGGGGAGAAAGACTCCCAAACAGACAATTCCAACATGCCATTCAGAAGTCACTAGACAATAACCCAGGATACAATGGGAGCATTTCCCTAACTGAGGCTCTGAGGAAGATTTCCTGAGCCAGATGATAGCTGGGCTGAGTTTTGAAGGATGAATTAGTGCAAGTCAAGTGAAAGAGTGAGGCAGAAAGAACAGAAGAAAACATCAAAAACTCATAAATTATCCTGATGCGTTGGATGGCTACAAGCCACTCTTCATGCCAGAGCATGATGGTTGAGGCAGGGAGTGCTGAGAAACGAGGCTGAAGAGGTTATGTAGGGGCCTGGCATGCTGGGCCTAATTTACCAGACTCAGAACTAGGAATTTATTCTGTTGCTGATGAGGAATCACTGAAGCTCTTTAGTTTTCATTTTAGGTAGATTACTCCAGTAACCATGTAGAGGATGGACAGCAGTTGGGGAGCAGCTGCAGTCAAAAGGAGAAGGAATGATGAGGGCCTGGGTAGCAGGGATCCAGAGGAGGGAAATGGATTCAAGAAACATTTAGGACTTGAAGTTGGCAAAATTTGATAAGTTATTGGAAGGGCAGGTAGGGAAATATGGAATGACTCCCATGTTTCTGAATTGGGTAGAGTGAGTTGGGAAAGAGGGAAGAAAAAATAAGACTTAGTTAACTCTGGGGTATGTTGAATCTGAGGCTCCCCTGGGACCTCCAACTTGTGATGCTCTGCAGGTAGTAAAAGACAAGACTGAAAGTGGGAGGGCTAGAGATAAAAACTTGAGAGTCAATAGCTCAGAGGCAAGGAATGGTCGGTCACACGGGATGTTTTCTAAGGAGAACATGTAGAAGAAGAGCAAAGGCCTGGAGATGGAAAGCTGGAAAACACCAACATCTATGAATGGGCAGAGGAAGAGGAGGCCAAGGAACAGCTGGGAGCAAATGGTCAGAGGGGTAAGAAGAGTCCTGCATAGAGAAGTCTCATGGATGTCAACAGAGTAGAGTTTCTTGGGCACCCAGGGCTGGTAGGAGTGTCATACAGACCCACATCAGGCCTGGTGCTGATGGAGAAATCCAAGCCAGATGAGAATATGGCCAATGAAAGGTTTAAGCAGACCTCAGGTGGCTCTGCCCAGAAAGAGGTGAGAACAATGCTGCCAATTGCTCCTTTTATGCTCACAGATGATGAATGTCTGTTCCTGGTGCCCAGCTGATTCCCTCCCCAGGGTTAACTCCTGGAGGGGCTGGACTTGGTCTTGCTCACTGTTGTAGGGAGGCAGGGTAGCACAATTGCGCACTTGGGCTCTGGAATCAGACTGCTTGGGTTCAAATCCTCATGCCACCATCTATCTTCACCTTTATGAGCCTCAACTTCCCTATCTACAAAATGGACTGATAATAGTACCTAACTCTTAGGGTTGTGTCAATGGCATGCAATAGGGAAACGGATGTGGCTCAAGAGGTTCGGCGTCCGTCTACCATATGGAGAGACTGGGGTTCGATCCCCAGTACCTCCCGGTTAAAAAAAAAAAAAAAAAATGGCATGCAATAATCATGTGCCTGGCATATCCCAAGAACTCCACAAATGTGAGCTATTACTATAATCATTAAATCATTATTTGCATCATGCCCAGATCATGGTCAAAGTTTGTTAAACTCCACTCCATGGCCCCACAGGCTGTCTTGTCCCTGAAATGGGGTACACACTAGAGCAGGGGTCTTAACAAGGGGTCTGTGAACTTGAATTGAAATTCAAAAAACATTATTCTTGTGGAGACGTGTTGGTGCAGGTGTGATACATTTACTAAATAATACACAGGATAGTGTGGACTTAGAAAGAGGTCTGTGGCTTTCACCTGACTGGCAAAGGGGTCTGTGGAACAAAAAAGGTTAAGAACCCCTGCTCTAGATGAACTGCCACTGACCCCTCTCAAAGACAGTTAATTCTAACAAAGCTCTAGAGAATATTCATATGTCTAGATTCTTATTTTGGAGAAAAAAATTCATCTTCCCCGCTTCCGTTGTCTACGAATCTGAGGCACAATCCTTCTCTCAACCTGAGTACGGTCACGGTTTAGAATCGCTATTAAATATCTGGCTCCCACAGTATTGAGCATCAAAAGAGGTGGTGACGGACTTCAAGGTGGTGGGGTAAGTCTGAGATCCTGACGTGCATAATCTCAGTGACTAGATCTTTCTGATGAGGTACTGTTGATGTAAAGACCAAGAACCTGGGATCGGATGTGGCTCAACTGGTTGGGCGTCTGTCTCCCATATGGAGAGACCTGGGTTCGATCCCTGGGACCTCCCGGTAAAAAAAAAAAAAAAAGAGCAAGAACCTGCAGCGGGCAACTGGAGCTGTGGAGCTCTGACCAAGCACTGGGCAATGGTTAATTAATTAAACCACCTTGCACTCCTAATTATCTCCGTGTCATAGATGCAAATGGTGCTGCAAGATGATTTGTTCAATGTCTCCCAGCTAGCCAATGGCAGAGCCTAGAGTAGAACGAAGTTCCTACCTTATCCTTGATACAGACCTATTCGAAAATTATCTTTCTAATCAGCTTGTCCTCATCTCCTGCCACTTAAAGCAGAATGCAACTTATTACTAGCAAAGACTCACTTCCTCAGTGACAATTGACCACCACAGTAGAAGAGAGTTCTCAGCCAGCAGAGGAGGCAGCTGTCCCCAGAACAGGCAGCCGTTCCAAGTGGCTGCTCTGGCTGAGTGCAGGAGTAAGATACGACTGAAACTCAATGAGAATTATATCCTTTTAGAGCTGAAGGAGACTCAGAAATTCAGTCCAGCCCCTCATTTTATTGATGGGATAATCAAAATAGATTGTGTAACCTGTCCAATGTTCATACAGCTAAAAAAATGATAGAACGGAGCTTTTTCAATGATCCTAAATGGCCCAATGACTTGAACCAAAAATTTGGATTTCAGTGGACCATGTTTTATCCAAGCATCAAAAAGCCCCATATCTGAGAGATCAAAGCTTCATCCAGTTGTTACCCTTTGACAGATGAAGAAGAGGAAATAATGAGGATTCTGGAGTTAGTCTGACCTGTTTTCCTATTACAACCTTTATTTCCCGGCTGTGTGACCTCAACTAAGTTATTTAAGTTCTCTGTGTCTTCATTTCCTTATCAGCAAATTGGGGAATAATAAAAGTACCTACTGTAAGGTTGTTGTGAGGCCATAATGAGTTAATACATCTAAAGAGCTGAGTTAGAGCAGTGCCCTAGCACATCGTTAGCAATTTATGTGCTAATTACTCTTATTAAATTATTCCCTCCCATTGTTTTTACACAATAACAAAATGACTTGGAGGAAGGGAGAGGAATGAAAAAAAGTCCAGTAATAGCAGCTGGGTTTAAGGACCCTTTGTGTCAGGAAACTTTTGGGATTTTAGTGGTCTCAGGAGATACCTTCTTTCATTCCGTGAGATGGGGGAAGTCCTTAACCACCTGAAGTGGCACCTGAAGTGTCCCAACGCTCACCTGGTTACTCAGGTGTGACTGTGGACCAGCAACTTTAGAGTCATCTGAATGCTTATTAATAAGGCAGATTCGCTGGCCCCACCCAGACCTACTGAATCAGAATAGGCATTTTCACAAGATCCCAGGAAATTCCTACACGCATTGAAGTTTGAGAGGAAGAGCATTGGAGCAGTGGTTCTCAAAGTAGGGTCCCTGGATCAGCAGCATCACCTGGAAACCTGTTCAAAATACAAATTCTCAGGCCCCACCCTAGACCCACTGAATCAGAAACTCTGGGAGAGGGGCCCAGCAGTCTGTTTTAACAAGCCCTCAAGTTATTGTGATACACACTAAAGTTTGAGAAGTTTTCTCTGGGCCTGTACACTCTTCAGAAAAAGCATAAGAATTTACTCCAGGTAGATATACATTTTGCTTGGGACCATTCATCATTCCACATTCCTCCTTAAGGAATGCTCTAAAGTACAACAGATGGACTTAGATGAGAACAGAGGAAAACACATGAAGTTTCTAGAGGAAAAAAACCGAGGTTATATTTCTCTTTATATTAGCTTTCCACGATCCCAAGCCATATGCCCAGAATGCTTCAGATTTACTATCACATCACTTCAAATGAATTCTTACTACTCCCAGCACAGCAGTAATATGAGAGAAAGAGCAGGCAGTTTTCCCTACTTCTTTTTCTACAGATTTAGAATGAAAATTTTCATAGAATAAAAACCATGAAAGATTTGAGAGACAGAGCCTCTGTAAAACGTAGGGGTTTTGAATTGTCTTTTTTAGCTTCTAATTTTGGCTTCCCATTGTGATCCCCCACCCCCCTGCAGAATGGCCATGTCACACCTCTCTTCAATTCTCTGTCAGTTCTTCCCGCCTCCCCCTCTCCCCCTTCCCTCAGTATCAAATGATTATCTTGCTTCATCTTTCACTGATAAAAATAGGAGCCAGCAGATGGGTCCTCCTTCCTCTTTCCACCTCGATAATTATATACTACCCTCACCTGGGCTCGTGCTCTCTGCCTCTCCTCCTGGTACTAAGGAGGATGTGCCCAGCTCTTATCAAAGGTCAGCCCCTCCACTGTGCCCCTGGCCCACTCCTGCTCAGGCATCCCTCCTGCAAGCCCACATCATGGGCATCATCCCTCTCTCCTCTCTACGCTGTTATCCATGTCACATGCAACCCATACATCAGAACTTCCTATTTTAAAAGTAACCCCCCTCCCAACCTCTCCAGCTACCACCCCATCTCCCAGCAAGCTTGGTGTATTAGTCAGCCAAAGGGGTGCTGATGCAAAGTACCAGAAATATATTGGCTTTTATAAAGGGTATTTATTTGGGGTAGAAGCTTACAGTTAAAAGGCCCTAAAGAGTTCAGCTTAAGGTACCGTAACAGTACTTTCTCACCAAATGTCCATTGCCAAGTGTTGAAGCAAGATGGCAGGCAATGTCTGGAGGGTTCAGCCTTCCTTCTTCCTCTTAAGGCTCTGTGGTCCCAGCTTTTTCCAATCTCGGCTGTAGGCTGGCATAAGGCTCATTTTTCAGGGCTTCTCGGCTGCTCTGGTCTCTTCACAAGGTCAGCTGTAAACTATCAGGCAAATGGCTTATCTCTCCCCAGGGCTCCAGCATCAAAACCATGTTCTCGCCTCTGCCATATCTTTTTCTGTGTATCTACTTCTCTGTGTGTCCTCTTGATTTAGTGTCTGTTTATATAGCCCACAAAGGGAGTGGAGACTGTTACACTCTACTGACTTGGTAGAATCAAAGCTCTAATCTTAACATAATTTAATCAAAGACATCTCAGGTGAACCTAATACAATCAAAGGGTACACGCCCAGAGGAACAGACTGGTTTACAAACATAATAAAATATCTTTTTTTGGAATTCATAAATACTCTCAAACTGCCACAGTTGGTGAAAGAATTGCAGAGTTACTAATCTTACTAATTTACAGGCACTGTAGAGGGAATGCAATTTAATGGTTCCGAGCACAGTCTGGAGCCAGGCTGCCTGGGGTCCCATCCCAGCTCTGCCACTTTCTATCATGTGGCCTTGGGCAAGTCATCTATCCTCTCTGTGCCTGGGTTCTCGGTCTGTAAAATGGGGATAATACTAGAACCGACATCATTAGGTGATTATGAGATTATGTGAATTAATACACATAAAGCACTTAGCAGACCCTTATTATAAATGATTCTATTAGTATTCTCTCTTCAGCTCACTCCAGTTGGATTTTGTCCCCACAACAGCAAGATATCGCTCCTGTCGATGTTTCTAATGACCTCCTTATTGCTAATTCTAATGTTACTTCCCTGTTCTTACTTGCCTTCTCAACAGCATGCAATGCAGATGTCCCTATTACCCCCTTCTTGAAACACTTTTGTCTCTGTTTCCATGACATTATACTCTTCGGATTTCTTGCCCCCCTCACCCCCCCACCCCCCCGCTCATGACACTGGTCTAGTCTTTTGGAGTTTCCTTACAAATGGTCCGGTGGTAGCACCTTTCCTCCTCTGCTACCCCAAGACTTGAAACCACCAAGCTCTGTAGCCAGGGAGCCTGCCTGGTATGCAAACATATCCATTCATTTATTTCCTATATTTGATGATTGGATTTACCCTTTGTCAAAAGGCCCCAGGGTCCAGGAACAGAATATAACATACAGGACAATTATCATTTAAGTGGCTGGTATAGGCTCCAGAGTAAAGATAAAACATTGTAAGGCATAGTTGTATAATAGTACGTGCTGTTGTGGGAAGGAGCTTCTTCTAGACTCCAGGGAAGCCTCAGCTATTATGTTCTCGAAGCCTGAGGTAAGGTTTCCAGACAGGTTCTGCTGGAAAGCCCTGTGGCAGGATATAGTGGTAGAAGGTAATACTCCAACCAAGAAGAAGCCGAGCTTTGATTTTATTTTCTATCTGTCCAGGGAATCTGCTTCTTATCCTCTCTTTTCTTCCCTTAGTTATTCTCTCTTCAGCAAAAAGAGAGAAGCAGCCAGAGTTGATGGGAAAGTCGTGGTGTCTTTCCATGGCTTTAGGTCAGGAGGTCTTTGTGTAATGGCCTTGGTTGAGGGCTACAGCATTTTGGTAAAAGCCTGTCAAATCTTCCAGCCCTCTGCTTCTGTCACCTTCAGGGTCAGCCTTGGCCAAGCTCTGTGGGAGCTTGCTGAGAGGGCCTCTGCCTCTTGAGTACTTACTCATGCCAGCTCCTTAAGAAGGACCGTATGCAAGGAATGTTGGGGACAGGCTTGCAAATGACTTATGGCCCAAATTCTAGGGACAAGGCTACATTGGGGAGTGGAACAGGGGGACAGGAGAGCAGGACTTAAGAACGTCCCTTCCTGGTCAGCAGTTCCCCAAAGCTGCTGCCCTGGGATTCTGTCCTACAAGCCTGGATTTGCCTCAAGGACTAGATGGAGGAAATTCTGGGTCAATGGCAACTTCACCATTCACCAACAGACTGCCGAGGGGCTGCCGGGCAGCATCCTGAGCTAGACTAGGCAGACGTCTTCCCATGGACACAGCTTTATAAATTGGAGCTGGATTCCTAAGTTAGCCCAAAAAGTCCATGCAAACCATACTGTAGCAGAAAGTGAGTGTTTATGATAGGAATGTTTTCTGTTTTCCCTTTCCATTATAAATGTAGGGTATTCCTGAAACATTAGGATTCAATAGGTTTTGAGGCCTTGCTGAGAAAGTGAATCATCATTTATAAATCATGTTGCTATGGGATCCAGTTCACAACTTCAAATAACCAACTTAAATGTAGACTTTTAGAAAGCAGCTGTTGGGTGTTGGAGACTTGTATAGATGGGATGGTCCTTCATCTGGGTGGAGAGCCAGAGTGCTCTATTGGTCCCTTAGGGCTTTATCTCTACCCAGCTCAAGGAGGTGACCAGGGAGACATAATTTACCAAAGTCCTGGCTACTGCTGCCCATCTTCTCCTTGACACTACTCTCCCACCTCGGAAGAATGGGGGGTGGGGTGCACTGGAATTTTCCCAGAGGGGACATACTGGTATGGACAAGGAGGTACCAGGGATTGAACCTAGGACCTCGTACATGGGAAGCAGGTACTCAACCACTGAGCTACATCTGCTCCCCAAGGAGAGTTGATTTTTTCATGTTTGTTTGTTTGTTTTTAGGGGGTACTGGGGATCGAACCTGGAACTTTGTATGTGGGAAGCAGGTGCTCAACCACTTGAGCTACACCCACTTCCCTCGTATGATTTTTTTTTTTTTTTTAAAGATTTTATTTATTTATTCATTTATCCCCCCCTTGCTGCTTGTGCTCGCTGGGTCAGCTAACCACGCCGTGAGGGTGGGCTTGCCTTCACCAGGAGGCCCCGGGAACCGAACCCAGGGCCTCCCATCGTATGATTTTAATTGTGAAAAAATTATACTATCATTTAAGGAAATTTTGAAAAGAGGAAGCAAAAAGTCATCCATGGTTCCATCACCATAAATAAGTATTTTATTTTTCATTGTTGCCCTTTTCAAGTCTGTAACCAAATGCAAGTGGCTTTTACATAGTTATTAATGCAGTGTGTTCCCTTTTGTATTCTGCATTTTCCATTGAACATTTGGTTAAACAACCTTATAGTTTAAAAAATCCTTTCACCGTAGCACTACAGCATTTGTAACTATATGGTAACTTGCATTTTTGCACTTTTATTGGGTTAGGAGATGTCGTATTGGGCCACTCCTCTGGGACAGGCAGCTCTGAGGCCTGGTGGACTTCCCCCATCTGCCTTCAGGAGGTCCAAGTCCTCCCACTCTGCTCTCCCCCATTATCCTGTCGCATCTGAGCATCATAGGGATCCAAGCAATAAGCATGACTCAAGCACCTGACAGTCTTTGTATTTAAGTACCCAAGACAGTGGTTCCCAAAGTGAGTTCTGAGGACACTGATCCTACAAGAAATTGCCCCCATGAGTTCTGTAGTCGGGCAAGTTTGGAGTGCTGAAAAATATTAGGTTGGACTGTATGAAATTGCCATTGTTCATTTGCTTTTGGCCTTTTTGTAAGCAGCAGTTTCAAGTGATTAGACCTAATATCTACCCCTCTTGGACATTCACTATGCTTTATTAGTATATTAAAGGCTTTGAAAAGCCCGATATAGCTAAAGAAATCTAGTTCTGTGATTAACCCAATGTTATGGAAATGTATTTGTTCACATGATCTTTTTGAAAATAATATTAATTAACATACATCAGGACACATTTTGGGAAACAAGGAGTTACAGTAATTACAAAAGAATCGAAGCCATGAGTAGGGGAAAAAACACATTCTTGTGGGAGCCAGGTGAGGATCAAAGGCCTGATCACTGCACTGAAACTGGACACAGGTGGCTGACTGAGCAAACACCCAGGAGGCAAAGGGCAGGCTGACATTGTGCTTCCAGGGGATGCCTGCCCATCCTTGATGGCCAAAGTCATCATGTATTTCAGGCTTTCCCCTTCTGCAGTAATTCTTCCTAAATTAACCTTGCCCCAAATTGCCTTTTCCCTAACTAACCTCTGTCCTTTCCTCTCTCTTGAAAGTACAGGGAGGAATCATGAGATGACATCGGTAGCTCACCCCATATTCCTCAAATGATGGTATTAAATGTACATCGTATATTATTTTGTTCTCCCCTTCTCACTATTATAATTATTAATTAGCTCCTCTTCTCAGTGTATTACCACCAGCCCACTTTATAGGTGCTCTCCTAATTGGCTTACAACCATCAGGAGAGCTAAGCTAATCTTGATGCAGGGAAGAAACGACACTAGTCGCTGGTGCTACCAGGGCACATCTCACACGTGCCAAGCAATGAACAACTTGGACACTGAAGGCACTCAATAGCCAGAATTCGATTTTTTTGTGTGCCTTCTCCACCAGAGCCAAATGTCTAAGACAGAGAATCGAATTTTAGCCTGGTATAGATTCAGAGAGGGTACAGTAAGACAGTGGCCTGGCCAGGCCTAAAGCCTCAGTGCTTCCACATTTTTCCACTCCACTGTCCAACTGTCTGGGACTCTTCCCTCGAGAGAGACTTTAACAGGATTATCTATCATTCACAGGCCACTCAGTGGTCATCGGTGCAAACTGTCTGTTGAATGACTGGACATTTTGACAAATCTCTGCAGACCTGGTCATGTAGCAGCTGCTCATTTAGTATGGGAAGGAATTATTGTAAATCCTGGGGAAGCAGAAGAAGAGAGCTAAAGGCCGGTGTTGCTTCCCTATGAGAGCCCAGAGTTGATTTCACAAAGTGGTTAATTGTAGCTAGGTGGGGTATAAATGTCTTTAAAGAGGGCCCTGACAGCTTCATGTCCCCACAGAGGAAGACACTGCCCAGTGTGAGATACCTACAAAGAAAATTCTTAGACTCTCAGGGGCACTGCTACAAATAAGCAATTGCCATGAAGAGTAAAAACAAGCCCTTTTGATTTCTCATCATGAAAATGGAACTGCCAAATGATTGGATAAGGAGACTCCCCTCTTTGCTGAGGGCAATCTCCTTTGTTGATTGCAAGATGCAATCAGCCATGGATGCAAGAAATTGATTATAGATGCAAATCCATTCATGAAATACCCTCACAGTAACAATCAGGCCAGTGCTTGCTTGACCAAACAACTGGATACCATAACCAAGCCAAGTTGATATATGAAATTAATCATCACAGCCTTCCTATGGTATCACATCACAGTCCCACAACCTCATAGTTATAGCCTTCAAGGCTGAGTTCCTACAATGTGAAAGCAATTGCCCAGGAATATACATTATTAATTTATTTTACAAAAATTTATTGAGCATCTATTGTGTAGATCCTAGGATTACAACAATGAACAAGTTACAGAGACTACCATTATTTAGAGTAAAAACTAGTAGGAAAGACAGATATACAAACACACAATTACAATTCAGTAGGATAAGTGCCTCCACAAGGCAGTTTCAGAATGCTTTGTAATCACTTCTAATCCAGATTTGGTGGTGGTGATGGTGGTAGGATAGTTAGAGAGACTTTCTGAAGGAGGTGGCTTCTTATCTGAGTAGGAATTAGCCAAGCAAGGAGAAGGGAGGAACATGCAGTCAGAGGGAAAATGGGCAGAGGGAAAAGCCCATCAGGTGGAGTGGGAATGGGAAGAGAAAGAACAGGGATCAAAAGTTACAGCTGGAGATAAGCATGAACAAGAATGAACCTGTTCAACTGAATAAAGTTTATTTTCCCATTTTCCAGCTGAGTGAATTAAGGTTTTGAGTGATATGAGAAAGAGAAGAGGAATGATTAGGAAGATAGGTTGAAAGTTGTGCAAAACCAGCAGATGAAATCAAATCACTTTTGAGAACCATTTTCAAATGAGCAAGGAGGGTAGAGGCCTCTAGATAATGAGGTCAGGAGGTCATCGGTTAATGGCAGGATTCTGCTCTGCCCATGGTGTCTCCTACTCAGATTTTTCTCCCAGGGACTATCAGTTTCACTGTTTGTGCATTACCACAACTGTTTATTGCAATTTATGCAAACAGAATAAAAAATAGGGTTCTAGGCCTGTTGTGTAAATGTAGTTGTAACAAACCATAAATTTGCCAGTTATATCAGTGTCTGTTAATATTGTGAATAGAGCCATTGGCTCACGACTTGATGCTGCTCTTAGTATAATTATCTTAATTTGGTCTGTTGCTTCTACTTCTAATGGACTATTAGTACAACGGTCATAAATCATAGTCAATAGCCACAGCTTCATCAAGATATCAGTGGCATCCCCAGCAGAGGACCAAGACCCTGTTTTTATTGCTGTTAAATTTGGTAAGGTGGGAAACGGATGTGGCTCAAGAGGTTCGGCGTCCGTCTACCATATGGAGAGACCTGGGTTCGATCCCCGGTACCTCCCGGTAAAAAAAAAAAAAAAAAAAAAAAAAATTTGGTAAGGGCCACCTTAATTGCCAGGCCCTTGATATCAAATTAAATAGTGATTTTCTATTTCTGAATGTTTTTCTACAAAATTTCTAAATATCATTTGGTATGTTTCTAATTGTATTAATTCACAGCCTGTTAATGGCAAATTACATCCTCCTTTGGACTATAGATCCAATTGCCACTGTGTTTCAGTTGTTTCTCCATTTTATGAGAATTCTTGCCTTAATTTTATGATTTCTGGTCTGGTAAATGCCCTTTGCTCTGTTACTGCAATAGGGTCATCCTCATTATGGTTCTTAGTAGTTTTAACTTGTAGTCCTGGGTCGCGCTACCCATCCATCCAGGTTGGATGGATCATCTGGATAGCCATCATCCACTGGCAAGGAATCTGGGTCATCACATGGAGTGAACGGGCTTGGATTTGGGATTGGCCTTTTAGACACAATTGTTCTGCCCAGAATTTTCCCTTTCTTTCTATCTTTGTCTATGTTATTTATTGCTCCTAGTCAAAGATATTTCATCCTTCTTAACTCTTTTAACTATAGGATATAACTCTTTTGGTCTGGTGATCAGATTGACATGTGTAGTGTCTCTAATCCTAAATTTTTGTCTTATGAGGTCCTCTCTTGGCCTCCAAGAGGCCTCATTTTTTAACCCCTAGCATTCCCTTTTTAGTTGTTAAAAAGATTTTTCCACACTTGACTATTCACCAATCTTTTTTTCAGGCTCCCCTCCCCCCCCAATGTAAATGCCAATTGAATTAAGAACATTCAAAATTCAAAACAGGTTGTGAGAATGTGTCTGAATAAGAATCATATATCCTGCTGATTGATTGAGGTGTGGTGTTTTTACATGTACCAGATTCTCCCATTGGGTTGATCTGGGAACCAACTAATTCTCACCTCCTAATAGGCTTTTAATTTTAGAATTTAGAATTTAAATTAAAGTATTGCAGTTGTAGTGCCCCAATGAGGCAATTGCTTTGGTATTGGGATCCCGCCAATTGTCGTGTAAATATACTTGTAACAAACTGAAAGCAGAACGAATATAAATTTAGCGCTTGAAAGCAGATCCTAATGACTCCACTCTAGTTTGAATGCTCCGTGCAATTTATTTGCTTGCTTAATCGCAAGCTGCCAGTACAACCAAAGCACAATAGCTAGGTTATGGGCAAACAATGCATTTAAAGGTAAAGGATACCAGAATCTCGAAAGTCCAGCAGCCTAAGGGCTGAAAGAAAGCAGACAAACTTTTAGGAGGATTCTCAGAAGCCAGGTCTGTCGCGGCATTCAGCCGACTGCAGGAGACGCTGCTCTGGTCTCAGTGCACCTATTAGAACAGCAGGAAAGCACAAGCATTGAAACCAGGAGTCAGAGCGACCAGGTGTCAGCTCACTTTTACCTGGTGTTAGCAGAATGCTCTGGGTTCTGGGCTTCTAGGGGCTTGGCTATGTTGCATAAAAGAATTTAAGTACATGCCATAGGGTAGGCAAGGGAGGAAAGAGTTTTTTTAAGAAACAAGAAAAGAAAAACCTTACGCAACCTGAGACATGGATGTGGGTATGCTGCAGGGTGAGACTCGCACGTGGGGCCCCAGATCAGGCCTTTTAAGAACTTTCCTCCTCCACTTTCCTAATGTTGGAGAAGGGCCCCGGCTGTTTGCTGTTCTGATTGGTTGCCCCACCCGTTAGCTCTCAACAGGGGAGGCCTGTTGTTTGGAGGTATCTGGGGCTTCTATTTGACTCCACAAAGAGTTCCAAATGGGATCTTGTGGTCTTGCAGGGTCTTTCTGGTTTTGTTCTTTAGTAGCAGGGGTTTCTGGGTGGGGTCTCATGGCCATATTCTCTCAGCCACCTTCCCTGTTTCCTATACTAACCTGCCTCACTGATACTCACTGAAGCGGCGTCTGCACTGGATTTTATAGGAAGAGCTCCTCTGGCTGGCATCACTTGTTACAAAAACATGTTTTTCTCTATTTTTTTTTTACATTCTAGTTGTGGACAACATGTTTCCAAGTTTGGTAGGGGGCTTTTGGGGGGAGAGAGGGGTGATTCAAGATCATTAATATCATTTCAATACACAAGGTCTGTCTCCAAAATCTATGCTCCTATGTTACTTTCTGTTGGAAAAACAAATATTTTCAATAATAAGATTAAGTGCTTGAAATGGAAGGACCTGTAACATTGATATAAAGGCAGTGGCCACCAGAGATTCTGAGGGGAAGGAGAGGGAAGAATAGGTGGAACATGGGGCATTTTGGGGACACTGGAATTATTCTGAGTGACATTGCAATGACGGATACAAGCCATTATTCATTTTGTCAAAACCTATGGGAAGCGGCTGTGGCTCAATCAGTAGGGCTCCCGTTTACCATATGGGAGGCCCCGGGTTCGGTTCCCGGGGCCTCCTGGTGAAGGCAAGCCCACCCACACGGCACGGTTAGCTGACCCGGCGAGCACAAGCAGCAAGGGGGGGATAAATGAATAAATAAATAAAATCTTTAAAAAAAAAAAAAAAAAAAACCTATGAAAATGTGCAACGCAAAGTGTAAACAATAAAGTAAGCTATTAACCATGCTTCAATATATGTTCATCAATTGTAACAAATGTACCACACTAATGAAAGATTTATTTAATGGGGAAAAGTGTTTTGGGGGTGGGGTGGGTTATATGGAAATCCCCATATATTTTCGATGTATCATTTACGTAATCTAAAGCTTATTCTTTAAAAATTAAATTAAATTAAAAAAGATTAAGTGTTTGGAGCAGCTGGAGAAGTTGGGGTGCCTGGTCTGGTGGCAAGGTAGATCTTATAATGCAAATCCTCTTAGGTCCAAGAGCTTGGGTAGCTGCCTTTGACAAGAGCCTAGGAGCCTGGCTTCCAGGAGTCCCAATGCCAACAACCCAAGATGCCATGTTCTTTAAAAACCTTTAGAAAACGCTAGTGTTAGCAGAGAGGAATACTGGTATGAAAAAAAAAAAGGTGTTTTGATATTACAAAGCTGCCAAGCTCTTGGCTTTTTCGAGTAGCCAGGAAAGGCGTTTATTCCTTAAAGAGGTCCCTCCAGAACTTCTGAGCTTAGCTGTAAGATAAGACTAAAACTTTGAAAGCTTTAGGATAAGACCAAAACTTTGAAAAAAAAAAAGAGATTCTGGCTATGTCTCTTCCCCCCTACCCCCATTTCTAGATTCACATTTTCTATTAGACAAATTACTAGATCAACATTTATACATTTAGCAAATAAGTAAATACAGTTTTACTAATGTTGACCCCAACATACTCCAGTTATTCTAATAAACGCTTTTGTCTGCAAGCAAATGCTAATTTTCTGTGGCACAAAGCAGGATTTTTACAAGAGAATCTATTTAATGTTTAGAGGATCCTGCTAGCTACACAGTGTTCAAGGCTTAAGGCAAATCTTTCACTAAGTTTCCAAAAGGTGTCAAACTATGACGGAAGTGTGTTCGATTTACCCTAATGTTCTGGAGGTTTCTGTGCCACTCACCTGGCCTCCCTGGAACTGAAACTGCTCTCTAATCATTGCCTGGGGCAGTTTGTGAACAGTGGATAGAGTTATGAAAAGAACACGTTGCTCACTTAAATGAAGAAAAGTTATGTATAATTTCTAGCACACATGCACTTGAGTACCAGCTCTTATCTTACATTGAGAGCTCTACTGAGTGCAAATCATTGAGCCATGAAACTGTTGTAAGCTAACGGCTTTATGGGAGTGTCAGATTGAAAGATACCTCTATACTCACCATCTCAAAGAGAGTTAGGTCAAACCTAAAGAGATGAAATGAAGGTTTTATTATTTTTTAAAACAGGTATGTTTCCTTGTTTATTTTGCAAAAGTAATATGGGATTAGTGTGGAAACTGGAAAAACAGAAAAGTGCAAAAGAAAAAAATATATAAAAATTGATATAATCCCTAATCCAGAGATAACCACCATTAATATGTCCTTCCAGTCTTTTTTTCTGTGTACATATCTAATAAAATGCTGTCATATCGTATATCTTATTTTACAAACTATTTTTCATCTCTCAGTTTTGTGAACACTTTCTCGGGCTAATAAAAATTCTTCTGTGATTTGATTTATTACTACGATGTAGTATTGCCTTGTATCATAAACCTTACTTCATTTACTCAGTTCCCTATTGTTGGACATTTAGTTGCTTCCAAGTGTTTGCCCATAATTATTATGTTAATTATAATCAACATTATAATTAACATCCTTGTAAATACATCCTGCTACTTCTTTAGCATGAATTCTTAGAAGTCGAATTATTACATCATAGCTGGCACATTGTAAACCTTCTGATACATGCAACCAAATTGTCCCTTTCTCCCCACTCTGAAGTTTGTACCAACTCACATTCCTACTAACCATCTAGATTCCCCAAAGCAATGATTTCTACTTTAGCTTTTTTTCCAGGACCAGTACTAACCCCAGTCGACATTTTGGGAAAAAATGGCAAATTTTGTATCTAATGTTCCCACCTTTTCTCTTCATGTCTTTTCGATTTTTCAGATTTTCCTTCTTGTGTCGCAGTTTCTTTCTTCTTGATTTATCATCCAAACTTTCTTTCTCCTGAAAGTAGCTAATGCACTCATTTGTACCCAAGTATCAATGACTAATGACTATAAAATATTATAATATATACTTTAATCAGGAACAAAACCAAAGGGATAAATTTCTTATTACAGAATTTCACTTTATTATCAAGCTATAAATGAGAGTTATTGTGGGGTGGAGAGAGGCCCCCCCAGCAGGGCCCCAAAGGTGTCATACACAGGCCAGTTATTCTTGCCAACTGGCATCTGCACAGCCCTTTGCAACGTCTCCTATTTAAAAAGTGACAGGGTAAAACCATTAAATATTCACAGCTTCTTCCTTTGCTGTCTGACCCCTCAGGAAAATCTTGGTGTGTTTTGCTAAGCCTCCCTACTCTCCCACTTGCAATTTTGAGTTCAATGTAGTAAACTATGGAGAAAAGATGGAAAGAGATTTGAGAAAAGGGAGAGAGGAGAGTGGATTTGCTGATGAGAGTGAAGAAAATTTATTTTAGGCAGCCAGGGAAGCTATGAGGGAGAAGAGACTGGAAAGTAGATTTCAGAGACAGTTTGGGGATATTTTCCAGAAGGGAAAAGTTCAAAGACCTAATAAAAGAGAGAGAGAAGTTGTAAAGAAGGATTTTTTTTTAAAAAGGAGTTTTGCTATGCATTATCCATGTAATAACGCCTTTTGACATTTTCCTAGGTATCTATTGGTTTCAGTTAAACTTTCCTGGTAGACTGATATTTCTTTGCCTGTGACTTGGCCAAAAACGGGACTGCAAGACATTTGAGCTTTATATGGCTTGTAATAGGATCATATCTCTGGGGCTAGAAAACTATTTTCTTTCTACTGACTTATAATATTTAAGAGCTGGTTTTTAAATGTGTATTTATATTTAGTTGTTAATTTCAATTATTCACGTAAAACTTGTCCAAAGTTTTATTTAATGAGATATAACCCTGAAATAAGAATATAGACTGCCATTCAGTTGGGCTGTCTCATGGACATATTTTGGTACAGTAGAAGAATATGTTACAAAATCAGGTCACCTCAATTCAACATTGATCAAGTGCCTAGGACGAGTCAGGCATTATGTCTGAAACTTATGGAAATAAATGTGACTAATATATTGATTCAGCATGACCCAAAGTTTATAATCACAGCAAAATCTTATTTTTATCTTCCTCTGACCTTTTAAATTATATTCAATAGAAAATATGTGATGAAACTCAGACTCTGTTGCAAGCTTGGCCTCTCTGTCATCTGTCTGGTATCTTCTGAGCCCCTGGTTCCCCAAAGGTCCACCTCACACATGACTGTCACTGCTCAAGCCCTCTCTTCCAGGTAGTCATACTGATAAGGACCCAGCAGGGCTCTAGGATATCTGGCCTTGAAGTTGAAGGATGATGGATTCCTCTAGGTTCTTGGCTATGTTACATAAAATAATTTAAGAACATGCCAATTTAGGTAGGCCAGTAGTTTATTGAGAAAATGGGAAAAGAGAACAGAAACAGGTGAAAAAAGCAAATTACGTATCCCCAGGTGTAGGTGCGGGCTCCTCCAGGCAGAGAGAGGGATTTGGCTTATGTGGTTGCCTTTATTAAGCTATTAATATTCTTCCTATTGCTGATGTTTGGTGGAGGGGCCCCAGCTATTTGCTGTTCTGATTGATTCTCCCCCCAACCCCATCAGTTCCCCAGGATGCCCAATGATGAGGCCCTTTGAGGGTATCCAGGCTTTCCCTTGACCCTGAATGAGATCTCATTCCAAATGGGGTTCTCATGGCCAGGTTCTCATGGGGTTCTTTCGGCACCCTTCTTGGTCCCTCAAGGAGTTTCCAGGCAGGGTTCCATGGCCATGTGTTTCATGGCCATATTTTTCTGTCAGGTCTTAGACTCGTCTTCCCTTTTCCTAAACTAGCCTGCCTCAACTACCTTCTCAGAGGGGCACCCTTATTCTTAAGGAGGTACTGAAGGATGATGGTCATTCTTCTGTAACTACTTCCTGCTGGTTAAGGGGAGTAGGCCCTACCTGACAAAGTGTAAAACCCTCTTGCTATTCTATCTTGGTTGGGGGAAGTTGGTGGAAAACAGCATTCTCTTTTTCTTTCCTTTTTTTTTTTTTTTTTTTTTTTGAGTTCTTTTATGCTGTCGGTTAATTCTAGGGAGATATTGTGGTAGACAAGCTGTGCTTGGTATAAATTACCAACCCCAGTTTTTTCAGGGCAGTTGTTATGCTTCGGATAGCAAGGAGAGGTATGAAAAAAAGGCACTGCCCTGGACATAAACTCACAAAGACAGTACAGGTAACAATATGACAAGCATATGGCAAGCAAAATAAAGACAGTACTTAAGAGAGCTATTCCTTTATCTTATAGGCATGTTCATTAACTACTTATAAAATGAATTAAGTTTACCAAGACTTTTTTTTTTTTTTTTTTTAAGATTTTATTTATTTATTCATTTATCCCCCCCCTGCTGCTCGTGCTCGCTGGGTCAGCCAACCACGCCGTGCGGGCGGGCTTTGCCTTCACCAGGAGGCCCCGGGAACCGAACCCGGGGCCTCCCACATGGCAAACGGGAGCCCTACTGATTGAGCCACAGCCGCTTCCCTTACCAAGACTTTTAACATTTTCAGTATCCTTCTGCATATGATATAGAATAGAAGAGATATTATCATACTCATTAGGTAGGTAAGTACAGTTCTTAATACTAGTTAATGGGGAGGCGGCTGTGGCTCAATCAGTGAGGCTCCCGTTTACCATATGGAGGCCCCGGGTTCGGTTCCCGGGGCCTCCTGGTGAGGGCAGGCCCGCCCGCGCGGCGTGGTTGGCTGACCCAGCGAGCGCAAGCAGCAAGGGGGGGATAAATGAATAAATAAAAAAAATCTTTAAAAAAAAAAAAAAAAAAATACTAGTTAATGCACAAATTCCTCTTTGAACTGCTGTTAATAGTTCTAAGCTCCAGGTTTGCAATACCATACATGTTATCTCTCCATGGGAGAAGGCCATAAAGCCAATTGTGTTTAAGTTCAACTCACATCACTCTGGTAATCATTGTTCCCCTTGATATGTCCTTCACACAGCCAGCATGCTGCAGCACTGTTAATCCTAGAAAGAGACTAGGAAGGTAAGGCTCCTGTGTTTCATCAGCCTCATACATAGTGCTTTTTGGCACTATGAAACAGAGCCAGTCTTGAGGCAATACCCATTGTACATCTGGCCATATTGAGCCATTGCTGGCTGCTGCAGGAGTCTGAAACCTCAATGTACTCTCCATCCACTTCAGGAGAATAACCAGAGATCTAGTAGATACTTTTATTGTTTTAGAGATCAGTGACCGACCTAGCCAATAACTCAAATGGAGAGGCACCATGAAGGGTATTTGGGCCTGGCTTGAATGCACAAGATAGTATGACAATACTGAAATCTATTTCTTTTAATCTTTATACACTTTCTAAACACTTCCAATGCAATGTATAACATATCAAATGAATGTAACTATTTTAGTACTTTACCTTTCTACCTCTACACCTTTGCCATGATTACATTAATTAACAGGTATTTTACTTTAGCAGCCCAGAAAAAACTACTTTCTCCATTATTTTATGAAAACCCAAGATTCCCAATGGAATCAAAGTTATCTTTTTTTACCACCACTTTAATGTGCAGATTGAGGTGGCCTCTGGCAGGTTTCCCTGTTATGAAGTTACTTTTTGTTAATATCAATTTAAGTTTCTAATTAATAATGGCTTGCTGGAATTAGTCATTTAAATGTTTCAGTTTAGAAGATGAGGTTCCTCAAAGCAGCAATTCATGAAACCAGTTTCCCTGAGGCTTCAATGACCTCAGTGAGTATATACTGGAATTAGTGTTCATCCAAGGTCTGCCAAAGTAAAAATGGGAAATAAGCAATGTTCTGAAGTAAAAGAAAATCATATTTTAAAACATTAGGGACGTTTTGGTTATAAGCCAATAATTAAAGAATGAAATTCTTGTGCAAAACTGCATGGCCACAGTTCAGAGTAATTAGAAATAGTCTTCAAAGAGATCTTTTAGATGTTATCTTACAGTTAAACTTATTTTGTAAGAGAACAAAAATTATAACTAACAATGAGTTATGTGTTTCTGTGTCTAACTCTATTTGTGTCTGCCTGTTTGCTCAGTGTATATCTTCATACATCAGGATGGTAATATCAAATTAACAAATGGAAATTCTTAAAAGAGCCCTATTCAAACTGTAAAATTAAATATGTGCATATATGTGAATAAGGGTTCCTGGAGCCCAAATTAGGCTAAGCAGAATGGAAAGGTCATATAGAAATTTGGATATATAAATTATTGGGAAAGGGAAAAAGTTTTTCCCAAGCTCTTTGACCTACCCAGCTCCCAGGGCCTTCTCTTCACAAGAGCTACAGGGGGAAAGGGTGAAGTGTGACACTTTAAAATTCTATCTTCTAGGCTGGGGAATTAAGAATCATAATTTGTCCTGTAATTCCCCAATTTAAACCTTTTAACAGCATTAAAATAAGGGTGGTTAATAATTCTGTTACCAAATTTCAGTAAGTAAAGGAAAAGTCCTTGAAAGCTATGGAAAGATCTTTTAAAACAAAGTAAACAATTATAATTATTCCAGAGCCTAGCAGTCAGTATGTTTATAAGACTATTCACAGTTGCAATTTTATTTAGCTTGGATGTAATCTCCCTAAATTTATAAGATACTAATAAAATAAATCAACATTATATGTATTAAATCTTTAAGATGATGGATGTAAGTTCATGTCTCATGAAATTAAGTTAAAGAAAGAAATGTAGATCTGTCTTCCCCTAAATGGATAAAGTCAATTTCATTGGTTGCTAACTAATTTAATAAGCTTATTTTAAGGTAAAGTAACCAGTCTATGTAGTTATAGTTAATTTATAACTATATAAAGGCCTCCACCACTCCCCAGTCCTCGGAAATAACAGGACTCTGGGGGCCACTGGACTGGAAGAGTGGACATTCAACCCTGAGGGTCGAGGATTCCACCAAGCAGCAATTTAGTCTACATCTGGAGTCATGAGAGAAAGCAGGGTTATTAATACCAGTGGAAGGCCAAGAGACAGGGGGGTGCCTCATGTTTGCTTTCCCCTGAGCCATAGGGGGCAGAAGTTACCATGGATACAAACAGGGAGAATAGAGTAGTTACCATTACAAAGGTGAGGGCAGTCCTGAAATAACCATAAGCAAAGGCAAACTCAGTTTAGAATTACTATTACTATAGTAGGTTCTAGGCTAAATCCACCCAATTATAGCAATTTTGATATTATCTTTCTGCTGTTGTATAATAAAAAATCATCTATATAATGATCTTAGCTCTTAGTTACATTTTCTAGTAAGTTTTTACTTTAAAGCAAATTGGGCTCTTTAGTCTACTAACTAAGCAACTAAAATAATTTTATTAGTAACAATGTTGCTAAGTTTTCCTGCTTTTCCAGCAGTTGAACTAATTCCATGTGATTTCTCTTATACATCAAATCCAATTGCAAGAGAGTATTGATAATTAAAGACTCATTTTTAGGTTACCTTTCACCATTATCCAATTTGTAACAGGTAAGCCCCAAATCTGATTTCCTAGGCATGAGCAGACTGACAAAGTTAGACAGATTTAAAAGTTAAACCCAAGGAAGCAGATGTGGCTCAAGCTTTTGGGCACCTGCCTATCACATAGGAGGTCCCGGTTCGGTTCCCTGTGCCTCCTAAAGAAGATGAGCTGATGCAACAAGGAGACACAATGAGGAAACACAATGAGAGACACAACAAGCAGGGAGCAGAGGTGGCTCAAGCGATTGGGTGCCTCCCTCCCACATGGGAGGTCCTAGGTTCATGTCCCGGTTCCTCCTAAAAAGATGAGCAGACACAGAGAGAACACAATGAAAAGACAAAGAGAGCAGACAGCGAGCACAAACAATGAGGGTGGAGGGAGAGAAATAAATAAATAAAGTAAATCTTAAAAAAAAAAAAGTTAAACACAAAGTTAAGCACAGATAAGAACAGAAGAGAGAATTTATACCTTTAGCATAGAGAAAGACCTGACAGAAGCCATTTTCTAGGAACTTTGTAATCTTAATTGATGTCATATGAGGAGGTTCCTTATTTTACAGGAGAGAGGTTTAGTAAATGGCCTAGATCTTGATTTCCCATTCACTCCCCTTATTAGGCACAAATGAGTTTAGAAAGGTCCAGAGTGCAGGCTAGGACCCAGTAATTGGCTCCTATGTTAAAAGGTGAGCCTGTTTCTGGACCTGCGGCTCCTTACCCTCTCCATCTTGGTGGTTGTTGAAAACCAAAGGCTGTTTCTAAAAGGGAGTTAATGGAAGTTTGGAGGCCCAGGGAAAGTTTCTGCAGCTTTCTATAGATATCTGAGGCAGACTGGCTGGATTTCTAGGCTCTGCCTCTGAGTAATTTCCCTGAGCTTATTTAAAATTGACTGGTTTTGGTAGTGCATTTCCTCAACTCTCTAAGGAGACATGACCATGTAGTCTCTGGCCCTCAAATCTGCCTGTCCTCTCCTTTTCTCTTACACAGGTTTAACTGGAATTCAGGGTCCCATGCAGAGGATACTCCTGGCCATACAGCAACCACATAGACCATCAGTAGGCAGGTTGTCCCCATTCCTGAGAAGACACCCCTATGGGGCATCTGCTGGAATGCTAGAGACCACACCCATTATTCTAGGAAAATGAAAAAGAGTTTGTCAGCTGATCTGGCATCCCAGACTCTGAGTCTGACTAAACTTTTACCCTCCAAACCGAAGCTCTCAAAATATTTGTCCCTCTAAGAAGTTAAGGGACAACTACAGCTCAGGGGTTGTGTAGGTTTTGGGAGATATTTGGAGCTGCTGCTCTGGTCTCAGCATCCTGAGAATTCATAGCTGTGCCATTGGGCTTCCCCATGGCTGAACTAAGACTTGGGAGATACCCGGACCTGGGTTTCAGACCAAAGCTGCCAAACCGGGTTTGTGGGAGACTTTGGAGCTGTTACACTCTAACCGAAGCCCCCAAAATACGTGATTCTTCCTAGGAAAGGGGTTGGCTTGCCTATTAAGCAGCCTTATTTTATGGTCACTGCCTGGGAGTTTTGCAGTTAAACCAGACATTAAAATCCATTAAGCGGTTAGAGATCAATTGTCCCAGCCAACAGCCTTGGGAGCCCTGAGGCAATGTCAGGGCTTCCCAGGGGCTGGGAAGGAAAAGGACCTCCCTGCACCAAGGGTGGAATCAAAGCCTCCTAGCAAATGAATGTTCAGTTTCTAAGACATTCCAAAGCATTTACAAACCCAAAATGAGGAATGTGATGGAGTCCCCTGACCCATAACCCACCCTGGGAAAGGGATTGGGGGTCACCCCAGGGCACCCACCTTGGCCCTGCCTGCTGCTGCTCTCCCACCTGGTCCCAGACTTGTAAGAGAGCTTGGTGGGGTCGGTAGGAAGGCAAACCAGTGAGGTGCAGATGAGCATGGAGGTGCGTGCGTGAGGCTGAGCTCCCCAGGAGGAGCGCAAGCCCCCGGGTTTCTGCCGCCTCTGCTGCCACAGATGGATGACGGTGGCCCAGTTCTGGGTATGGGGACGGCTGTTAAAAAAGCCAGTGCTGTAGAGTGGGGATGCCCCATTTAAATAGGAAAAGGTGACCCCCCTCCCCCAAAAGCCTGGCCCAGGACCCCCTGTCTTGGTGGACACTACTTTCCACCCCTGCCCTGTGCCCTCGTGCTCCCGGCCAGGGCCAGATCCAACGAGCCTGGGTACACAGCGTGCACGTGGAGGGATCCTGCACCAGGGCCCCTGCCCTCAGCCCTGGATTATGTCCTGTGGGGGCCAATCCAGGGACCCGTTTAAAATGGATAACCAAAAGAGGGCGCTAAATAGGCAATATTCATAATTTAGACTCACCGGTCCTCACCAGGGTTGGGGAGGGTTACCTCCCTCTAGAGCTCCTAGCTGGGCTTGCCATATGAAGTCAGGGTAAGTCAGGGGATGATGGATTCCTCTAGGTTCTTGGTTGTTACATAAAAGAATTTAAGAGCATGCCAGTTTAGGTAGGCCAGCAGTTTATTGAGAAAATGGGAGAAGAGAAGAGAAATGGGAGAAAAGAGCAGATTACGCATCCCCAGGTGTAGTTGCGGGCTGCTCCAGGCAGAGAGAGAGAGAGATTTGGCTTATGTGGTTGCCCCGACCCCAGTCAGTTCTGCAAGGGGCCTAACAGTGAGGCCCCTTGAGGGTATCCAGGGATTTCTTTCCCTTGACCCTGAACGAGATCTCGTTCCAAATGGCGTTCTCATGGCCGGGTTCTCCCGGGTTCTTCCAGCAGCCTTCTTGGTCCCTCAAGGAGGTTCCTGGCAGGGTTCCATGGCCATGTGTTTCACGGCTATGTTTTTCTGCCAGGTCTTAGACTAGTCTTCCTTTTTCCTAAACTACCCTGCCTCAACCTGGCAGAAAACTCATATTTCTGCACTTGTAAGAGAGCAGTGATTGCCAAGTACAGCTCTCTGGGTTCTCTCCCTCTCTCTCTCTCTCTCTTTCTGACTGGTTCTAGACCATATTAAGTTTCTCCAGCATGATTTAGGCTCTAGTTCATGGTGCCTCCACCTTACCCCATCAGGGACCACAGAACAAACTCTTCAAGTTAAGCTTTGTGCTTGTGTGTTGCAGGTACTGGGAAATGTTCTCATAGCACAGAGAAAAAAAATCCTCCCTCAAAGAAGTAGCTTCACAAATCCTCTCCCCTTACCCCGAGCCCTTTTATATCCTTGATTCTGTTGTGTTTAATGATGATGCTCTTGTCTTCACAAACATCAGTGAATATATAGAAAACATCTTAAAATACAAAGAAATGAAAACAAGAAGACAAAAATTTAAAAATTAAAAAAAAAAAAAAAAACAGGAAAAAAAAAAAAGACGGAAAACATCTTGAGAGACACAGCTCCAGATATTTGAAATGAGAGGGAAAATAAGGGGACCCATCCACGACCTCTAGTTTCTCATTCTCTGCATTCTATTTCCTTTCCAGTTCTTTCTTTTCCTTTGCAATAAATAATTCTTTTCACTTCCACTGGCCCCAGGCCCAATATAAAGTATGACATTAAAACATCTCAAGGAAAATACTGAAAAAGCCTACGAATGAGCTTATTTCTCTAAACACTACCAAGCCAGGAAGCAGTGACCAGTCAGGGGCTTGACTGGCAGAGCCCCAGAATCCTAGAGGTGTTTCATTTGGTTGTCTAAACAGATACAATCCACTTTGCACACTCAGATAAAATGCCTCCTTAAGGGCCCAAACATCCCATGGCAGATGCGCCTCAGATTTAACAGAACTGTGCTAATTCAAATAGTTGTCCCTTTCTAACCTCTCACACCTGGGAGTAGTAGACAAGACCATTGTCAGACCGCAGTTCCCCATCTTTGGAAAATGTAACACCCATAACCAGCAACCACATTTCAGAGCAATGAAGAACTTCACATAAAAAGTGCCATTTTGGCCCAACACAGCTTGATTCTATGATGACAATCCTCTGTGACTTCCTCTGGGACAATGTGGTTGACTTTCATGAAGTAGCAGGAAAATTACCCGGATGGAAAAGGAGCAACATCCCCAGTTGTCCCTGCCTCTTTTTTTTTTTTTTTTTCTGGGTCCCTAGTCTCTCCTGCCCCAATCCCGCTGGTGCTTCCTGAGTTTCCCAGCTCCAGTAGCCACCAAAACTGTTGTATTTGAAATGTGAAAAATTATTTCTGTCCTTGGTTGTGGGGAAGATATAACTAGACTATTTAAAACTAAGAAACATTGTAAAGATACAACAGAGTAGTTTCTTATCCTAACTTATTAAATCTAGGCCAAGCATTAATTTAGCTGGTGCAACTTTAAGGGGCACTAATGTTGATTTCTTTTCTCATCTCTGGCTAGGTTAGGTGAGAGGCAAAGCTAATCAGTTTCAAGACCAAGGGGAAATTGGGAAGATATGGCTTTCAGGCCTTGTGGGATTCTCAGTCTGTAACAGAATCTGCCTCTAAGTGTCTCTGGATGAGACTTCCCTCGCCACCTTCACTCTCTACCTCTTTGGCCCTGAAATCCCTCACACATTGTATCCACAATCACCCTGGTTCTTGCTAAGGGACTCAGCCTCATGGTGGCAGGAAAGGGAGCTAACACTTTTAGTTACATTTGCTGCATGCCAGGCACTATCCTACAGACATTGCATATGTCATGAAAAAAGGCAGCAAGTAAAGAAGGGAGTTCCCTGACTGGTCCTCAAATATTTCTCCCTCAAGCTCAGAATAATGCCTGGGCATTTAAAAGATGGCAAGAGTGCCCACTGGTGCCTCCACCACCTGCATGTAATTCAAAGTGAAAGAACACTAAATCATAAAACAAAAAATATATACACAAATTAAGACTTAAGAAAACAAAACACTTCCTCCTGGTACTCCTGAGTTTAAATTTCAGATAAGATCATTGAAGCGTAACTTTCATCTCTAGATCTCTGTGAGAGTGTTGATTGGCTGTGGAAGGGAACAGGATATCCATGCTTTGCTAATGTTGTAAGCACAAGCTTAGTCTGCCTAGCATATTACCCAGTACAGCCTGAGCTTCAAGTGACCCTATGCTGGTAATAAATGCTTTCTTTGGTCCATCTCATGAAGTTCCTGATAGCTTTGACCCCTATATGGCAAAGCTTTATCCTTGTTTCTCCAGCTTGCTCAAATATGCCTGAGACAGATTCTCTGAATTATCGTTAATGCTGATTCTACCCAATGGCGAAGGTATAAATCTTACTTCTACATTTTTATAGCAGCATCTAATAGTCTCCCTAATTGATAGATGAAACCTTAATGGCGGGTACCATCTTCTCCATATCATATCAGTGTCTATCCTACCTGCTGGGTACTTCACGTTTTTCCTAAGTTCTCTTAGCACTTGTTACTTTGGAAAGTATGGCTGTTAGTCTAATTGCCATTCTTTTCTAGGTATTCTGTCTTCACTCTCTTACCGCTTTTCAGATCTTTGTAGTCTTTGTTCTTTTCAATTTCACCATGAAACGTCTTGTAGTTTTCTAGTTTGAAATTCATGGAGTTTCCTGAATTTGAAGGTTGGAGTCTTTCATAAATAATGGAAAATACTCACTCTTTATCTCTTTGAACATTGCCTCTCCCCCATTTTCTCCTTCTGAAACTCTGATTAGATGTGTATTAAAACTTCTTGCTTTGGTCTTTGTGTGTCTTACTTTCTCTTTTATATTTTTAAACTCCGTTTCTCTGTACTGTATTCTGTGTAATTTCTTCAACTCTTATTTCTGCTTAATGAAGTCTCTCTTCCAATTTATCTAATTTACTACCTAAGGTGTCCAGTGAATTTTCTTTCTTTCTTTCTTTCTTTTTTTTCATTTCTAAATGTTCTATGTGATTCTTTTTCAAATCCATCTGGTCTTTTTTTTTTTTAAACTTTATTTTTAGAGAAATTTTAGATTTACATTTACTGAAAAATTATACCAAAAATATAGGGAATTCCATATCACACACACATCCCCAGTACTCATAAACATAGTTACCCCTGCTATTGGCATCTTAGATTAGTGTAATATATTTGGTTACAGTTAATGAACCATTGTTGAAGAATTCTACCAACCAAATTCTGTAGTTTACATTATGGTTTACACCTTGTGCTGTACAGTTCCATAGGCCTTGACAAATGTGTAATGTCATATGTCTGTCATTGCAGTATTATACAGAAGAATCTTACTGCACTAAACATGCCTTGTTCTACCCATTTATTCCCCCCTTCCCTTCTGAACTCCTGGCAAACACTATTTTTATACTGATCTTACAAATTCTTCCGTCAGCACAAGATAACAACTAATCTACTTTGGTCTATGGCCACACCTCCCCCCCACAATTATTCATTCCCCACTCCAGAGGGACCTGGGATGACATCCACTCCTATAGCCCCAGGTGAAGTGGGGACCCAGATACCTCAGAGTAGATGGACAGGAATTATCCTGTCCCTGATTTTTGGGATGGGACCTGTCCATCATCATCATTTTGTTGGTTGACCAGGGCAAACCTAAAGAATTGGAGAGTAGGAGTTGTCTGCTACTCTGCTGGAATTCAGGGCTCAACTGGCATTTGAAGGTCCAAAGAGTTAAGTCTCTGAGAAATATACTTAACAGTACATTGAAAATTTTAGGTTCAAATAAAAGGAGTAGAAGAATCATGATTAGGGGTATTATAAATGAATATAACTATGTTATATTAGGGAGACAGAGTATCATATATTCCCAGATAAGGCCCTCTGAAGGAGTGTTGATTTCATGAAGTTGTGTGCCTTGCTGCTTTTGTCCAGATGTCCCAAGAGCCCTTAGGAGCACTCTTATTTGAGGCTTTCTTTACTGTGGCAGTTAGTGAAATCTGTCTGAGACCTGCTTAAGTGTAACCTCTGAAATGATCTCCTGACTCACTTTGAAATCTCTTAGCCATAAAAACTCTTTTTTTATTTAAGTTTCTCCCTTTTGGTCAAGATCTTTTTCCAAATGCAACACTGATTAATACCTGGTAATAATCCCTCGGTGCCAGGGAGGCTCATCCCTGGGAGTTATGTCCCATGTTGGGGGGAAGGTAGCAAGTTTATTTGCAGAATTTGGTTTAGAGAGAGACTGCATTTGAATAACAGGGGGATATTAATTGGCAAAGTCTCATTTTTACAGGAATAAGGTTCACACATACAAGCATTAAGATTGAGGACTTGGCATACAGGCCTGTTTTCTTTTCTTAGGTATAGCTTATATATTCCAGAGATTTTTGCCATTTTATTTGAGAAGGTAGCAGGGCTTTCCCAGGTTGGAAGTTTAATTTTTAAAAAAAATTTATTTCCCCCCCTTGCCACTTGTGCTCACTGTCTGCTCTGTGTCCATTTTCACTGCGCTTTTTTCTGTGCCTGCTTGTCTCCCTTTGTTGTGTCATCTTGCTGTGCTAGCTGACTGCGGGCATGGGCCATCAGCTCTCTGCAGGTATGGGCCAGCTTGCCTTCACCAGGAGGCCCCAGGAATAGAACCCAGGACCTCCCATATGGTAGAGAGGAGCCAATCACTTGAGCTATATCTGCTTCCCAGTTTAATATTTTGTTAGCTGCTCTGGGGGCTTCTATCTATTGAGAAAATATACCTATAACAACACAAACACATTAATATCCCATAGAAGTATTTTTAGGTGCATTTTTAACCATATATCACCCCACTATCAACAACTTGTACTAGTGATATACTTTCATTATCGATCCTATCAACATCTTTTTTTTTTTTTTTTTTTTTTTATTTTACCGGGAGGTCCCGGGGATCGAACCCGGGTCCCTCCATATGGGAGACGGATGCCCAACCAGTTGAGCTACATCCGACCCCTAAGATTTTATTTATCCTATCAACATCTTGTACTAGAGATATACTTCTGTTATAGATCCTGAAAGAACAGTCTTGTATTTGTATTCCTAAGTACAATCCGTGGCCACCCCAGAATTCACTGAGTTATACAGTTGCCCTCTATCTTTCCTTCTAACCTCATGGACAGGCCAAAACTTCCCCTTTCAACCACATTCACACTCACACTTCAGTGCTATTAATTATACTCACATTGCTGCGCTGCCATCACCTCCATCCATTTCCAAACTGTTACAATCAACCAAATTATAAATTTTGCACAGATTAGGCATTTGCTCCCCAATCTCTCTTCCCCTGGTCAGTTTTTTTAATCTCTTGTTCTTACTCGGACTTTCCATTCCCTTGTTCATTTATTTTAATTTATTAAAAAGGCTTATTTTATATTCTGCATCCAATGGTTTCAATATTTGAAGTCCTTTTATTTCCAAATCTGCCTCTTGTTGTTTCTACCAACTCTTGTTACCTTTTTCCTTTTATACTTTGTGGTTTTTATTATGAGGCCACACTTTGGGGAACTTTATTTGCTGAAATTCTATGAGGCCTGGGTTGTAAAAATATTCCTTAAGAGAATGGTTACTTTCACTTCTATCAGGCACTAGAACTTTACCAATTAGAGACAACTTTAAACTTAATTTTAAGTTTAGAATTGTTTGGGATTGAAGGCATTGTGAATTCAAGCTTCAAAACTGTGTGATGACTGGCTTGTATTTACAAAGTCTCAGGGGAGTATTTTTCCTCTTCAACCAGAACAAAATATCATTATTTCAACAAGTTTTAAATACTATGCACTAGATACTCTGCTAGGATTTGGACATACAAAAATGGAAAAACTTCCTTCTCTCAAAAAGCTGAAAATCTAGTAGAGGAAACAAACACATAAATTAATAGCTATGTGAGGAGGAGGGTGGTCTCTAAGGTGGAGGATTTATTCAACAAATGTTTATTAAGCTCATACAATGTTCCAAGAACTGGAAAAACACCATGAACAAAGGCATAGAGGCAAGACAGTCTGGCATATTTAGGGAAATGAAGAAGTTTAAAAGAGATGGACTATGGGAAGCGGCTGTGGCTCAATCAGTAGGGCTCCCGTTTACCATATGGGAGGCCCCAGGTTCGGTTCCCAGGGCCTCCTGGTGAAGTCAAGCCCGCCCGCATGGCGTGGTTTGCTGACCCAGCGAGCACAAGCAGCAAGAGGGGGATAAATGAATAAATAAATAAAATATAAAAAAAAAAAAAAAAAAAAAAAAAAAAAGAGATGGACTATGGAAGTAAGGAACCAGAAATGGGGCAAGGAATGGGATAAAATATCCACAAATCTTTGGAAGCTCTTCTTGAGCTTCTATTTGTGTTCAGACTTTTTAAACTTTCAGGGTTAGTATGCAGTCTCCAATTCTTATGCTCAAATCAATACTTTGTATTTCAGTCTTAAGCTTTTACTAAAAAATGGTATCTTAAGCCATAGAAGTCTTCATCAGAAGATAAAATGAAAATCTTGCGTTTCATAATAGTCCCTGGGTTGGTGCCAGGCTCTGGCTAGCAGCAGGTCAGGGTAGTCTGGGAGAGGAGGACACAGCAGGCTCTTTTGGCATATGGCATCAGGCAGTGAGAATGAGAGAGCCCTGAATCTATAGGAGAAAGCTGAGATCAACGCCCTGAGGTCAGGCTGGACCAGAGGGAACAGACTGAGCACACTCTGAGTAAAGGAATCAGGGTCGGTGCCCAGAGTTCCTGAAGGGGCAGGAGCCTGCAGGAATAAGTAGAGTCTGAAATGACAAGGAGGACCCTGGATTTGAGCCCTACCCCAGAGGAGAGGCAGAGTACAGATTTTGGACAAGAAGACCAAGGAAACTTCGATTGTGTCTGTGACAGTGGGACAGGTCAACTCAAACATGACTGCCAACCCTGGGACAGGAACTGTCTGCCCCTGCCTTGGATATCAAAACCTTCCTTGGCATGGGCAGGCATGGTTGTCACGGCAGGCAGGGTAGCCCCAGTATCTGTGGTGGTGAGGGATGTGCCCTTGAAGAATGGGTCTGGCAGCCTGATTTCCAGACCTCAGTTCTCACAAGCTTTACCCAGCAATGCCTGCAGAACTATGTCCAGGTCTAAATACGAGACTGTTGGGTCCTGGTAGGGCTTTTGGAAGGTAGAACAATATATCTGTAATAGATTTCCTGGATGCAGTGGTCTGCTCTTCACTGGAAAGATTTCCTGGCATTACAAAAATAAAGAGAGTGAAGGACAAAGCCTTGGAGTGTACAAATCCTACACGGTCCTCCATTTCAGAATGTAAAAAAACCAGACTGCCTAAGACAGGTATAAGCACTTTGGCAGAGAAAAGCTCCAGGGGTGATAAATGTACTTGTTTCCAGCTTTATTAATGGGTAAACAACTAACTGATCCCAGGAGTAGACTTTCTGAGAGGGGACCAGCCCAAATACTTCTCAGAATGTCTTCAGTGACAGGCCAGGGTTTCCTGAAGGCAAGAAAAGGAATGAAAAGTCAAAGCAGTTACTGTGGCTTTAGGGTATCGCAAAGGCAGTTGAAGTATAGAGATTATAGATCACTGGCTCTGTCAGGCCATCCATCTGTCTGAGGCCCAGACCTGAATGACTGATGCCAAATGGAAATGCTCTCCCCAGAGGGAGCCTGCCTAGTCCTTTCCCACCAGACCTTTTAGTTCAGGCTCCCGCCCTCCCAGCAACTGGCCTAAACCCCAGTGCCTGCCCCAAGATTACTTCCTGCTCCTCCTTCTGCACAGGCCCAGTCTTCTGAGGTTCACTTTGTGGCCCCTCCCTTAAACCCATTAAGGAAAGAAAAGAGAGAGAGTGCCCTGGGCTGGGACTTTAGGAAGTTATCAGTGAAGTCAGATCTGAGCTGGGCTTTGAATGGGGCCCACTTTTGTTACAGGCAAAGGAGAAGAGAGGACAAGAACTGATCTTGATGAGAATGAAGGGTTCCAGAAGGGGTGTAGGATTATAAAAATAGTTTGAAACATTTTTGGAAAGATCTTAAATCTTAGGCTGTTTGAACTTTCATCTGTAAGCAATCAGAAGTCACTGAATACTATATGATTGCTTTACTATGAACCAAATATATTGTGTCACATATTGTTTGATTCAATATTATATGTATCCAGTACATTTAATTGAGAAATGGATGTTTTTATTCGACTGTATTTTCTTTTTTTTTTTTTTTTTTACCAAGAGGTCCCAGGGATTGAACCCGGGTCCCTCCACATGGGAGATGGATGCCCAACCATTTGAGCCACATCCATCCCAATGTATTTTCTTTTTCTTTGTTAATTATTGTTTATATTTTCAATTATTAAATGTACAAAATAAAGTAAAAAAAAAAAAAAAAAACCAAAAAAAGAATTCACTTAAATTTGGGGGTGGGGAGAAGGAGTAGAACTAAGAATTTAAGAATTAAATGTGTAATTTTAAAATAATAGCTATTTATACTTTACAAAACAGTTTATTTCTTTGGACCCTCACAACAGCCCAGTGGGGGAAAAATAGTGTTTAATCTAGCTATAGGTAGAAGATGAATCACAGCATTTCTCTATTATATGAGTCTGTGGACAGAGAGCCCAGATCCCATCAAGCTTTCAATTAGGAAAAGAATGATAAGTTCGCTATGGCGTTGATAAAATAGCTGCACCTCTCTTTGTTTCACCCATTTCAGAAATGATCAAATGATAGGGGTGTCCCTAGGCAGTGCTATTGCCTTTCTCTATTGTTGGGTGGGAAGTGGGGAGTCAAAGAGGAGCTGGAGGATTGCAAGATAACAGTGGGACACCACCCATAACAAGGAAGTGTTATTAGCAGCTAAACCTCACTCTAGGTGCTGTGAGTGCCTCTGGAAATCTCTCCTAAACTCCAGTCTGAAGACTTTACAATTAAGCTGTTTTAGTTTAGACCACATAGACTGCTTATCAGGCTTTCTTAACCCTCCAGATGCTTTGTGGGAGGGTCATAAAAAGTTTGAAGTGTGTTTGTTATCCAATACAATAGGATCAGTTATACTGTTGAAAGAATCTTCTGGAAATTCCCTGCAGTGAGAGCAAGGAGGAACAGGAAATACAGGAACAATTAGGAAAAGGACTAGTAATCAACCTTGTCTTGACTTTTGTCTTGTTCTGGTTGTGCCCCCGGAAAGCAGTATGCACAAGGGTGATGAAATGCTAATTCGTGCTTCATGGGTAATCAGGGGGACAGTTATAAATAGAAGGGCTTAAGAATAAAACAGAATGGCCTTGCTGCAAGCTCAAATATTGTTTAGGGAAAGGAATCCATTTATTAGCATACTGTAATTTTCCATCTGAGTCTCCCCTTCCCATTTTCCTTCCAGAGCCACAGACAAAAGTTTCCTCCTGAGGGGGATGAATTTTTCCATCTGTGTAAATCTGTACAAATTGCCCTTCCATAGGTTACAACTGTTCAATACAATACATGAACCTGGCAACTGATTTGAACCCTGACATTTATAGAACTTTAGGTTTATATAAAAGACAGTATAATAAGACCAGGAACAATGGACAATCAGAACTTAGTCTAATCCTTTTCTAATTTCTTAGGGGTGAGTCCTTAGAGGCATTACTTAACATTAGGCCTCTGTTTCCCCATTTGAAAAACAAATATAATAGTACCTACCTCATAGGGTTCTTGTGGGGATTAAATGAGATAAATGAAGCAAGGGACTCGGTAAATATTGGCTATCATTGTTATAAAATTAACAAAGGCCTTAGGAGGCCTTGCCACGTAATTGTAGTAAGGTCAAGGCCAATCTCAGGGAATATCAAGTGACAGAATCATATAACAACTATTTGAAAGGGATTTTCAAAGGTGTCCCAACCCTTATCTCGTGCTAGAAACCCACTTCTCCCCCTGAGTTACCCAGCTCCTGCTCGCACACATATCCAGTGATGGGGAACTCTGCAATCCCAGAGTTACCATCCCAGAGAGCTCTGTTGGGAATTTTCTGTCTACAGAATCTAAATCTGACTTTATAGAACTTTCATCCACTGGCTTTGTCTTTTTCTTCCAAAGTAATGGAGAATAGGGCCACAGGATACCTTTCAAGTATTGAGATGATCATCACTACATTTAGCCTTCTCTAAATTAGACCACCTCAGTTTCTCCAATTTTCCTTTAAAATATGTGTCTTCTCGGGGAGCGGGTGTAGCTCAGTGGTTGAGCACCTGCTTCTCAGGTACAGGGCCCCATACAAGGTCCCGGGTTCAATCCCGGCCCTGTATCTCAAAACAAAACAAAACAAAAAAAGTGTCTTCTAATCCCATCACCACCCTGGTCCCAATTGCCCTAGACAGTGATTCTCAGCCAAGGCAACATGCCTGGAGACATTTTTGGCAGTCACACAGAGGGGGGGGGGGCATCTAGTGGATAGAGGCCAGGGATGCTGCTAAACATCCTACAATGTACGGGACATCCCCCCGTAACAAAGAATTATGTGACCCAAAGAGTCACCAGTGCTAGGTTGAGGAACACTCTCCTAGATGAAGTTTATCATTGTTCTCCTTAAAGCTTGGCACATTAGAGAAGCATCAGCTAACATCACCATGATACTGTTGTTATATTTCTATTAAATTAGCCTAAGATTCTGGTAGTTTTCCCTCAATTAGCAGTCAGTTAAGACCCCCTTTCGTGTGTTCCTGCTAACTGAAGGATGGCCCCACATGCTTACTTGGAAACCACTAATCAGTGATGGCACTCTTTCCTGTTGAGCCCGGAGGCAGCCTCAGAATCTTTTCCAACACAGTATTCTAGGCTACCACCACCAGTCCTTCAATAGAAGTTGGTATGCAAGATGAAATCTGTTTGCTGGCCAGGTCTCCCCAGTTCCGTGGCACTGGGACCCAGGCACAACGTAATGCTGGGACTGTGCTTTGGAAGAGCCCACAACACTGTGTCCTGATTCCTGGAGGCAGCTAGAAATAACCTCTACCTGATACTCAGCCTATCCTTGTCTCTTCCATGCGATTTCCTAAAAATCCTTTACCAAACATAAAGCCTGACTGTCCTCTAGCGTTAATGCGATGTGAACAGATGAGGAGCTACCCAGAAAGGATGCCCTCTCTCTCTTCTACATACACTCCTCAAGCTCCGTCTAACGGCTTCCCCTTGTCCAATTTCTTCCTGACCCTCCTCTTCCCACTCTTGGCACTCATGCTGTCAGTGTCCTGGATCAAATCTCTCCGTGATTTTACCAGAATAAAGAGGCAAAGGGGAGACATGTAGAGATCAGGAAACTTACACTAACTCTGGATTCTTTAGGAAAAAAAAAAAGAGTAGGCAACAAACCTAGTTTCTCAGAAACCTGAAACCTATGCTAACCAATATCTAGAAAATGGTTAATTTTATCCTGAAGCTCAATGCTCTGTTCTACACAGCGTTTTTTTTTTTTTGTTTTTTTTGTTTTTTTAAAATTCCTTTCCCATTTTATAAGAAAAGAAGGAGCAACTTTTTGGATAGGCTGAAACAGATGTCTTTAATTTTAGCATTCTCTATAAATCCAGTCACTCTATTGGTTTATGAACAAGGCAAAATGTGTTTTGGAACTCTATTGACTCAAATACTCTACTTGCTATCTTTAATTTAAAAGTAGAATTTATTCAGATTAATCACCAATTTGCTAACCTAATCTAGTTTTCAGAGCTTTAAACACTTGTTAACTACACAAGCAGAGCTAAGCTGCTGATCTTTAAAGAATGCAGTATCTCTCAGTTTTGTCACTATTTGAGAAGGAGACAGAAATTTGAGAACAAAGAAACCATTAATGCCTGAGTAAACAAAGCCTGTTTTATGGTTTCCAGATTGGGTGAACTCTACAATGTGAGGCAGTACCAGAAAGCCCTTGTTTTCAGGAAAGGAGCCGAAGGAGACACGCAGGGTAGGGATCAGAGGGGACTTCCAAAGCTGTGGCCTCCTGCTACATGGAACTTTATCTGTGAAGTGCGTCGTGGCTAAGAGTGCGGGCTGGCAAGGCAGACTGCCTGGGTTTGAAACCTGGCTCTCCTGCTTTCTAGCTGTGAGAGCTGGCTCAGTTACTTGACCTGTATAAGCCTCAGTTGTCCCACATGTAAAAAGTAATAGTGTCAGGGAAATGGATGTGGCTCAAGCGATTGGGTTCCCGTCTACCATATAGGAGGTCCAGGGTTCGATTCCCAGGGCCTCCTGGTGAAAAGCAAGCTGGCCCACGTGGAGTGCTGGCCTGTGCGGAGAGCTGGCGCAGCAAGATGATGCAACAAAAAGAGACACAGAAGAGAGACAATAGGAGATGCAGCAGACCAGGGAGCTGAGGTGGCACAAGAGATTGAGCACCTCTCTCCCACTCCAGAAGGGCCCAGGATCGGGTCCTGGTGCCGCCTAAAGAGAAGACAAGCAGACACAGAAGAACACGCAGAGAGCAAACAGTGAGAGCAAAACAAGTGGGGAGGAATCAATAAATAAATCTTTAAAAAAAAAAGTAATAGTGTTGGGTAGTAGGAGTAGCTCAGTTGTTTGAGCACCTGCTTCCCATGTATGAGGTCCCGGGTTCGATCCCTGGTGCCTCCTAAAAAAAAAAGTAATAGCATTACCTCACAGGGTTGTTGTAAAGATTGAGCGAGATACTGTATGTTGAGCATTGGGCACTGAAATCATGCCAAATAAGGATTAGCTATTGTTTCATGGCCCTCTGATACAATGAAAATTTGCCCTTGAGAGGTCTCTACCTTAGTTTATTTCTCTTTTATTTTTTCCCTTTCTTTTGTTAAATTTTTAAAAAATTTTCTTTGTTTTTGTTTTGTTTTATTTAGTTAGTTTATTTCTTCATGTGTAATACCAACTGTCTGCTGCAATGTGTGTTTCCATAGCACCAATTAGCTCACATGTGGTTGGAAAATAGGGGAATGATGACAGTTTGACATGGCAGTTGTATTGATTCATAGGCATTTTTTTTAGGCAAGGGGGTTTGAAATAAGAGTAGAACGACAACTTTAGCAGAGGGAAGAGTCCTCAGTGTGGTATTCAGTACTATTTTTTTTTTTTATTTAAATGAACACCACAGAGAAGGCTTGTATACAGACAGGTTATACCTCTTCCGGTGCCCACTTCCACAAGAACCCCACTGGCTCACAGCATCCACAAGCAAGTTTCTACTCTACGATTTTTGTGGGTTTTTTTCTTTTCTTTTCTTTTCTTTTTTTGAGGCATCAAAGCTGGGGATTGAACCCCAGGACCCCATATATGGGAAGCCGGTGCTCAACCACTGAACCACATCTGCTCCCCTGAATTGGTTTTTTTGTTTGTTTGCTTGCTGTTTGTTTTTGTTTTTGTTTTTAGGAGGCACCAGGGACCGAATCTGGGACTTCCCATGTGGGAAGCAGGCGCTCAACTGCTTGAGCCACATCTGCTCCCTTTGTACACTTTTTTTTTTGTTGTTTTCCTCACCCCCTCCCACCCCTTCCCTTCTCCCCTCCCCCATCCCTTCCTCCCTTCCCCCCTCCCTGTCCCTTTCTCCCTCCCCCCCCCATCCCGCTGTTTGTTGTCTGTGTCCATTTGCTGTGTGATTTCTGTTTCTTTTTTGTCTTCTCTTCTTGTTTTTCTCCTCCAGGCTTCACCGGGATTCAATCCAGGGGACCTCTGATGTGGGAGAGAGGCACCCTGTCACTTGCACCACCTCAGTTCCTGGTTTCTGTCACATCTCGCCTTGACTCTCCCCTGCATCTCTCTTTTGTTGCATCATCATCTTGCTGCGTTGGTCGCTGCATGGACCTGGTATGCCTCTACCAGGAGGTCCTGGGGATGAAACCTGGGTCCTCCCATATGGTAGATGGAAGCCCAATCACTTAAGCACATCCGTTTCCCCTCCCTTTATACACTTTTAATACTCCCTGAACCACCTACCTTGGGTGTCCAAATTATCTTCCAAGGCTCTGGAGGTTGAGCTGTTTCCCAAGGTAATACCAGTTCAGAACAACCCTCAAGGTGATTCCTGCTTAGATGGGAAAGCCGCGGACAGATGGCAGGGTTCTGCTTCCACAGCAAAGGACACTTGTGGGTCTGGGGGAGATGGAGATGGGATCAGCCGCTTTGACTGAGACGCACAGCCTCCATTGTCCTCTCCCCTTTGGTGAGCATCCCAATAATCTACTCAGTGTCTCTTCTGTCCAGCCCCTCTCCTTTCAGGGATTAGGAGGCAGCAAATGTGAAGGCCTGTGGCAATGGGGGGTATGCCATGGCTCATTGTGGCTGGAGAGAGCATGGTCCAAGGGAAAGTGTGGTAAGAGGGAAGGCTGGAGAGATGAGACCCTTTTTTGAAAGGCCACATGAATCAGGTCAGAGTTTGGACTTTTGTGAGGAAAGAAACAGGAGGACACCTTGATTTATTTATTTATTTTTAATTTATTGAAGTCTATCACTCATACATAAATAATAAGTATATAGCAATGGTTGTGAACTGATCAAACAAACATACAAAGCATCATACAGGGCTCTCATACCTCACCCTACCACCAATACCTTGCATTGTTGTGAAATATTTTTAACTAATGGTGAAAAACCATCCTCAAAATATTATTACTGGGAAACAGATGTGGCTCAAGCAATTGGGCTTTCATCTACCATATAGGAGGTCCAGGGTTCAATTCCTGGGGCCTCCTGGTGAAGGCAAACTGGCCCACATGGAGAGCTGACGCAGCAAGATGACACAACAAAAAGAGACACAGAGGAGAGACAATAAGGGACACAGCAGACCAGGGAGCTGAGGTGGCGCAAGAGATTAAGCACCTCTCTCCCACTCCAGAAAGTTCCAGGATCAGTTCCTGGCGCTGCCTAAAGAGAAAACAAGCAAACACAGAAGAACACAGAGAGCAGACAGCAAGCACAAAACAATGAAGGGGGCAGGGAGAGAAATAAGTAAACAAATAAATCTTTTAAAAATGTATATTATTACTAACCCAAGTATCTTACATTTGGTATATTTTTCCCCCAACCCACCTTATGAAGATGATGATGATTTTTATATCATTTATACATGAACATACATAAACAGTAAGTGTACAGTAAGCAGAGGTCTATTACGATCAGTTTTGTAATCATTCTTACCAACAGCTACCCCACAATGATTTCCATCAGTAACCCCAAGGAAACACATATGCTTAGTTAGAAACATGTGCTTGCTATATAACCCTTGCTGAAAAACATGAATGAGAATAGCTAATATTTATTGAAGCTTCCCATGTGCCAGGCACTGTTCCAAGTGAATTTTTTTTCAATGTGTTAACTCATTTAACCTTCACAAGGAAAGCACACTTGAGGTCACACGGCTGGTAAGTGGTGTCGGGGGACAAACCTATGAGGTCTGGATTCAGAAGCCAGGCCTGCAAGCACAAAGCAGTACTGCTTCCTGGGATCACCCCAATCCCCACTTTCAACTAGGGTGCTGCCCCTAAGCCTGTCTTCTATAGAAATTCTCAAGTCACCACTGATTCTGGAAGTGGAAAAAATGGTTTAGAGAGGCCCAGAATGGAGGCAACGATAATTTTGTTAGGAAAATATTGTAGTAATACTGATGAGTTGTGACAGTGACCAGGGCCAGTGAAATGGAGAGATTTGAGAGAAATCCAGGAGGTAATGCACGGGACTTGGCAATTTAGGCAACTGAGCTAATACATGCCGAGCATTTAGCAACAAGCCTGGTACTTGGTACTTTTGATGGAACAAAATACTATGATATTTTTATTATCAGTTGGATTATTCTCCAGATTTAAGTCATCGTTTTAAAGAATGAACTTACAGCAAATAGGCATAGGTAAACTTATTTAGAATAAAAATTATTATAATAAATAAAATAAATTAAATAATTTTTTATTTATAATACATGAACAGCCCTTTATGGATTATGCCACAGTCATTTCCTAACTTAATCCTAAAACACCCCTTTACAGCAGGTAAAGTAGGAATTACTCTTGTTCGCATTTTACAGTTAAAGAAACTGAGTCTCAGAGAGGTGAAATAACTTACCCAAGGTAAGTGAGAACCCTGGGTCACAAATGGCACAGCAGTTGAAGAGAGCCAGACTGGGCCTGCGCCTATCAGTTTGTCCAGCTGTTCATCAGTTTGTCCGGCTGTTCTCACCCTGGGACCAGAAGAACACACTGAGGAGTGTATGGAGAGGAGAAATGTCAAACGTCATCTCCTCCTGGAATCAGTTCATAGGCGCTGTATTAAAAGTTTTACTTGTTGCCTCCGTGGCTGCACCTTTCGAGAACTTGACCTCCAGGGGAACTTTTACTCAAACTGCTTCTCTGTAAGTCTGTTGTTTCTCTCTGGTGGGCCCATCCCTGAGCCAAGAGGAGTTGGGTACAATGAGACTATTCAGGGCAGAAAGTCAAGTGCCCTGTGCTTCCTTTTCTCTCTATAGCATCATTCTTTGCCTCCCAGTGCCTTTCTTTTGTCCTGACTGTTGAGTAACATCAGTGTGGGCGTGGGTGTGTGTGTGTGAATTGTCAGCAGTGAGAGAGTGGCGAGGCCACCTGCGCGATGAGGTGAGCTCAGGAGCAGCTGCAGCGGGCAGGCTTCCCAGGAACTGCTTTGCCAGCGCATGGGCTCTGACCTGCTCTGTCTGAGCCAATCTCACCAGCTAACGCTGGTGCCCGCTCCCTCAGGTGCATGGGTTCCCTTGGGCAGAGAGGAGAAACACGCCCCATCTGTGAGTCCCCACCTGGGGAGGCAGCGGTGGGAAGTAGCCCAGTGCAGATTCCAGAGACAGATTCTAATCCCACTTACCAACTGTGTGACCTTGGGGAAGTAACAGCCTTCCTGCTTTGCCTCCTAATCTGTAAAATGGAGATGATGATGATACATCTGTTTATCGTGTAAGGTTATTGAAAGGCTAAATGATACAAACCATATGTGGTGCTTAGAAGGCCACGCCTGGCACGTATTTCTAGCATGCAGTAAATGTAAGCAACTGTTCCTATTTATTTATTTAATCCCTTAAATGTCACTTGCTAATTTATTAATTAAAAACTGGCAGGATGCATATTAAGAAGTTAACAGTGGTTGTGTCTCATGATGTAATTACAGTTGTTGTATTGCCCTATTTTTGCTTATCTGCATTTTTAAAAATTTCCCACTATCCTTTGTGGAGTTTAAAGTCTATTGAGGAAGACAAGATGGATAGACTGATGACACAGAGGGATGGACAGCAATGCTCGGGGCAGGCTGAGTATGGAACTGGTTCTCCTCAAGTGGCACCTGGCATAAGTCAGCATAAGTCTTGCCCCAACTGTCTGTGCGTGGCCTTCCCTGATCTGGAAATGGGAAAGTAGATGACACAGTCAGACTGAGGGGCTCTCCAGAACCCCAGGGGGATGTGGATGGAAGAGCTGAGATTTCTTTCTAAGGTTCCTATTTTGGGGGAAGGGGCTTATGTCCAAAAAAAAATTTAATTTTTTTTTGAGATGCTCTGTATAGCACTTCTTATACATGACCAGGTCACAAAACAGCATGTCAAGATGGAATGAAGAAGTAATTTCCTGTTTCTTTATCTCTCTTTCCATAGCATTATTAGCGTCATAATTATTCTGGCTGGAGCCATTGCACTCATCATTGGCTTTGGTATTTCAGGTATGTGATTTCCTTTTGCTTTCCTTCTTTCATTCCTTCTTCATTGAGGTGAAATTCACAGAACATAAAATTAACCAGGTGTGTGATTTCTGGCATTACCACCATCCAGTCTCCCTTCACCGTCAAGCTCCCAATTCCTCAGCACAGGAGCATGGAATAAGCAGAAGGCCAGGAGCCAGAAGACTTTCAGAGTAGAACACTGGTTCTCCTGCTTACTAACTGTGTTCTCTTCGTATTCGTCATTTAGCTCCCTGCACCTCAGTTTCCTGATTTATAGAATGAGAAAAGAGTGCCTACATCACTGGGTACTTGAAAGGATCAAATTGGATGTTTATCAGAGTGTTCTAGACACCAGTCAGTGCTGAAGACATCATTCTGGGAATATGGCAGCTGAGCCATTCTATCAGGGGTTGACCTGTGTATTAGTCAGTCAAAGGGGTGCTGATGCAAAATACCAGAAATCTGTTGGCTTTTATAAAGGTTATTTATTTGGGGTAGAAGCTTACAGTTACCAGGCCATAAAGCATAAGTTACTTCCCCCACCAAAGTCTGTTGCCATGTGTGGGGGCAAGATGGCTGCCGACATCTGCCAAGAGTTCAGGCTTCCTGGGTTCCTCTCTTCCCAGGGCTTGCTTCTCTCCAGGCTCAGCTCCTCTGTTAGCTCCACAAGCCCAGCTGTAGACTATCAGGCAAACAGCTTATTTCTCTTCCAGGGGCTTTTCTCTTTCCTCACAACCAAGCTCCTCTGTGCACTTAATTCCCGGGGCTCCAGCTCAAAAACTACAGAATCAAAAACTCCAGCTCTGTCCTTTGCCATGTCTTTTATCTCTGAGTCCCCACCCACCAAGGGGAGGGGACTCAACACCCTAATGATGTGGCCCAATGAAAGCCCTAATCATAATTTAATCATGTCCAGGTACAGACCAGTTTACAAATATAATCCAATATCTATTTTTGGAATTCATAAACCATATCAAACTGCTACAACCTGGGTAAGTGATTTCTTTGCAAGGAGGCATCCACTGAAGTGTTTAAGGATCTCAGGTCTTACACAGTGGCCTTAGGTAAAGGAGAAACTGGCCATCACTGCTGTACCATATAGGAAACAGATGCCGATATGGCATGGATAGTTAATTTTTGAATGTGGCTAACTGATGTTAGTTGCAGGGATCTTCATCTCTTTATTCTGTAGGTCATTTCTCCGAAGCATCTATTATTGATGCCACTTTAATTATGATTTGAGTTAGACCAGCAGCTGTCTTCTCTGAGGCAAGGTGTTTGCTATATTTCCCTTAAATTGCCTGACTCGGGCCAATACATTTATTTTAACTTAGTCTGTGACAAAAGCTGTCACTTCATAACTTGAGTTTTCATAGTTTCAGCACCCAAGAGGCTGGCTTCTTTTCTGTCACTCTCCTCCTGTGCCACTAACTCCAGTGCTGCCACTAACTGGCTGTCACAAGGCCTAAACTGAGGAAATTAGCTGTAGGTGTGTTTGCCTAGAAAAGAGATTCGCGTACTTTCTCCATTTTATCATCGAAAATATATTTTTTTGTCTTTTGTTCATTGTCCTATTGGTTGTCTGCCTTTTTCTTTTTGATTTGTAGGCGTTCTTTGTCTATTTTGGATGTGAATTAGTTACAAATATTGCAAAATATCTTCTACTGTATTGTTTGCATTTTCACCCTCTTAATGATGTCTTTTGACGAGCACTTCTTAATACAGTTTAATTTATCAATCTTTTCCTTTATACTTAGAGTTTTATGTCACCTGCTTAAGAATTCTTTGCCATTCCCAAGATCATGAAGATTTTCTTCTACACTATTTTCTAGAAGCCTTATCGTTTTATTTTTCATACTTACATCTACAAGCCATTTAGAATTAATTTTGTACATGGTGCAAGATAGGGGTGAAGGGTTTCTTTTTCACATGTAAATACCCAGCTGACCCAGCCCCATTTATTGAGAAGACTGTCCTTACCCCATTTTTCTCCAGTGCCATGCTTGTCAGTCATAAATCAAGTACCCTATGCGTTTGCATCTGTTTCTGAACTCCCTAGTCTGTTTCCCTCAAATATTCTTTTATAATTCTTTTTCTTTTTTCTTTTTAGGTTATTTTATCTCTTTTCGTATTCCTAATCTTTGGCATTTTGCCTCTCCACACACCACCACTACCCCCCCTCAGTCTTAAAACTGTTTTACAAGGCATTATTAGCTTTACAGTAGTTTTCAAATAAACAACTTTTGGTTTTATTTATACTTTCTCTGATTTGTTTTCCTATGTCATTAATTTTGGCTTTCATCTTTATTAATGTCCTTCTTCCTGCTTAATTTTGCTGTCTTCAATTCTTTTTCTAATATCTTAAAACAAGCACTGCACAAAAGAGTATGTCCAAAAGGCAATACATAGCTTTTAGTAGGTACCGCCCTTCAGTTTTCCAAAGTGATTCACCAATTTACCCTTCATCAAAAGTGTATGAGGGAGCAGATGTAGCTCCATGGTTGAGCGCCTGCTTCCCATGTACAAGGTCCTGGGTTCAATCCCCGCTACCTCCTTAAAAAACAAAACAACAAAAAAAGAAGTGTATGAGCGTTCCAGTGCTCCACGTCCTCACTAACTTTGGATATTGTGGAATCTTGTTGTCATTTTAATTTTTATTTCGTGATGACTGAGGCAACTGAGTACATTTTCATATGAGAAGCAATGTTAAGTGACAGAGCCAGACACAAAAGAGTACATACTGTATATTCCACATATAAAAAATTCAAAAACAAGCAAATGGATCTCTGCTGTTAGAAGGCAGAATAGTGGTTATTATCTGTGGGGAAAAGGAGGGGGCATGAGGGGAATTCTGGGGGAGACAGATAAAGTTCCATTTCTTGGTGTGGGTGGTAAATTACATGGGAAGAATTTGGAATAATTTTTCAAGCTGTGCAGCCTGCATTTTTATGTGTGTATACTTCAATACAAACTTTAATTTATATGACCAAGTACATATACATATATATATATTCCTTAAAAGGAAGTCACCAATATATACTGGTAAGGTAAATATTTTGGAGTAACTTTTAAACATATTAATACTAAGATACATTTTGATACCTTCCTCACGATGTGTAACTCTTCCTTAGTCCTAACTTATACTAGTCCTGATCTATACACCACCCTGAATTGAAACCCTTCACACTAAATCCTGTTGACCAAACCCTCTGGGGCCTAGGTTTAACTGGCTTGGTATCAGAAACCCTTAGAGCAGGGATTCTTAACCAGGGGGTTTCAGGGTATCTATGAGCTTGAATTGAAAATTCAAAAAAAAAAGCATTATCCTTGTGGGGACATAGTGCGGGTGTGATATATTTATTAAATAGTACACAGTATAGTATGGACTTAGCATGATTTTTAGTTTGATGTTGCATGTTCTGAGTGCAGTGGGAAAACTGCAAAAATGTTGGTAAGGATGGCAGAGATGGTTGTATGAGGCAGTGGGAAAACTCGAATTTCTAAATGTTTGCCAAAAATGACAGTCTGAACAGATGTTGAACCATGATAGGTTATCAGGTATTGAAATTATGGGAAAGCTGTAAACGTAATTTAGTATAATCTTAAAATTTAATTTAAAGACATGCCAAAATCCCTATATCTTTTGTGTAACATTTATGTAATCTAAGCATCTTTAAAAAAATAATAATAATCATGAAAAAAATCCCTAGGACAAAAGAAAAAAAAAAAAGACATGCCGATGTTAAGTGTCATAAAACTATCTACTGCTACATTCTGAGAAGGGGTCCGTGGTTTTCACCTGCCTGGCAAAAGGGTCTGTGGAACAGAAAAGGTTAAAAGCCCCTGCCTTATAGAGTTGTTTATCTTTTGGTTGTTAGTGGATTGACTACCCTGGCAAGAATTTTCGTTTTGAAACAGCTTCCCCGTGACAGTCAACAGCTTTTCTACTTATACCCTTTTCCTGTTTCACAGTTAGAGCGACCTCAAATTCTTAGCTCAGTTTTGTGGACACTGAGGGTGCTCCTTAAACACTTTTGGCATGAACAAATGGATGGATGCATGGACAAATGAGTAAATAGATAAAAGACACAGTTTACTCCATCCAGTAATGTACCACCCATAACACTAAAGCCTACTGCCAGTAACGAAGAGGTTTTCTGCCTCCTTTCTATTTCCCAAGGTGAAAGCTCATTATTTTGAATATAATGGGATGTTTATTAATTTAATCCTATTTAGATAGAACTTTTTAGATGCCTCTATTAAAAGGATCAAAATTCTTACCAGAGAGCATTATATTATTACACTTCAAATAGATTCAATAGAATGTTACTTGGTTTACATGACAACAAGATTAAGCAAATAGCTTTAAGTTCATGATGGTAATGATAACATCTTGTGAATCCTTTTTATGTGCACCTCACTGTACTAACTTTATACACATTATTTGATTACTATGCAGTATTTGATTTACCATTCACAACAACATAGGAGGTAGAGAATAGTACTATGTTCATTTTCAGATAAGGAAGTTGTCTAAGGTCATACACAGCAGCAAATGGATATAGCGGGTATATTTGAAGAGCTGATAATTTGCATCCAGAACCCACACTCCTATCCACCACCCTGTACTGATTATAACATTCATGTAAAGGCATGGGGCAAGAAGGATGTTCTCTGGTTTGCTTTGTAGGCATTATTCCTGACACTACAGCTTTCAAAGCCTTCAAACTATTTCCAAATACAGGCAAAAATTCAATTTCTATTTAACACACATGAGTCCTTCTATGCCACATCCTCATAGCCATCCTACTTTTTACATGTTCCAAATATGGACCCCCTAAAACATAAATGCATAACCCCTCACTATAGGACAGCCTTGGATGGTCCTGTGAGAAGGAAAGAGAAACAATGGAAAGACCCCTGAATACACTTAGCCCACACTCTATGCTATCACCCCACTTGCTGCATGACTTTGAACAGCTCAAAGTGGAAGAGCTTTGGAATCAGATTGAGATGTTTCAGTCTCAGACCTGACACTAACTGCTTGTCCTTTGGAATGTCACTTCATTTTTCAGAATTGGTTTCCTCACTGGTAAAATAGGCAGGGTCACTGGGAGAATTAAATGAGAAACTGTTTTTTTTTAAATAAAGAGGAAGAGAGAAAGTAAAACTATCACTTCATAGATGACATGACCCTATATTTAGAAAATTCTGAAATGTCTATGACAAAGCTGCTTGAGCTAATAAACGAGTTCAGCAAGTGGCAGCATACAAGATCAACATGCAAAAATCAGTAATGTTTCTGTACACCAGTATTGAACAAGCTGAGGAGGAAATCAGGGGGAAAATTCCATTTACAATAACAAAAAAAAGACTCAAATACCTAGGAATCAATTTAACCAGAAAAGTACAGGAACTATATTCAGAAAATCATAAAATAATGCTAAAAGAAATAAAAAATTACTGAAACAAATGGAAAGACATTCTGTGTTCATGGATTGGAAGACTAAATATTGTGAAGATGTCAAACCTACCCGAACTGATTTATAGATTCAATGCAATACCAATCAAAATTCCAACAGCATACTTCACAGAAATAGGAAAGGCAATTACCAATTTTATTTGGAAAGGAAAGTGTATCTGAATAGCCAAAAGCATTCTTAAAAAGAAGAATGATGTGGGAGGATTTTCATTGCCTGACATTGAAACATATTACAAGCTACAAAACAGCATAATATTCGCATAAAGATAGACACATTGATCAGTGGAATAGAATTGAGAATCCAGAAATAAATCCTTACCTCTTTGGCAAACCGGTTTTTGACAAACCTACCAGGTCTATGTTAATGGGACGAAACAGTCTCTTCCATAAATGGTGCTGGGTGAACTGGATATCCATAACCAGAAGAATGATAGAGGACCCCTATCTCACTCCCTATACAAGAATCAACTCAAAATGGATCAAAGACCTAAATATAAAAGCCAGGACCACAAAACTACTAGAAGATGTAGGGAAACATCTTAAAGATCTTGTGGTAGGTGGTGGTTTCTTGGATCTTGCACCAAACACAAGCAAGAAAAGAAAAAATAGGTAAGTGGGACCTCCTGAATATTAAACACTTTTGCACCTCAAAGGACTTTGTCAAAAAGGTGAAAAGGCAGCCGACTCAGTGGGAGAAAATATTTTGCAATCACATATCCAATAAGAGTTTAATATCCATGATATATAAAGAGATGCTACAACTCAACAATAAAAACACAAACGACCCAACTAAAAAGTGGGCAAAGACTTAAATAGATATTTGTCCAAAGAAGAAATACAAATGGCAAAAAAACACATGAAAAAATGTTCAACATCACTAGTGATTAGGGAAATGCAAATCAAAACTATAATGAGATATCATATTAGAATGGCCACTATAAATTTGCCATGTGATTCAGCAATACCACTACTGGGCATATACCCAGAAGAACTGAGAGTAGTGACATGAACAGACATCTGCACACTGATGTTCATAGCAGTGTTGTTCATGATTGCCAAAAGATGGAAACAATCCAGGTGTCCATCAACTAATGAATAGATAAACAAACTGTGGTATATTCACATGATGGAATATTATGCAGGTGAAAGTAGAAATGAAGTCGGGAAGTATATGACAACATGGATGAACCTGAAGGACATTGTGTTGAGTGAAGCAAGCCAGACACAAAAGGACAAATATTGTATGATTGCACTATGAACTAAATATACTGTGTAAACTAACGGAGTTAATAACTAGAATACGGGTCACCAGAAAATAGAATGAGGCTAGAGAATGGAGAGCTGAGAGTTAACTTGTACAGAATTGGTAAAAAGCTTTTTGTGTTAATCTTTGGAAATGAATAGAAAAGGTGAAAGCACAACATAATGTTTGTAACTAGCAGTGCTATTATATGGGTATGACAGAGGTTTAAAGGCAAAGACTAAGGTCATGTATATTACTAAAATGAAAGTTAAAAAAATATAACATGGAACTGTGAAACCTCACGTGAAATATGAATATGGGTAATGTTGCATATATAAGACTTTCTTTGAAACTGAATAAATGTTATACATGATAATGTTAAAAGATGTTAATATCAGGAGAAAAAAAACAGAACAAAACAAAACAAAAAACCATTATGCTAAGTGAAAGAAACCATCCACAAGTACTACATGTTGTATGGTTCCATTTATATAAAATGTAAATATAAATCTATGTATAAAGATGGAATTAGGGGGACGGATGTGGCTCAAATAGTTGGGCGTCCGTCTCCCATATGGAGGGACCCGGGTTCGATACCCAGGACCTCCCGGTAAAAAAAAAAAAAGATGGAATTAGATTAGAGATTATGTAGGGCTGGGGAAGGAAGAGGGATTGGGAGGTGACTGCTAAGGGGTGTGGAGTTTTTCTTTTTGGAGTAATGAAATTGTTCTAAAAAATTTTTGTGGTGATGAATGAGGATACTAAAAGCTATTGATTGTACACTTGGGATAGATTGTATGTTATGTGAATAGATCTCAATAAAAATGCTTTTTTTAAAAAAGTGCCTGGCATATATTATAATAAATGACTGCCACTGTTATTTATATTGATATGAATACACGTTTATCTTTATAAACATAAATAATATTTAATTGCTATTCATATTGATGATAATATTAGTGTAGCCATTGTAGTTTGCTATTAATAATGCATTCGTATAGCACCTTTTATCAGGTCCTGCACAATTTCCTGGGATACCAGGGCAGGCCTGCTGGGAAGTAAGGGAGGTCAGGGCAGTAAGCAGTAGGATGCTGCCTCCAGATAATGCTCCATCTTCAGACAAGTCATTACAGGACTGGATAATCCAGCAGGCAGATGAGGCCTGTGCTTATGGCACCGAAACAGGAGCATGGGCACAAAGTGCTTGGGAAGAATTTGATTGTTTTTTTTAAAAAGCATAGTTATCTCAGAAAATTAATCAAACAGCGGTTGGCCTTTCTTACATTTATTTTTAAATGAGGTGGAGATATCTTTTTAATGGGTAGGCTCCCTAAACCTCTCCATCTGACCCTGGTTATCAGCAAAATGTGGTAGGGAGAACATGGGCTTGGTGCCAGACAGGCTTGGGCTTTTTTTTTTTTTTTTTTTTTTTAAGATTTTATTTATTTATTCATTTATCCCCCCCTTGATGCCTGTGCTCGCTGGGTCAGCTAACCACGCCATGCTGGCGGGCTTGCCTTCACCAGGAGGCCCCGGGAACCGAACCGGGGCCTCCCATATGGTAAATGGGAGCCCTACTGATTGAGCCACAGCCGCTTCCCCAGGCTTGGGCTTGATACCAGCTCCACTACTTGCTAGATATGGGGCATTAGGCAAGTCATTTAACGTCATGGAACATCTTTGTCCTCATTATAAAATGGGTACAGGGAAGCGGATGTGGCTCAAGCGGTTGAGTGCCTGCTTCCCACATGGGAGGTCCCACGTTCGGTTCCCAGTGTCTACTAAAAACAACAACAACAAAATAAACAATAAGCAAAACAAAGGAAAAAACCAACTCAGGGGAGCCAATATGGCTCAGTAGTTGAGCGCCGGCTTCCTACATATGAGGTCTCAGGTTCAATCCCCGGCCTCAGTACCTCAAAAAAAAAAGGAAAGGAAATGGGTACAATAGTAATTCTTACTTCTCATGGTTGTTATCAGGCTTAAAATAAGCCCCTCTAAGTAAAACATTTACCTCCAGTGACCCTGATAGGCACTGCCTTTCCAAAGGATTCTAGTCAATGATGGTAATTGTTAATCATTTATTTAATGTGGCAAGTCAGGTGTTATGTGAAGCTCTTCACCTGCATTGTATAATTTAGTTCTTTCAGGGATCCTCTGAGGGAGGTACTATCATTTGCATCCCCATCTTACTATGGAATAAAGAGGTTAGAAAATTTGCCTAGCATCTCATATCCACTAAGAGGCAGAGTCAGGATTTGAACTCAGACAGCCCATGCCATGTTCTCAACACCATGCCCTGCTGGATATCTGACCTCCTCCAGCCTCCTTTCTAATTTCTTCTCACAGGAGCAACTGCTACCCCAAACCTCACCCACTTTTCTGGCAAGAATCATACTCACAAGTGCTACCCAACCCCAGTGGTGCAGGCTTAAGCTTATGTGTTCCTACCTCTAACCTATGTGCAATGGTACCCATCTGGACAGCTGGGTTTCAGCAGATGCTCAGTGATCATCTGCTCAAGGATTGTTCTGGGACACTCTTCACTAAACTGAAATTACGAAACTTATCTTAGTCATTTCAAGGGGAAGTTCACTTCCTAGGTCTTTTTTCAGTGGTGTTGGGCAGCCCAGAAACATAATTTCTGTTAAGAATCCTTAGTCCCATTCTCCAAGCTATTCTGCTTCTACAATGGAGGACCCAAGTGAATAGTATTTGCCCCGTGTGAAAACGGAGCTGGGATTTCAGCTTGCTCCCCTTTGCTGGTTGCCTTTTTCCAAGCAGACCAGAGCTGTGGTAGTAAATAATTAACCCTCACAAGCTGGAGAGTTCTTTTTTTTTTTTTTCCCTCCATTTTTTATTTTGAAATAATTTTTCATTCATAGAAAGTTGTAAAAATAATGCAGAATCCTGTGTATCCTTCACACAGCTTGCTCCAATGGTAACATCTTACATAGCTATAGTACAATATCAAATCCAAGAAACTGACATTGATACTATACTGTTAACCATACCACGGACCTAATTCATATTTCACAACTTTTTACACACATTCATTTCTCTGTGTGTGTTTCTAGTTCTAAGCAATTTTATTATATATATATATAGATTCTGATGACCACTACTATAATAAAGGTACTGTTCTGTTACCAAAAAGAACTCTATCATGATGCACCTCTATAGTCACAGTCTCCTCCCCTTCCTTAGTGCCTGGCAACCACATATATGTTCTCAATCTCTATTATTTTGTCACTTCAAGGTGTTACATGAATTGAATCATATAGTATGTAACCTTTGAGACTGGCTTGTTTTTTTGCTTACAAAAATGTTATTTTTATATATATCTCTCTTTTAAAGGGTGCTTAGATTACCTAAATATTACACAGAAACTACAGGGATTCCCATGTTCCCCACCTCCCACACCTCCCACAACATCCCACACAAACATCTCCCACAAGTGTGGTCCATCACCCTCAATGGACTTACACATCCTGGGGCCTTGCCATCAACCATAGACCACAGTTCACATCGTAGACCACACTCTCTCCCACACACTTCTGAATGATGTGTGCTGATTTAAAATGGCCTACATCCGTTGCCACAACGGCACTCAGGACAACCTCCAAATCCCGAAAAAGCCCCTGTATTTCAACTGCACATCCCCTCCCTGCCCCGAAAGTGTCCAGTGACCACCGGCTCCACCTCACTGTTATAATTTCTTCCATTGCTAAAATCACCATATGTGTCCAACAGAATATCATTAAGTCCATTCTAGTCCATAGTTCTTCCCCCAGTCCTGAGGGGACTGGGAAGGTGATGTCCACTCCACCTCCAAGTGAGAGAGGGCTTATATCCCATGGATATGGTGGGTGGGATTATCCTGTCTGCAGCTGCAGGCCGTCTCCATTCCCTGGGATGGCCTTTACCCATCGTCGTCTCCTCGCCAGATGACTTGGATGAGTCCATTGAGCTGTAGGGTAGGAGTTGCAGCTCCACCGAGATTCCACGCATACCTGGCACATAGGTAGGCCAGAGGCTCCAGTCTCTGGAAGTATACCTAAAAACTCCAGCATCACATATAGGTTTGAATAGAAGGGACTGATGAACCATGTGCAGGGAGGACTTATATGAGTCCAATTCTGTCACTCTCAGGAGCACAGATTCCAAAATAGAGCCCACTGATAAGGCATCAGTCTCTGGGGCTATCCCCCCTTATATAGGACCTGGGTGTCTCCAGAGCCCTCAGGAGCCCCTCTGTGTGGGGTGATATGCACTTTGGTGTTCTATGAGATCCTACTGAGATGTGCATAAGCGTTACCTCTGGAATGACCTCCCGACTCTCTTTGAAGTCTCTTAGCCACTTGAACTCATTTGTCTTTACCTTTTCCCCCTTTTATTCAAGGTCTTTTTCCAGTCATGTTGCCAGTTGGCACTTGGTTTTAATCCCTCGTTGCCAGGGAGGCTCATCCCCGGGAGTTATGTCCCACATTGGGGGGGAAGGTAATGCACTCATATGCTGAGTTTGGCTTAGAGAGAGGCCACATTTGAGCAACAAGGAGGCTCTCAGGTGGCAACCCTTAGGCACCCCATAACAGTAGGCTAAGTTTCAGTTACAAGAGCAAAGACTCATAAGGGTAGTCATCAATAACAAGAACTCATCAGTGGGCCATCCTCTTTTGACAGACACTGTCCCTGCACGAAGAAGACTGTTACTGCTCCCTTGGAGAATGTGGCAGAGCTCTCCAGGCTGGGAATTCAGATTCCCTCATTTATTGAGTGATTGTCCACCCACCGTGACTATGCACCATCCTTTGATCATTTGAACAATTTTGTATATCTTTTATGTATATTCAGATGAACCTACTCCCATGAATCCCCCCTCCCAGACACCCCCGACCAATAATCCTCTGCAGCACCTATTGTAACCCTTCTGTGATCTAAATCTTCCCTGAACATGTAGCCCACATAATAATCAAATACAGAATCTCTACCGTTCTGTCCACGCCATTGATCTGCGCAGATAGATGTCCCAAGCTTCTCGCTCCACGCACGCACAGCACAGACCCCTGGGCAGGACCCCGTCCACAATCCACCTTGCTCTGGGAGCTTGCAGTGTGTGCCCTCCTACACTAACGCCATCTTGGCCCCTCTCCGAGAATTCATTTTCAATAAGTGACTGGGGCTTCCAACTTTAAAAGAGTTTGATAGAACCTCAGAGGTCAATGAAATCCTTAAACCTGTGCCTTTTAAAATTAACAAAATATATATCAAAGGAGAGCTGTCTCTAACCAATCTCATAGGGCTCTTTACCCTTTGGATGATCAAATTGCACAAGAGCCCCTGGTGGTCGTTAGGTCTGGAGGGTCCTATCTGGCCAGACTGTTACTTAGAGCATAGTTCCTTGAGTCAATATTTATTTCCAAGTTTGAACACAGGTTCCTTTGTGTGAAAAGTTATATATATATAAGCATTACATATGTATATGCTATTGCCTGCCAGTTAAATTTCATTTAATCATTTCAAACCTTAATTTATTCACTTAACAAACTGGTATTTATGGAATGCTTCCTGGGTAGAAAGTAATGGCTAGGTCCTCGTGGTTTTTCAAGTTACTGGCTTTTATTCCTCCTGAAGAGTTGATATTGCGAGGGAGGGATTTAATCAACATTACTCTCATCCCATCTGCCTCACCATTAATGAAACTTTAAATGGGCTGGAGACTACAGCAAGTCCCTGTGGCACTCCACAGCTGCCTACTTTTAATCATTAAGTTCTCCAGGAGATAATTTAACTGATTTCCTACCTATGGGCTCAGGGCCAACACATTAGAATTAACTTGGTAACACAATTACTGAACCAAGATATGGCATTACCATTTCATTCTCTCCATAAACCGTGTTAATCATGTATTTTTTCCAAAAAGTAATTTTTCAATTCAACTTTAATGGCACTTTATAAGCTACAATCAATTTTATCCCTGCTGTAACATAGTTACGTTTGTTCCATGATTTTATTTTATTTTATTGAACTGTGTGTTTTTATTGCCTTCTCTTTCACTGGCTCACATTTTTTCCCAAAATTTAGGTCTGGTAACTTGTCAGTGTTTCTTAGTCCTAAAATCCTTTTGGGTAGAACCATTATCTCAAACAGTGCCTTGATTTCTACTGATTACTCTTCATTCATTCATTTGTTCGCTCAACAAATGTTATTTTTCTCTGTAGATACACAGCACTAGGCACTGTAGGGATTCCAGATATGATTAAGGCAGTTTCTGCCTTTGAAAAGCTTACAAATTAGTGCCAAAGATAGACTAGAAGGAGATGGTTGCTATAATAAAGCAAAGCAATATGTTGAGGGAGAGTAGAGGGAGAATCTACTAATCTACTAAAGGTTTTGTGGAAGGCTGACATCTGAACAGACTTGAATAAAGTAGAATTTAGATAACTGGTGATAAAGGGGAGGAGGGATATCTAAATTGTAGGCTCAGGGTGAGCAGGGGTACAAAGATGTATAGTGTAATTATATACCTGTGCTAGCCTTGGATATCAGCTTGTCCAATAAAAATACTGGAAAAGAAAATTAAATCTTTGAAGCAGTTTTCAGGAAAATGCCAAGTCAGGGGATGGTGGTGGTGGTGGTGGGGTGTTGCATTAATAATACACAGCAGGGAGTGGATGTAGCTTATTGGTTGAGCACCTGCTTCCCATATACAAGGTCCTGGATTCAATTCCCGGTACCTCCCTAAAAAAAAAAAAAAAAAAAAAAAAAGCCCTTGCAGTAAAGGTAACCATAAGGATAATTAAAAAATAATAATAATACACAGCAAAACTTTATATTTTCCTCTTTCTTAATTCCTCTTCCATATCTCCCACATGACTAGCTATGGCTGGCAGCTGCCATAAAGTCTCTCTTCTCCCACACACCAAAGCCTCCAAAATATCCTCCCAACCCATGTTGGCTCATGTATTCTTGTCTCCTCTCTTTTTCTAGTTATAATTTTTCTTCCACCAGTAGCTCTTTGTTCTTTCCAATTTACATTCCGCTACCTTCATCTCCTGGTCTTTCCCTCTGTCATCTACTTTATAAAGGCCAGGGGCCAATTAGACAAGACAAAACTCTTGCTAATGGGCTGAAAGAGGAGAGATGCCTCTCTCCTTAGTTTCATATCCAAATCACAGAAGGAGCCTCTCAAGAAGATTCAGTTAATTAAATCACCCCTGTAGTTCTGCCAATCAGCAGCTTCCATTGCATGGAGAACAGCTGATGGCACCTTCCCTTAGTGTGAACTATAGGCTGGGCAATTGGAGACAAGACAGTTGGATATGGCTGACACCAGAATTAATAGTTCAACTAATGGTATGTTGGAGAGGAGACAGTGGCTTCTATCTTAGGCTAAAATTCAATTGAATTAAGTACCATTCTTCACTGTAACCTTGACCGAGTCACATCTCTATGCCTCAGTTTTGTGTCATTTGAATGGAGATAAAAGGAACAACAGCATTTTAGAATAGCCCTTCAGAATCACCAGCCACATTTAATTAACATGAAGTTTCACTTCTGTGCCACTTCTGGTTAACTAACAACAATAATATTTTATATGTGTGATCACAGTTTGCAAATCAAGGTCACATCCATTTGATTTGATTCTCCTAAGAATCCCTTAAGGTAGGTAAGACTGATATTATTACCTCCATTTTCCTGAGATCCAGAGGGGTTACATGACTTATTCAAGGGCACACAACTATTAAGTGGCCAAGTCAGTACTCTTGTCTTCAGATCCCAAGTCCAATGTGTTCTCCTTCTGCTACCTCTCAAGGTTTGGGTTACTTGGTCTCATAAAAACTATTGTATATGATAGATCTGCTATAGATATCAAGATTACTGCTTTCCTGCTTGTTCTAGACTCCTTAGCTCTTCACTTTATGCTTCTCCTGTTCTAAGTTTCTCATTTATTACAGAAGTCTCTGCTCTGATTTTCTTATTGTGGAAGTTCCAAGACTTTCCTTGACATTAATCCTTGCTTCCTGAATTGCAGGGCGACACTCCATCACAGTCACTACTCTCACCTCAGCTGGAAACATCGGGGAGGATGGAATACTGAGCTGTACTTTTGAACCTGACATCAAACTTTCTGACATCGTGATAAGGTGGCTAAAGGAAGGTGTTATGGGCTTGGTCCATGAGTACAAAGAAGGCAAAGATGACCTGTCACACCAAGATGAAATGTTCAAGGGCCGGACAGCAGTGTTCACTGATCAAGTGATAGTTGGTAATGCCTCTCTGAGGCTGAAAAATGTGCAACTCACAGATGCTGGCACCTACACATGTTATATCATCACCTCTAAGGGCAAGGGGAGTGCTAACCTGGAGTATAAAACCGGAGGTGAGTTACTTTTGGAGAGAGAAAAAGAAAGTACTAAAAACCATTTGAGGCTGAAGAGCAGGAAATGCTGATGAACTCTTGCTATATTCATCAGTGACCAATATCAAAGACCCTCCCAGCTCTGCCAGCAGCCATTCTTGCCATTCTATGGCCAAGATTCTCACCAGGCCTAAAAGTATCCCACCATAACCTTAGGTTATGAAATCTTTTGTTTTGGGCTCTAGTATCGTAAGACTTTTTTTTTTTTTTAATTTTACCGGGAGGTCCCAGGGATCGAACCCAGGTCCCTCCATATGGGAGACGGACGCCCAACCAGTTGAGCCATATCCGCCCCCCATCTTAAGACTTTTGAGGTCCATTCCTTGAAATATTTTGCCAAATAAATGTAATCTTTTTTTTCCCCTTAATCATAGCCCCTTGGATTATTAGTAAGAGGAGTCTATAATTTGATCTGGGAATTTTCTGTGTTAAGTAGGTCCAAGTCTGAATCAGTAACCTCCAGGGACTCATGACAGTGGGACCAATTTTAAGAGTAGTTCAAAGGGAACTAATCAATATAATATTAATCCTCCCCCAGTGAAATCTGCCCTTCCTTGTCCATTCACTTATCATATATTTTCAGGCTTTATGTACAAGAGACTCATCTAGATTCTATAAGGAGCATAAAATTGATTGAGGAAGCAATAATTGATCTTTCTCTTTCAGAGCTTAAAGTGTAGAGCTTATAGAGTTGAGGGTGAGGGTAGGGATAGGAGTGATTCTGGAATGCAGAGGAAGAGAGAAAGCACATCCAAATGCATAGGGAGGGAAGGGCTAAGAAAGCCTCCATGGAGAAGCTGGTATTTCAGAGGAGCTTGAAGTCTAGGCAGAAAATACCCAGAGCCCTCCTAGCCTAAGCTAGCCCACCCAGGCCTCTCTTGGACCCCTCATAATATACAGTGTAATTGTTAGAAATGTAGAGTTAGAGTCAGACCTTGGAAAGCAGCCTGGACAAGGCACCTCTCTGAGCCCCAATTTCTTGATCTTAAAATGGGGGTTAATGGGATCATGTCAAAGGGACATAGAAGTCAACTGAAAGAGCTTCTGATGGCAAAGCTGGAACAATTTGGGTAACAGAATCACATAATATGGGATTATAATTCAAAGTACAAAATAAATATATATGATATAAATGAGGGACAAAAGACAAATCTTCCTTATAGAATTCCAAATAATTTATGCAAATACCTCCCCTTCTAGGAGGAGGAAGTTTGTGCCACCTTCCCCCTACCTCTTTGTGAAAACTCAGTTCCAAAGAAACCTGGCAAACATGACTTTGGCTTGGTGATCAAGGTTAGCATCATCAGTGATAAGTCACATTAGTAGCCTACCTCTTATATGATGTGATGAGAAGGGTGGTTCATCACCATAGTCTTTCTCTCCGAGTTTAATCATAAGAAAACATCAAACAAATGCAAATTGGGGGACAATCTACAAAATATCTGACCAGTATTCCTCCAAACTGTCAAAATCATGAAAAACAAAGAAAGATTGATAAAGTGTCACAGACCAGAGAAGCCTAAGGAGACATGATCACTAAATGCAGTGTGGTATCCTGTATGGCCTCTTGGAACAGAAAGATATCAGAGGAAAAGCTGGTAAAATCTGAATAAAGTCTGGACTTTAGCTAGTAGTAATGAAACAATGATGATTTCTTAGTTTTTTTTTTGTTTTTTTTTTTTACCCTAACCCTAATTTTCTCAGTTTTTGACAATTGCACCACGATTCTTTAAAATTAGGGGAAATTGGGGCTAGGGGAAAAGGGGAGCTCTCTGCACTATCTCTGCAAACTTTCTGTAAATCTAAAATTACTCCAAAGTAAAATATTTATTTTTTTAAAATGGGGATTATAACAGATATCCCTAGGATCATGGTGAGGATCAAATGAAAAAAGTCCAGACCGTAATGTTTTTCCACAAGTGTCTCTGTCGATATAGAAGTTAGTCTTAATTTCAAACTGCAGGCCCCTCCCCAGTGCAGAATTATTTTAAAAGAAAATAAATGCCTCTCTTTACCGCTGGGTGCAAGGGTTGGGCATTCACCACCCAAGCAAACTCCTAATCCCAGTGATGACAAGGCTTGTGTGGTGGTTTGAAGCTGTATGTACCCCAGAAAAACATGTTCTTAAATTTAACCCATTCCTGTTGGGTGTGACCTCATTGTAATAGTACCTTTTGATGAGGTTACTTCACTTAAGAAGCTGTGACCTACCTCAGTCAGGATGGGTCTTAGTTCTATTACTGGAGTCCTTTGTAAGCCAAGTTAAAATCAGATAGAGAAAGCCACGAGAAGTAAGAAGCTGAAACCAATGAAAACAAGAGAAATGGAGAAAGCAAGAGAATGGAAAGGCAGCCATGTGCATTGCCATGTGACTAGCTAAGGATCAAGAATTGCCAGCAGCCAGTCCCAGAATGGCACAGTCTTCAAGGAGAAAGCAGCACTTCGATGATTCCTTGGTTTGGACTTTCTTTTAGCCTCAAAACTGTAAACTAACAAATTCCCATTGTTTAACCCAACCCATTTCATGGTATTTGCTTGAGCAGCCTAGGAAACTAAAACAGTCTGTGTGTGTGTATTTTCTGTGAATGACAGGCGAATGCTGTTTGTTTCTTCCTTCTTCTCCCTCCCCAACCTAACTTTATCCTCCTGGCAAAAAAAAAAAAAAAAGTATATAAAAACCAGAGGCTTCACAGGTCCCTAAGAAAATATACAATTTCCTCAGTGATAGAACCTTTTTTTTTTTTTTTTAATATCACCAGAGATCCTCCTACTTTGGAAGAATTATCTGTTTTGACAATAATATAACTAGAACTTAGGTCCTTGGGTTTGTAATCTTAGTCAAAAGGTTGTGGTAAATGGCACTACCATAAGAAAATCATTATTTGCATCCATGACACAATGGGTCATATACAGGGGATATGCTGGGGAAGTGCTGAGTCACCTCAGTGGTGGAACTGTTTGTTTTTTAAAACCCAACACTTCAAAAGTTATATTGTCTTATCTATCTTTCCTTGACAACTGCCCTTTTTGACCTTTGGCCCTGCAGCCTTCAGCATCCCAGAGGTGAATGTGGACCATAATGCCAGTTCAGAGAGCTTGCGGTGTGAGGCTCCCCGATGGTTCCCCCAGCCCACAGTGGTCTGGGCATCCCAAGCTGACCAGGGAGCCAACTTCTCAGAAGTCTCCAACACTAGCTTTGAGCTGAACTCTGAGAATGTGACAATGAAGGTGATGTCTGTGCTCTACAATGTCACAATCAACAACACATACTCCTGTATGATTGAGAACAACATTGCCAAAGCCACAGGGGACGTCAAAGTGACAGGTGGGTTCTGCCTTACTTTTTGTATGAATTTATTGGGGCAGAGAAGCAAATCTAAACTAAACTCCAATTTCTTTAAACGAGTATACCAGAGCACAAAAAATTGTAGAATTCTGTCAGTGAAACCTTGATTACAATTCCAGTTGTGATTGTATATGTAAGACAATGTATATGGCATATAGATCAAAGATGGTACTTAGGTTTCATCCTGTATGCCTTCTCATTGATTGTGCGGAGGGCAGTGTTTAGGATTCTAAGCCTTTGTGTGACTACATAGGAAGGGCTGCCTTGGTGGAGCAGTGGAGAAGAGCTGATTGACATCTTTGATATATTCAGCTGGTAGTCTGCATCTCAAGACCCTCAAAACTGGTTTGGTTCTATCCTGTCTTTGAGAAGGCTTTAAATCCGAAGACTAGGTTCTTGGGAGTGTGATTTAGTCTTAATGAGTGCTCATGGGGCTGGCTCATGATCCCACTAATATTGGTTCAGGATTAATATGAAAGCTCTAGATTGCATTGGTTTCTCAGAGCCCAGAGGTCCAGCAAGTGGTCTCCCTGCAGTGCTTCAGTGCATACAAAGTCTAGGGTTGAGTTAGTGTCAAGAAACAGCATGGACTGAATTATGATCTTTAAGATCATCCCTCCTGGTGCTGAATTGGATTCACACTGTAATGGAAGGGGTACATCAAGACAACTGCTGTCAATTATTAAGTCTAGTACCAGGCAGAATCCTTTGCACATTGTAGGTACCCTATAAAAGAAGGTTAGGTGAATTTAACTGTATAAATCATATTCTAGTCAGCTTATATTTTAATTTTAAATTTTATCTAGATGAGTGAGAGCTCTTCTAACATCTTGAGGAATAAATTGGTGAGTGTACTGGTTGGCACACTCTTAGTTGCCCCATCTCAAACAAGCCTAAGCTGAAAGGGGAATTTATTAAAAGGGTGCTGGGATGTCTCATGGAACCAAGGACAGGAAGTATAATTTAGCTTCAGGATCAGGTGGAATCCATCGAGACTCTTTCTCACTTCTGCTTTATTCTCTTTTGCTTCAGACTGTTTTTCAATGCTTCTTAGTCTATATGGCAGATTGTGGTTGCCAAGCATTCCAAGTTTCAAAAATCTTTCATTCAAGAGAGGAACCAGACTAAACTACATTCTCAGTCCCATTATACATTTCCAGGAAGGGCTTTGACTGGCTTAACTTGAGTCAGATGCTCACATCTAGACCAATGAGGCAATACCTGATGGAAGGAAGGGCATTTTCAAGAAAAGAAGAGTGAATGATGCATTAGTATTTAAAACAATGGGTGTTGATAATAGTCTCTCAGTTCAAATCTCAATGAAAAGCTCCAAACTGCATAACTAATGCTGTCTAATTGAAAGGGCAGTAACTGAACAAACCACAGATATTGAACACACCTTTTATTCAGTGAGCAGATCCTTTTTTCCATATACGATTATTTGATACATCAGAACAAGTGCTCCAATTGTCAGTACTAGGACTAAATACAACTTTTGGTAACTTGACACAGCTCAAAATTGAGAAAATAACAGAATTCCCTCTTGCCATACACAAAGCAGGTGTACCATACATGTTTTTATTCAATTGAATGGAGCCATTCCGTTTACATCCTATGTTTTCTGACTATACTGTTAATTTAGGCCATTTATTTAACAAGCATATATTGTGTTCAAATATGTCCAAAGCATTGTTTTAAGTCCAATGAGATACTGAAATAAATAGCACAAGTATCCCAAGAAGTTAATCACATTATAGATTTGGTGCCTAGGTGAAAGAGTTATTATGACTGAAGTGAATCAGCAGATAAGGCAGAGTTCAAGCTAGGTTTTGAAGAAGAACAAGGATGGTTCTGATAGAATAGGAAACTATGAGGTCAGGAGCCTATGGCAATGATCTAGGGGAGAAATAATGAGGGCCTTAATTGGGTCAAGTGGCAATGGGAAAGAAAAGGGGTAAGAATTCAAAGTTACTTGAACAAAATAATCTACAAGCCTTGGTGATGCAAATGTGAAAAGACAAGAGAACAACAAGTCAAAAATGGGTCCGATACGTCTACCTACAACGCTTAGGTTTGTATTGCTAGCAAAGACAACCAAAAATAAAACAAAACAAAAAACCACATAGAAGAAGCAGCATGTTTGGGGGAGATAAAGGTTTTAGAGATGTTGAGTTTGAAATATGCACAGGTAAAGGTGTCCAATGCTTAGCACATAACCCAGCATATTTCCCTACTCCACATATATCCTTCCATGGGAAGGGAGCCCACCAGTGTAGCCCTTCTGGCCTCCCTCTTCTCCCTCTTGCACTCCTCCCCAGGAGAGGAGGAATTAGTTTATCTGATTAGCGAGTTTAATAGAAATTGGTCATAAATTGCTTGGTTCCTTCTTTACCCTTTCTCTCTAGCTGCCACCAGGACACAGACATTCTAATCTGCTCCTCCAAGCCAAAGATTTTTCAGAGGTAGTATCTGCCTTCGCAGGGGGAAGCCTGTCCCAGTCTGATGCTGCCTGTGAGTGGGGCAGTCTGAGTTGCAGCCCACTTGCCTGCATACAAAGCTTCATTCTTTATTATTGGATTTATCAGTATTATCAGATTTATCAGTAGTAAAGGTGATATTTTGGTCTTCCAGTTGCCTTTCTCTTGCTCCTTAATTAGTTCAGAGCTCAACTGGGGAAGAGAGGTGTTATTCATTAGACTCTTTGAATCTCAACAGTATGTTATCCACTAGCAATTTCAAATTCAGATATGGAACTCAGGATAGAGTTCAGGCTAATGAGGTAGATTTGGAAATGCTCATTGGTTTGAGTGTGGTGACTGTTATTTTTATAGCTAATACTCATTGACTATACTTATAATGCACTAGATACCAAGTACTTTACAGGTATTAACTCATTATACCTCATAAGAACCCTATGAAGTGGGTTATTATTATTATTAATCTTATTTCAGAGTTGAAACTGAGGCACATTTAGATTGAGTAACTTGCTTAAAGTCACACAGCTAGTAAGTGTTGGAACTGAAGTGAACTCAGTGAGATTATCTAGGGAGAAAATAGAGCAAAAGAAGAGTAAGTAATTTCATTTCTCTTCATGTCTATCTTTCTCTACTTCAAAATGAGAACAATACTTTCTCATCACTTCCTAGCAGTGTAATGAAAGCTAATGTCGTAGAAATTTTAACGGTCCCTGCCTGGAGGAAAAATGTATCTGAACCCAAAGACTGGCTGTGGCTGTTTATTCAACGTATTTTTTAAATTTGGTAACCAATAATAATCACATTATTAGTATAGTTTTTCATTTGGCTGAGTGCTCACTACAATGGATCACAGAATGGAACTTCTTTTGAAGAAAGGGAAAGCTCTGCTTTTAAACCAGTTAGAGGAAAGTAGAGAATGAGGTAACAAATTGCTTACATTAGGAACAACTTATTTTGCTTTCCAGGTACTTTTTCTTTGCTGACCAGCCATGTGAAGAAGACCTCAGCTACTCCTCCATGACCCTGGACCTTTTTTCTCTCCCTTTAGACTCTGAGATCAAAAGGCAGAGTCACTTACAACTGCTGAACTCAAAGGCTTCCCTGTGTGTCTCCTCTTTCTGTGCCATCAGCTGGATCCTCCTGCCTCTTTCGCCTTACCTAATGCCAAAATAATGTGCCTTGGCCACACAGAAACATGCAAAGTCATTGGTATGGCAGGTGAGGAGAATCACAAATGGTGTGGGATTTGGGTTCTGTGTGTGCTTGTGCTCCCAACAAGGGACACGCAGCCCCCAGCATCAGCCTCAGGGGAAAAAATGCAATAATGCTAGGTCACTGGGCACTACTTCCACTGATATTGAGAAGGGTAATCATTTGTTAGCCTAACAAAGAGCAGAGACCTCATTGACAGACTTATAGGAAAAATAACTCTATACCATGCAAATGTTTGTATAAATGCAAGCACCTTTTCATTTACTGAGTCATCAGTGAAGGCAGTCAAAAACTTGCACTTAAGAGAGAGATGTTTAGCCCTGCTTAGTGCCTCTGGATTTCACTGTTACTTATGAAGCATTGTAGCATGCACTTATCCCTCATACAAGTGACCCACCCTAACAAGGCTCCTGATGACTCACAAACTAGCCCTCTCCTGCCGAGACTTCTCATTCTCACTTCAGTCCTTTGGCTCCAGTTATTGGTAGGGTATTTCCTTCTGAATATCCTTCTGCATATGGGATTTATGTAACACTGAGCTCATGAGTGTTACACGCCTGCCCATATTATTCAATGGCATCACCACCATGCCTCTAGGCTTACATCTTTAGAGATATTTTTGTCTCCCTCCGTCTTTTAAGTCAATTTGTTATGAAGCCCTAAAGTATTTTCCCCTGAGTTCTTTCTCAGATTGACCCTAATCCAGTCTTCATCATCTCACAACCCGATAGGCTTTAGAACCTTATACTTGGGCTCCTTCCTCTCCCTGTTTCAGTTAAAGGAAATAAGGTGCCAGAATAAAACTTTTCAAACACTTTTTCACCACACTATTCCTTTGCTCTGGAACCTAAAGTGGCTCTCCGGGCACTATCACAACAAAGTTATGCAGTCATGGCCCTCAAGAGTTTCTCTCCCTGAACTTCCTTCCCTCTTCCCTCAACTCCCACTTCTTTCCCTCTTACTCTCTGGCCTTGCTCACTCTGTCACAGCCTCTGCCTAGAAGTCTTCTCTACTCCAAGGCAATTTCATCTTTACCACTTCCTTCATCCATTGCATTGAAGTGCTTCCTAGCTTCTAGCACCCTTTCCTGATGGTCCTTTTATTTCACATCCCCTTGGCATGCATGTATAATTTATTTATCTTTTGCTCTAGTTACCTAATATTCTTTGCCTAGATTAAGTCCTCGAGGGCAGGAAAAGAGCTTCTTTTCATTCTCTCTCCTGTTCTCTGAACTCTTACTGCAGTACACTGCATAAAGTAGGTTCTTTGAGAAGGCTAAGGGAATCTGATCATTCCCAACATTTCCAAAATGTCATGGCTGTCAATACTTGGATTTCTCTGAGGAAACTGTCCCTTGAAGAAACTCACTAGTGGAAGACGGAACCCTTTCTTCTTTCTTTAATTCCCCACATCACTGTAAATGAGTTTTTAATAACCTACAACTAGATAATGTGACCTATACAGTATAGCTTATTCATCTCTATCTTCTATTCCCCTCCAGCACAAATTTGCAGGCTTTTTTCTAAGGCCATGACATCCATGTAACAGATGATGCTCATGCACAGTACACACTGGGTTATATACTGTTACCGAGTTAGCTGCAGCTCCACCTCTTTCTCCCTAGAGATCACATGGGGATAACTTTAAATCAAATCAACTTTTAAAAGTAAATGAAAAGACACACCTCAAAAGTGATCATGGCATTTTATGTCACACACACTCCCTGGTAGAGAACTAAGGCAGAAGCCATCTTTCCACTTCTACCCAGGAGCAATCTCAAGCCCATCTAGACTTCTGCACTTCCAGACACAAGAGGTGGGGCAGAGATAAGTGTTTCTTCCCATGCCTGCCCAGAGCTGCTCTCTCAGTTCCTGTTTGCTCTCAGACCTGAAGGTCTGTTTCTGCCCTGAGACTGTCACTAGGATGAACCCCCTACTCAAGGGGAGACTCAAGCTATCTCCTTTCCCCTAGCAATCCACAAGACCATGTGGCCTCAAGAGAACATCAAAACACAGAAAAATATGCCCGATTTCTGAACAAAAGATAAACTCACAGTAGCAGGGAGTCTCTTTCACTTCTCAATAACTGCTTCCTGAATGGATGTAATGGCATTTTATTGCTGTTATTTTTCAGAATCTCAGGAATCTGCAGAACTATTTCACCACAAGATATGACCTAGTTTTCTATTTCTGGGGAGAAATGAATTCATGTCTAGAAGTCTGAAGAGAACAAACAAGATCAAGAAGCAAAAAGAAGCCAAAAGACTACAGATGATTTCAATATGAACAAGATAAATCTATCTTCAAAGACATATATAAAAATTTGGGAAAATACTTCATGTGAACTAGAGAAATGCATTGGACTGCTATGTAAAATGCATATTGAAGACAAGTATATCCCCATATCTCAGAGCCCTCTCTTTACCTATAAACTCTTCTCCTTTTCCTCCGAATCCTTAGTTATATGTGCTGTAATGTTGCTCTTAGGAAGTTCCCAGAAAAGTTTCCATTGCAGTATAAACATGCCTTATATTCCACAAATTAAACTGCAGAGAATCCCATAAGAAGCTGCTAATCATGTGCCACTTCACAATTCAAAGGTGGCTACATTTTTTGGGGTCAAATGATTCACATTTTATGATGATATTTCCAAAAGTGCCTTGGCTTCTCCTCCCACCCAACAAATGCCAAAGGAATGTGAAAAGCAATCATACTTTTACTATAAAAAAGTCATTAGGTCACACTAATTTTCTAAATAATCCAAGCACCCTCTTTTAAAAACAAATGCTATTTTATTTCTCAGATGATGGTCACTCTTGAATGGTCCAGGGAAGGACCTCTCACCTTTACTATATGGGACATTATGTCATCACAAGATCTCAGAGGCTTCCACTTTTTATCCTGCATGGACAGCTAGGACCTCAGCTTCCAACAGCATCTAGAGCAGTGGGACTCAGCTGGGGTTGGTTTTGTCCCCGGGGGACATTTGACAATGTCTGGAGACAATTTTGGTTGTCATAACTTAGGGTGTGGCACCTAGTAGATAGAGCCCAGGGATTCTACATTCTACAATGACAGGACATCCACCCACAACAAAGAAGCATCCAGCCCAAAATGTCAATAGTGCTGAGGTTTAGAAACCCTGATTTAGAGCAGAAAATGATCTAGAAAAGAGGGGAGCAAACAAATTTGTTAGCTTCCTAAAAATGGGCATTAGCATCTGTCTCTTTGGCTGCTGCCTCAGCAGAGAGAGCAGAACTCTGATGCTGAGCAGCCAGGATAAGATCTTGCAGTGAACAGTGTGGAGGACAATGCCTGTGGGAAATTCCTGATGGGATTATCTTCAGCTGGTTGAGTTTCTAAGTTCCTTTTCCAACATTCTACTCTACAAACAATGTTCCTTTGCCAAGTTCCCTCAATCTGAATTTAGATCTCAGGACCATGCCAAGCCAAATTCAAACAAGAAAACAAAGATGTACATTTTTTGAAACATTCAGAGATTTCTAAAAGCAGGGGCAAGGACCCTTTGAAACAAGACCCTGAGAAGTGAAGCTATGATAGAAAAGAACATTTTGTTTCCAGCCCCTTTCCCACACTACTTTTTCACACATTGACCACTGCTTCCTTGGCACGTTGTACCCACCAAGACTGTATTACATTTTGTTATAGAAAACTTGACTTTAGTATTATAATTATTCAAGAGAATGATTAAATATACATTTCCTACACTGCTGTCTGCCTGGTTTGTCAAAGAAAGTAAATGAAAGGGTAAATGGATAAAAAGCCATAGACCAGGTTCTAAAGATTAGTACCTGGAACAAAACAGGCTTTCAATAAATGTTTGTTGAATGAATGGATAAATGGATGTAAGAAATGTTGGGAGCCTATGAGTATAGGTTGGGTGGCTGGGTCTAGTTTCTTTTAAAAATTGCATTATATTTGTACTAGGCTGGCATGCCTCTGGAAAACAGTGATGGCAGTAAGCTTGAATTGGATAAATGTGGAATTATATATGTATAGGTAAACAAACTGATCACTCAAGTGTTCAAAAATCTGACTTTTACTACTGAGATTCTCAAATTCTCAAATATTAGAGCTAGAAAAACCTCAAAAAATAATCTCTTCAAGTCTTTTCATTTTTCATTTACCCAGAGGCTCAGGGTAAAGTGTGGGTAATTGGCTATCTTCAGATTATACATGCCAAACGTAACATAGGTAGTTGATGGAGGGATGAAATCTATAGAAAATTTAATTAACAAAGGGCAAATTCTCAGGGGCTTTCGGAACAATTCTGCTCTGCTGCATTTCCAGCTTGGTCCTAGCAGGTCTTCTCCAAGAAGAGGCCAGTGCTGTACCAAACTGAGGAAACAATCTGTGAAAGCATAAATACTCCCAAGCCCAGGTTAATTCTTTGGCTTTGTCCCTGAGCATACAACAGATGTGTCCTTATCAGCCCAAGTGCAAGGACCAGAACAATATGATGTATACTACAGACATCTGGGGGAAGCTCATACACAGATGCCAAAGACTAAAACATTTTATGAGTATTAACACATCTGAGGGAACAAAAATCAAACTTCAAGGTGAAGTGTGGACAACCAGCTATTCCCAGGTTGTATGAATACTTGTTTTAAGTGCATAGTCACCTCAGTCTGTGCATTGTTAGCTGGGGGAATGGGACACAGGGTGTTGTTATTGAGTAATAAGGCTTTTGTTCTATGGAATATGTGGTGTGCTTTGGTTCTATTGATGAAACTTTTAAGCCCAATCTCCCTTCAGCTGGTGAAGGATCCACATATCCAACTGGCTGCTCCAATTCAGACTATTTTAGTATGTGCTTGAGCTGCTTGCTCCTTCTAGCCTTGGCTTATTTCCTTTCACATGGACCATCTCCCCTGAGGAGTTTCAATATGGGTCATCAGTGAAATTTAAGAGAGTCAGAGAAACAGAAGTTTGGCCTGCTCCCTCCTGTCCTTTAAATTCTACTCACTCTTGAGGCCCAGCAAAAATTCTTCTTTCCCCATTAAGCTGTCTCTGAGTAGTCCAAACCACCACTATCTTACTCTCTTCCTTAGTCTGTACGTGCAATTTAACACAAAATAACATGCTGTTTTGTCTGTTTTTTCATGGCTGTGCACTTGGACTCCCTTGAAGACAATGACAAAATAAGGATGGGGCCCAAACAGCTCTTGGAAATTTGCTCTGTGTAAGAGGGTCAAGAGGATACTCCCTGGGAAACTTGTTTATTAATAAGTGTCTGCTAAGCCAAAGCAGTTAAGGCACAGCCTGGAAGGGGAATCTGTAGTTATCATCTTCCAAGAACCCTTGTATACTGGAAGGCAGGGCTCCCCTAGATCTTGGTATGCCTATTACCAAGGTCATAACTTTGACCTTCAGCATTATATCTTCAGTTCAAATCTAATTGTGTGGCATAAGAAATATCCTTAGCATTTTAAATTATAAGGCCTCTTACCCAAAACTCTAAACATTACTTCAAATAAGAACTTTATGGACACCTTGGTCCTATATTACTTCCTTGGAACAAGCCAAACGTTATGCTCAGTTAATCTATCCTATGATATATGCAGGGCAGACTAAGACCATTTCCTTTCTTTTTTGTCTTCTATATTTGCAGTTACCAAACTCTATTTGTAACCATTCATCTATCATTATAAAGAGAACTATTTAGGTTTTGACAGGTAAAATTTTAGGACCTTATGATACTTAATATGACCTTGATAACATGGTTCAGTAGCCATATATGACTTAGGTGGTAGGTCCAGATTTAAAACCTGGGGAAGTGAGACTGGAAGTGTGACAAGGTTAGGGCATAAAGATAGTTGTTTCTATTGAGAGGCAGCAGGTGCCCCAGAAGAAGCCAAAACACAGCCTGCTAATGAGGCTCAATGAGAAAAATGATGTTTGTCTTTAGTTCCTCTCATCTTCCCTTTTATACTTTTCCCATAAGACACAATCATTCCTTCTCTAGACTCTGAATACTCTCAACCTTTCCACCATTCTTTCCATCAAAACTTCCACCCCCTCCAAAAATAAAAAATAAAAAAGCTCCCTTCTCATTAGTTTAATGCATTGCCTTCCCATAGAGGCAAACCCTTACTTCACTGAAATAAAGCTATAAGAGTGGAGGATCAGGAAATAAAGCTATAAAAATATCAAACTAGTGATACTTGAAGTATCACAGTGTAGGCAGTGATTCTCAGTGAGGGAGTAGAGAGTGCTTTTTTAATAATATAGTCACCACCACCTCCACCCCCCTAATTGCTAGGATTAAAAATCACTGAGTAACATGAGACATGTTTGAAGAGACAGGTTACCTATATAAAAATATAATGGAAGTTGAGGTATAATGATGCAAATAACCACTTTTACAGAAAGAAAGGAAATCAAGTGTCTCGTATGTGTCAAACATCAAACTTGGTATTTGTCTCATTCAATCCTATCCTGTTAAGGTGGGTATAACTTTGACACTAACACCATCACCATCATCATTTTACAGAGGATAAAATGGGTCCTAAAAGAATTTCATAGACAGGATCACATGGCCAACAGGCTGGACCAGAATCCAAACCCAAATCTATCATCACAACCCATTCTATTGTTGAAAGACTATGGGCATGTGGGAAAGCACTAAATAAACATTATATAAATATTGGCCATATGTATTAAAGTATGAGGATTCATTAGGGGCTTTCAGCTTCATTGCTCATGACGATCTTCAGCTGTCTGTGAGGCTTTAGTAGTTATAGTTCCTCAGTTATGCTTGGGCATCTTCCACCCAGCCCTTCCCTGATTCACAAGGAGTTAGCAGTGAAATTGTAAGTCTCCTTCAACTTGCTTCAAAGATACCATTTTGTTTTCCCAGAAGTCCCTATCTCCAAGACTTCAGAAGATGTTTGTAATCAGCTGAGGTGGATGTCTTTGCCAGATTGTTGTTCAGCAAGCATACATGGAAAGAAAATAATTATAAATTATGTGAGGAGTGGGTCACATATGGTCCCATCCACTCTGCCATGCCCAACCACATTGCCTTTATGTCATCCTATCAAGTTTTCCCATGTTTTATTTCTTCTATTAGTATTTATGTTTAGTTATGGTTATACATGCCTTCTGCACCCTTATATTTTAAAAACTCATTATATTTTAATACTTCCTTGTGTCTTTTAAAACATTTAAACCTTTATTTCACCTGAAATTTTCAGTACATTCTTTAAGGTAAGGGAGTTAAATATTGCTTTTTCAAGTGATTCCCCATACTATTTGTTAATTGATCAATCCTTAACCCACTGAATTTTATAAATATTTTATGTTCTTATATATACTAGGTTTTTTTTATACTTATGCTCTTATATATACTAAGTCTATTTCTGAACTTCTCATAAACTTTGAAACCTATAATTTTAACCAGCAGGAAAAAAAATAGTTATATGCAAATAGATTTACTCAGCTAGTCTCCAGAAATGGGTAAGAAAGGGACTAAAATAATAGATAAAACTAGAAACTAATAGTGAATGATTAGAGAGGAGTTAGTTTAATAAATTTAAGTCTTTGTATGAACTTGCCCTAATGTAAACTAGGGTATTGCCATTTTCTTTTAATGTAATGGACAAAGAGTAAACACAGGCAGACACAGTCTGGGTAAGGATATACAGGTGTCAGCATAAATTCTTGGCTCCATTTACTTCCTCACCCTACCTACTTACCTACTTTCAAGGTCACACCTGTGCATACTCTGGTGCTACTGCCCTGGGGAAAACTTATACAGGGAGTCCCTGTCTCAATATTACTTGCCTCATTTGATTATTGTGACAATTAAATGAGACAATCCATTAAAAGCAGTTATTACATTGCTTGGCCTATATGACAAAAGTAATAGAACTAACTAGCCATTAGTAAGTACATATATTGGGCAGGGCAAGTAAATATCAATGCAATCCTAGGAAGAAAGATATAATCTTTGCTTTTTTTCCACCTATTTGACCAAGGATAGATGTTTAATGTTTGAACAGTTGGGACACAACAGAAAGCCTTGTCCAAACAGCTACTGATTCAAATCAGATAAGAGGGCACTTGGAGACTGAAGCACAATGGCTCAGTAGGTGGATATTGTTAAGGGAACTGAATTGCCTAATGGCCTCCTAAACCACAGGTTACTATTTTATGTTACAAAGGACCACAGAGCATGAAAAGATGAGAAATAAAACCAGTGTGGGTCCAATCTTCAAAGAAGGAGAATTGTGTGATAGCGGCAGTTTGGTTCCAGGTGACCAAACTAAATGATGGAGTATGAGGGTTGGCAGGACAGAAACTCGTCTTTGTATTTTGTTTTGTGTTGTTTTTTCCTTTTCTTTTTTTTTTTTCCTCCTCACTAAACCCTTAACTTTGTGTGGTCCTTAAAGGCATGTGTTGGTCAAAGTCATGTAAAAAGGACACAGACACACTTATCCCTAGCGCTACATAATATAAACATAAAAGAGGGCTTATGTGGGGGAAAACTCACAAGCAGATTTGAAAGAGTAGGGCGGGCAATCCTCTGAACTTTTGTTAGAGTGGTATGCTTAAGTTGGGCATAGCTGCACTGGACTTGCCAGGGCCAATGTTCCAGAAGGGAGTGACCCTTCCCTGTGGGAATGCTATATATATTTGTAAGAAAAGAGCAAGCAACTATGACACTGTGGAAGTACCCAAATGAGGAAATGGCCTTGTTAGAAAGGGTGGGGGAGTGGGAGGTGGGAGGGCAAAGCTCAGCAGCTGGTATTTGGTTGTTCTTCCACCAAGAAAGAAGTTAGCTTCCAGAGCCTTTCAGGTGTGTATCTGCTCAGTCAAGCAAAAGGAATAATCAGACCACCTGTCTACCAGCTACTGTAGGGAGAGTCAGGCAATCCTCACTACATATAAATGTCACTGGACTACTGTCAATTGAAATGGCAACATAAAGTGTGACCAAGTTTCTTTAAGAGCTCTCTTAGGAGCGTAAGCACACATGCAGGATGAACCAGATCCCTGCCACGTGTGGGGAGAAGAGGCCTTTGTTCTGATTAGCAATAGGGCCTGAACTCTGCTTTAAAACAAACAAACAAACAAACTGGGAGGGAGATTCCCTTAACTGTGGTCCTCTGGCATTATACTGTCAGAAAGGGCCTTTATAAGAGGATATCTCAGTTTTTTTTTTTGCAGTTTGACAACCACCCACAGTCCCTAAATCCATTCATAGACCATAAATAGCATCTGAGTTCACTAAATGATCAAACTTTTCTCTTGAGCTTTCCTCTCTGCTTCACGTAGAGCTGCTTCCAGGGTGAATGGTTGTCCAGAATCTTACCATTAACAGTATGAAAACAATAAAAATATCTCAAACAAACATTATTTGGCAAATGTAACTGACACCAAGGGAGGGGGGGTCACTTAGACACAAAGATCGTATATACATTTTTTGGTAGTTACAAAAAACCCTGATGATTCTCAAAATTTCATCTCCAGCTTTCATCCTCTCTTTTCTGACCTATACATGTTCCCAATTACCTGCCAGGCACCTCCATCCAAAGTTACCTCATTTGAAACATGTCCAAAACAAACACATTTTTGTGAATTGTATTATCTACTTAAGTCATCCAAACCAGACCTCTTTGAGTCATCTTTTACTCCTAACATTTCCTAATTAATTAGCCATCAAATCTCATCAATTATATTGCCATAATGTCTCTATAATTACCCACTCCTCTTCATCCTTATTGTTCCTGCCTTAATTCAGGTGGGCATTTTCTCTCAAGTGAACAATTGCCCAAGCCTCTCAAGTAGTCTTCTTGCCTCCAATTTCATTTTGATTTTTGATACAGGAGTCACCTCTTTTGAGTGCATGGTAGGAATCGAAACTTGACACCTCCTGTACAAAGTATTTGCTTCAGGAGAGAAAGAGCAAGAATTCATTAGGCCTGGTTCACATAGAAGAGTCATGAGGTTGAGAAACAGAGGAACAAGTCTCTCCCAATGCAATGAGGCATAGTGCTGTGGTTTGATCCAGTGATTCTGATAGAGTCCTATGCATGATCTTGAGACAAGAAGGGAAAATAGCTACTCAACTAGCCGGTTACATAAGCAAAGCCTCTACTAGGAGTCAAGATAGTGAACTCCCAGCTTTTCTTAATTAATTTGTGAAAGAGCTTGCATATGTACATATTCTAAAAATTATAGAAAAATTTTAACTTATACAGAAAAAATAGTCCTAAGTCCACTCCTTAATAATAATTACCATGTTTGTGCAGGCCATTCCAGTCTTTGGCCATTTGCACACATATTTTATATAGCTGCAATCACAGATTTGTCCTAAGTAAAAAGATAGAATTATGTACCTAAAGACATACTAAGTTAGAAAAACAATTGGTATTACTTAATCCCACATATCTCACTTAAGGAATTTTCAGTCTGGAGTATATCATTCATTAGACAGTAGTTCCAGCTAGTGAAGGATGATGGTGCAGCCTGGGCTGTTCCTACACAATTTTATATAAAGGAAGAAGCATGGAATTTGGTAAGGAGATGTAGATTTAAAATTGGTAGATCCCAAAAAGAGGGAAAATGCCTAGAGTCTAGAGAACAAAAAAAAAAAAAAAAAAAAAGAATCTCTTACTTTCATAATATATTCTAGTTTATTTTAGCAGCAGCCTTAAAATGGTGATAATAATTCTACTTCACAAGGACTGTGTGAGGGCTAAGTATGTGAAATTGCATTGTAGACTATAAAAAACACACAATACAAATGTAAGAAAAAGCTGTCAGTACCTGTGGCAGTTTGAGATTATTTACAACTTCCTTTGGATGTGATACTCTTTGATTATCTCAAATTTAGTTGAGGGGCCTTTGATTAGATTACCTGTTAATATTACTTTGAGGGCTTTTTTTTTTTTTAATTTAAAAATAAACATTACATTTTTTTTTTATTGTGGGTAAAAATCAAATTTTTCACAATACATTCCAATATTTATAAAATGATATATAAATATATATGCATATATGTGTATTTGCTTACATAAATGTTATTTTTATGTGTGTGTATATATATATATATATATATATATATATTTTAAAAGGTGCTTAGATTACCTAAATATTACACAGAAATTACAGGGATTCCCATATTCCCCACCTCCCCACACCTCCCACAACACCCCACACAAACAGATTCTACCATATTAGTAAGGCATGACTCAGGTTGAGTCCCTGCCCCCTTGGTGGGTCTGATATAAATGGTCACTCACACAGACACACACAGAGGAAGAGAGAGCTATTGTCACTTTTGATCCTGCCTTGTGACAGAAAGGAAAGGCTCAAACAGCTGAAGCCTGGGGGAGAGCTGAGCCATTTGCCTGATAGCTTATAACTGACCTTGGGAAGAGAGTGGAACAGCCTCCAAGACTGATATGAGAAGCCTTAAGAGACAAGCCCTATGCCACCGGCCTGCAGCTGAAATCTGGAAGAAGTGAAGCAGCTGAGACGGAGAGAGGAAGGCTAGAGGGGAAGGCTGAAACCTCGCAGAGATTGCCTGCCATCTTTCTTCAACACGTAGAAGTTGACCTGGGTAAGAAAATACCTGTTATGGTACCTTGAGTTGGACTTTCCATGGCCTTGGGACTGTAAGATTTACCCCAAATAAATAACCTTTATAAAAGCCAACAGATTTCTGGTACTTTGCATCGGCAGCTCTTTGGCAGACTAATACAGTACCACTCATGAGTCTATGTCTCTCACTAAACTTTGAATCCCTAAAAAAACAACACCTGTTACTTCTGATCTTTCGCATCCCCTTATTATGTCCTCCAGAGTACTATAATATAGAGGCAGAAATAAAGCTCTATTGGATCTAAGAGATACAATGAACCATTTTTTCCTGGGCTTGTCAGGGATGTTTCACCAAGGATTTTACAAGGGTAAAATGGGAATCTGGGAGCTATTTTTAATATTTACAAATATAGCTATCAGCAATAAAGCTTTATAAACTAAGTAAAACACTAACGTTTTCTTTGTTTTTCTATTTGTTTTGTTTTTTCTTTTTGAATACTCTTCATCTAGATTACACACATACACACAGGGGAGGGTGAGAGTAGGAAACAGAAGGGAGGGGAGGGGAGAGAAGAGAAGAAGGAGGGAAGGAAAGAATTTGGCAAAATATTAACAACTAATGATCTAGATTATTTGGCTAGTAGAGATTTCCTCTGATGTTCCCTTTCTCCCAATCTGTAAATGTAAATCTTTCCTCTCTTTTTGCCTCTCTCCTTGGAAAACTTTGGAGATAACTGATAATAAAGAAACATTCAGTTGTTATGTGCACAGTGTAAAAATATACAGTCCAGATAAACCAGTGTTTCTCAACCCGCTTTTCATTACCATCCCCCTAAGGAAACTTTTTAGACATTTTTTCCTAATGGCCCACTCCATGGAATGTTAATACCACCGATATACTATATATCTGTTTTTGTACTGTATGTATATCTGTGATTTAAACATTAAAAGTAATAATTTTTGCACATTCCAAGAACCAATCTTTGCCCCCTCAATATCACCCCTATCAGGAATGCATGAGATAAAGGGATAACACAAAAGAGAAATAAATCATATTATAATAGAACGCATTCCCATTAGTTTTTAGAAACAATATTAATATGTCGAAAGCTTTACAATAAATGTAAAGATAAACTCTAAACTTTAAAAATAAAAATTTTTAAGTCCTAAAGTTTTGTTTCAGCTTTACTAAGAAAAACTTTTCTGTTGTAATCAACTTGGGCACAGAGATCATATTTATATGCCCTCAGAGAACCTAGTATAAATGGTAAAGGACCTAACTAAATTAGTCAATTGTTATCTGATCCTGGGGAGTGCGGGAAGAGCATGGCAAGCCAAGTAGTTTGGAAGCTGCAGGCAAGTCCTGGAGAGGGAGAATGCCTTTTGTAGGAGGAAGCAAAAAGCAGACATGCCTTGGAATGGGAAGGTTGTAATGAAGATAAAACTACCAATAGTGCTGTTTTGCCACGGTCCAGAGCAGAGCTATCTAGTAGACATTTAATGTGAGCAATTTTTGTAGGTTTAAATTCTTCGGTAGCACATTAAAAAGGTGAAAAGAAAACAAGTGATATTAATTTTATTAATAGATTTTACTTAATAGAGTTTTGCTAAAATATTATCACTTCAAAACATAATCAAAATGTTTTACTCAGGGTTCTCTCGGGAAACAGAATCAGTAGGAGATATCTGTCAATAATATGAAATTTTCTGCAGGCATGCTGCAAACCAGTGGCTCCGATGAAAGTCGGATGAAAGGTCGTTGATGAGTTTCTGGGAGAAGCTGCCTGTCCAACGACGAGCTGGGAAATTCTCTTTGAATGATGAAATCACTTCTGCTTTTAAGTCATTCAACTGATTGGATAAAAGCACCACCCATTGATGATGTAATCTCCCTGATTGATGCAGATTTAATCAGCCATCCACGCAGTAAACTCACTGATGATTGAAGTCCATAAAGCTCTTGTATTACAATTAGCCCAGTGCTTGCTGGAACAAACACCTGGACACGATTACCTGGCCAAGTTGACACATTAGCCTAACCATCACAGTCCACCCCTTGTCAACTCGGCAATCATACACATTACTCTAAACCATACTTAGTCTCTAAGTAAAAACAATAACAGACAAGCATACATATATATTTCCGCCTAACAATGTTCAACTCCCCTGCATACAACCGGAAACGCATTAATTCCCCACAGAACAGGGTGCAAGTCCTTGGATGATAGTCACTCTTAAACTCGACATCCTTAAATATTATGATGTGGAATTAATACAACTTTTCATGATAGGGGAAAAGATTGGGGAAGAAAACAAAGAAATTCATTTTGTGTACATATACAGTCATACTCATAACGAAACATGGAAGAAGGGTTCATGACCAATACAGTCCTCGTTTCTGCAACTGGTCACGTGCTCGAAGTTCATATTTATCACTACCTTCTTCCACTACCCATTCCATGTTCCCGTTACCTTCAGCAAGCACTTCAGCTGGCTGTGGTTCTTTGCCTGGTGGGGTGACCCAAACTTTCATTCCCAAAGATTCTGGGCCATTGTTAGTCCTGTTTGAATTGGTTTGTTGCAATTTTCCATTGACTTTAATCACAGGGCATGGCAGGACTAGGAGACGCCCTAGAAGATCCCCTGCATTCCAGGCAAACTCTTCTTTACCCCCATTATGTAGATGTAGTCCTATTTCCCCTTGATAGTTAGGATCAATCACCCCAGCCAGCACAGTAATTCCCTTCTTTGCCTGTTGATTCACAGGTAAGAGGAGCCCAAAGTGGCCAGGTGGCAGTCTTAACTTCCAGTTTCAATGGAATCACTGTTATGTTGCCTGGTGGCAGCACCCCTCCTCTTCGGACTAAAACCTGTAGACCAGCAGAGCTTAAGGTTTCAGGGACACGAAGCAAAAATTTTCCTAGTGGGTCACTAGTGGTAATAGTGAGTGGTGCCACTCCATTTCCACCCCTTGATTCCTGGACCCATGAATCCTGGCTATGGGAGAAACAGCACCATAGAGAGGACACTGATTCAGAGCATACACAGCCTCCTGGAGAACATTGCCCCAGCCCTGCAAGGTATTGCTGCCTAGTTGGCGCCGTAATGAGTCTTCAAAAGGCCATTCCACCGTTCTATTAATCCAGCTGCTTCAGGGTGATGGGGAACTTGGTAAGACCAGTGAATTCCATGGGCATGTGCCCATTCCCGCACATCATTTGCTGTGAAATGGGTTCCTTGATCAGAAGCAATGCTGTGTGGAATGCCATGGCGGTAGATAAGACATTCGGTAAGTCCACGGATGGTAGTTTTGGAAGAAGCATTGCATGCCGGAAATGCAAACCCATAGCCAGAGTATGTGTCTATTCCAGTTAAAACAAATCGCTGCCCCTTCCATGATGGAAGTGGCCCAATGTAGTCCACCTGCCACCAGGTAGCAGGCTGGTCACCTCGAGGAATGGTGCCATATCTGGGGCTGAGTGTGGGTCTCTGCTGCTGGCAGATTGGGCATTCAGCAGTGGCTGTAGCCAAGTCAGCCTTGGTGAGGGGAAGTCCATGTTGCTGAGCCCATGCATAACCTCCATCCCTACCTCCATGGCCACTTTGTTCATGAGCCCATTGGGCAATGACAGGAGTGGCTGGGGAAAGAGGCTGAGCATTAGCCACAGAGCAGGTCATCTTATTCACTTAATTATTAAACTCTTCCTCTGCTGAAGTCACCCTCTGGTGAGCATTCACGTGGGACACAAATATGTTCATGTTTTTTGCCCACTCAGAAAGATCTATCCACATAGCTCTTCCCCAGACCTCCTTGTCACCAATTTTCCAATCATATTCCTTCCAAGTCCCTGACCATCCAGCCAAACCATTGGCAACAGCCCATGAATCAGTGTACAAACGCACCTCCGGCCATTTCTTTCTCCAAGCAAAATGAACAACTAGATGCACTGCTCGAAGCTCTGCCCATTGGGAGGATTTGCTCTCACCGCTATCCTTCAAGGATGTCCCAGAAAAGGGCTGCAGTGCCGCAGCTGTCCACTTTCGGGTGGTACCTGCATATCGTGCAGAACCATCTGTAAACCAGGCCTGAGTTTTCTCATCCTCAGTCAATTGATTGTAAGGGACTCCCCAAGAGGCCAAAGCTGTGGGCTGGGGAAAGAGAAGGTAACATGGCAGGGGTGGTGACCATGGGCATTTGGGCCACTTCCTCATGTCACCTACTTGTGCCTTCAGGACCTGCTCGAGCCCTATCTCGTATATACCACTTCCACTTTATTATGGAGTGCTGCTGTGCACGCCCAACTTTATGGTTTGGTGGGTCAGACAATACCCAGCTCATGATAGGCAACTCAGGTCTCATGGTAACTTGATGGCCCATGGTTAAGCGTTCAGTCTCTACTAAGGCCCAGTAGCACGCCAAAAGCTGCTTCTCAAAAGGGGAGTAGTTATCTGCAGAGGATGGCAAGGCTTTGCTCCAAAATCCTAAGGGTCTGTCTGCTTTGTGATTCCCCTATAGGGGCCTGCCAAAGGCTCCAGACAGCATCTCTATTTGCCACTGAAACTTCCAGCACCATTGGATCTGCTGGATCATATGGTCCAAGTGGTAGTGCAGCTTGCACAGCAGCCTGGACCTGTCGCAGGGCTTCCTCTTGTTCCAGATCCCAATCAAAACTATCAGCTTTTCTGGTCACTCGGTAAATGGGCCGCAGTAACACACCCAAATGAGGAATGTGTTGTCTCCAAAATCCAGAGGCCAACTAAGCGTTGTGCCCCCTTTTTGGTCGTAGGAGGGACCAGGTGCAACAGCTTATCCTTTACTTTCGAAGGGATATCTCGACAGGCCCCACACCACTGGACACCTAGAAATTTCACTGAGGTGGAAGGACCCTGTATTTTTGTTGGATTTATCTCCCATCCTCTCTCATGCAAATGCCTTACCAATAAATCTAGAGTCTTTGCTACTTCTTGCTCAGTAGGTCCTATCAACATGATATCATCAATATAATGGACCAGTGTGATGTCTCGTGGGAGGGAGAGACGATCAAGGTCCCTGTGGATAATATTATGACATAGGGCTGGAGAGTTGATATACCCCTGAGGCAGGACAGTGAAGTATACTGCTGGCCTTGCCAGCTGAAAGCAAAACTGTTTCTGGTGGTCCTTACTAATGGCAATTAAGAAAAAAGCATTTGCCAGATCAACAGCTGCATACCAGGTACCAGGGGAAGTGTTGATTTGCTCAAGCAATGATACCATATCTGGGACAGCAGCTGCAATTGGAGTCACCACCTGGTTAAGTTTACGATAATCTACTGATCCTCCAAGATCCATCTGTTTTCTGCACAGGTCAAATAGGAGAGTTGAATGGGGATGTGGTGGGAATCACCACCCCTGCATCCTTCAAATCCTTGATGGTGGCACTAATCTCTGCAATACCTCCAGGAATCCGGTATTGCCTTTGATTTACTATTTTGCTAGGCAGGGGCAATTCTAGAGGTTTCCACTTGGCCTTTCCAACCATAATAGTCCTTACTCCACGAGTCAGGGATCCAATGTGGGGATTCTGCCAGTTACTGAGTATGTCTATTCCAATTATGCATTCTGGAACTGGAGAAATAACCACAGAATGGGTCCGGGGACCCACTGGACCCACTGTGAGACAAACCTGAGCTAAAACTCCATCAACCACCTGACCTCCATAAGCCCCTACTCTGACTGGTGGACCACAGTGACGTTTTGGGTCTCCTGGAATTAATGTGACTTCTGAGCCAGTGTCTAATAATCCCCGAAATGTCTGATCATTTCCTTTTCCCCAATGCACAGTTACTCTGGCAAAAGGCCGTAGGTCTCCCTGGGGAAAGGTGGGAGGAAGATTAACTGTATAAATTTTTGGCAGTTTAACAGGATCCTTCCCCAAGGGGACCCGGCCTTCTCCTCATTCAAGGGGCTCTGGGTCTGTAAACTGTCTCAAGTCTGGGAACTGATTAAGGGGCCGTGATTCTCTGCGTCTGTAATTAGAGTTAGGATTTTGTTCATTTGACCTAGAACTCTTCTGCTTATACGGATCCAGAAGAAATTTAGTAGACTGCCCATCTATTTCACTTCTGGGTACCCCATGATCTATTAGCCAACGCCATAACTCCATGCGACTCAGACTATTCTGTGTGCTGTTTTGAATCTGTCTTTCATTGCGGTAGCCATGCCTACCTTGCCTTTGGCGATTAACTGCTGATACTTGACTTTTACCGGGCCTTGATCCGATCATCCCCATAATATTTAAGGATTCCAATTCCATTACAGCCCCCCCCCTACAGTAATATCTGGACTGCAGAGAAGAGCAACCACAGAGCTCTTCAGAGAAGATGGAGTTAGTCTTACAAATTTATTCCTCACAGTCCTGGTTAAAAGTGTGTCCTCTGGATATTCCTGGAGTGGGTGGGCAGGTCTCAAGTGGTAAATCCATTCTAGCATTCCAATCTCTCTAAGCCTTTGAATCCCCTCATCTACTGTATACCACGGCAAATCAGGCAGGCAAATCAGGCATCTCAACATCAGACATGCTAGGCCATCGTTTGGTCCATGCTTCAGTCAGCCACCCAAAAAAACTGTTAGAGCCCTTTCTAATCCCTCAAGCTACAGCGTTGAACCCAGAATTTCTGCTTAGTGGGCCCATATCAATAAATTCAGCCTGATCCAACCTTATATTCCTTCCACCATTATCCCATACCCTTAGTATCCATTCCCATACATATTCCCCTGATTTCTGTCTATATAAGTTGGAAAACTCATGCAGTTCTTTCAGAATATAGCATACTTCCTCATGGGTCACACTTTGTATTTCACCTTTGGGGGCTTGTTGTGATTTTAATCTAGTAATGGGTCTCGAAGACAAGAGGGATGGGGGGACTAGGTAAGGAGAAGGATTAGAGATGTCTTGCAGGCTACTGACCTGAGGGCATTCCTTTGCATTTTCTTCTGGTGAGACAGGATTATTCTCTTCAGGCAGGGGTTGGAAGACAAATTCCTCAGGGCAGACTGGAAGTTGGACCATGCATGCTGGAGATTGGTTGGTACCTGCCTCGTGGCTGGGAGGAGATACAGACTCTCTGGGGCAAGGTGGAGGCTTGATGATACAAGGTTGAGGTGTGGTCTCCACAGGGCAGGCCATCACAGGTTTATCTGGTAAAGTCTCAGCAGAATTTAGGGTTCCAATGTCCCCACCAATATTATCATCATCCCATATGTCTCCGTCCCAATCCTCGGGGTTCCACTCCTTTCCAATCAATGCCTTCACTTTAACTGCAGAAACCCTGTGAGGTTGAGATTTTAGTTTCCTCTGTAATTCTGCTACTCGTACAATGAGAGACTGGGTTTGATTCTCAGATATCTCAAGTCTGTGGCTACAGGAGACAAGATTTTCTTTCAAGGCACACATAGAAACTTCCATATCATTCATGCAGCATTTAAGTTTCAAATTTGAAGACTTTAGCTCATCCCTTTCTTTTGTAACTGTATCCAGAGTATCTAGGAGGAGCCAGCCAACATCATTATATTTTTTTACTCCACAAAATTCTGTTAAAGTGTTGAAAACACTCTCACCCAGATCCTTGCTTCTTATAAGTGTGGAAGTAGGGGAATCCAATGATGCTATTTTGCGTATTTCTATTGCCAGCTCATGCCATGGACTGTTAGCAACCTTATTATTGGAAAGGGAGTCATTAGTACCCGTGAGTCCAATTAGAGTGGAGAGCCACCTCAGACATCCCATGTTTAAGACTCTGTTCCTCAAGAACCCCACCCCACTTCTGGTACCAGCTGTATTAGTCAGGGTCCTCTCGGGAAACAGAATCAGCAGGAGATATCTGTCAATAATATGAAATTTTAAAAGAGTCTCTCACGCGACCATGGGGATGCACAAGTCCAGGTTCTGCAGGCAGGCTGCAAACCAGTGGCTCCAATGAAAGCCCGATGAAAGGTCGTTGATGAGTTTCTGGGAGAAGTTGCCTGTCCAAGGACAAGCTGGGAAATTCACTTTGAATGTTGAAATCACTTCCGCTTTTAAGTCATTCAACTGATGGGATAAAAGCGCCACCCATTGATGATGTAATCTCCCTGATTGATGCAGATGTAATCAGCCATCCACGCAGTAAACTCACTGGTGATTGAAGTCCATAAATGCTCTTGTATTACAATTAGCCCAGTGCTTGCTGGAACAAACACCTGGACACGATTACCTGGCCGAGTTGACACATTAGCCTAACCATCACACAATATAAAACTTTATTAATGGAATAGCTCGTTTGTTTCATAAGTCTTCAAAAACTGGTGTGTATTATACACTTAGAGCACTTCTCAAATCAGACTACCCACAATTCAAGTGCTCAAAAGTAACAGGTGGCTAGTGGCTACTGTACTGGAAAGTGCAGGAATAGAGCAGTGGCAAAAGGTGGTTTGGGAGGGGCTTAATTTACCCTCAAGTTTTCCTACCTCAGCATTGTTCCAAGACACATTGGATACATACATAAGGAAAAAAGTGTTTTTGCTATATATGTAAGAGACTTCCAAACAAGTCTCTTAAACTTCGTTCCACCCAGATCGCTGCCTCTCAGTTCCTCTCATATAGATATCCAGGAACATCCTTCCCTCTCCCACCCCCCAATTCCCAGGCAAGAGCCCCAAACAATATTACCAAAAAATATTATTAATGTGACTCTGTCTAAAAGAGGAGCATAAACCCTGAAGAACTGAAGAGTTTTATCACACCAGAGTTTCCTGAAAATGCCTTGCACCTCTCATTAATAGGAGAAAAAGCTTTCAGATCATGAACACTGTGCATAAAAATGTAGAACTTATTAAAATGCAGTGCACATTTAAATGCTATCTGAAAAATAGGTACTTAAAAAAATAGCTGCTGTCAATATAGAAAGAAATAACTAGGCTTTGTCTCAGTTGGTAGGGATTATTTATATTTCTTGTAACCAGGAACATTATTTATTTATATTTCCTAGCAACATTCCTGGAACTAATGTGTAGGTTTCTCCATATGCCATGATATATTATAATCTACTTATGCTCTAAATGCTATTACCATGATGTGGGTGCACTTTAAATCAGGAAACTTAGCTGTCATTTGGATTAAAAATGGCACTACATTAAATCATACGCTGACTTTTTATATTAATCATTTTCAGGTTTTGTCACTCAGAAAAGAGAGAAAAAGGTATTTATTTGCACACCATTTTCAACATCTCTTCCAAAAGAAGGGAAAGGAAAAACCAGAAAGTAGACTGACTATAAAATAAAAAGAGATGCAGTCCCACAGAATCCTGCAAAGAAAACAGCATGACATAAAGCTGGATGTATATATATAAACTTTGTTTACAGTCACAAAATCACTACCTGAAGTAATCTTTGAATCAAAGGAGGAAATTAAACCATTAAATAAGTAAAATTGGTATTTAACTGTATGTGCCACTTTTTCTTTTATTAAGAGGACTTCACGGAAAAGTCGAAGTATTTCCCATCTTTATCCTTAAACTTTCACAAATAAGTATCTTAAATATAATTGTCTTCAGGTAAAATGACATGATATCTGGGATTTTCTTTAAAATACCCCAGCAAAGAAAAAAGACATAATAATAAAAGTAAAAATTGGGGGAATATATTAAACAAGAATAGCAGAATGCTCTTAACTGGTGAAGTTGAGTGATAAGTACACGAAGGTTCATTATACTTTCTACTTTTTCTTTCTACTTGTGTTATTTTCTTTACCTAAAGTTTTTCAAATAAGCTTAAAAATTATTGATTTTATGTTTTAAAATATATAGGTATTTTTATTTTTTTCAGGTACCGATACTGGGGATTGAACCTGGGACCTCATATCGGAAAGCCGGCACTCAACCACTGAGCCACATCGTCTTCCCTTGAGTACTTTTAAAAAAAAAGTTAACTGGTTGTCTCTGACTCAGGGTCTTGCATGACAGATTAACTTATATTCTTTTAAACTGCTTTAATCTTTTTTTTTTTTTAGATTTATTTACTTTATCCATTTTAAACGCCCCCTTCCCCATTTGCTGTTTTTGTGTCCATTCGCTGGGCAATTCTCTGTGTCTGTTTCCTGCCATCTCTTCTCATCCTCCTCCTCCAGTCTTCACCAGGATTCGATCCTGGAGACCTCTGATGTAGGAGAGAGGTGTTCTGCCGCCTGCGCCACCTCAGCTCCTGGCTTCTGGAGCTTTCGGAGCATCTCGTCTTGTCTCTCTCCTGTTACGTCATCATCCTGCTGCATGGCTCTCGGGGCACACAGAGCGTGGCAGCCCATGCACCTTCGGGAGGTCCCGGGGATCGAACCCAGGTCCCTCCATATGGCAGACGGACGCCCAACCATTTGAGCCACATCCGCCCCCCTGTTTTAATCTTTTTATCAAACATTTCCCAATGAAATATATATATACACACACATATATAGACAGACAGACACGCACGCGTGCACGCGCACACACACACATATATTTACATTGGATTTTGGTAAGTGTAGAACACTTACTTCCTGAGAATACATTTAGCTGGTTTGCATTTAGCTCTGTACCTTATTAGTTGTGTGCCCCTTGGCAAATCACTTCTGAGTACTCCTTATGTAAGGATAATATTTAAATGAGATAATACATTTGAAATATACATAGCACAGTGTCTGGCATGATAAGAGATGTTCACTCAGTGTTGGTTTAAATAAAATTAGGGAAAGCGGCTGTGGCTCAATCAGTAGGGCTCCCGTTTACCATATGGGAGGCCCCGGGTTCGGTTCCCGGGGCCTCCTGGTGAAGGCAAGCCCGCCTGCACGGCGTGGTTAGCTGACCCAGTGAGCACAAGCAGCAAGGGGGGGATAAATGAATAAATAAATAAAATCTTTAAAAAAAAATAAAAAAATTAAAAAAAAAAATAAATAAATAAAATTAAATATGTGAGAACTAGATTTATTATAGGAAACAGACCCACTTCTAACATTTGAGGGGCCCTGAGCAAGAGGATAAATAGAGGCACCCTAGCTCATGGCCTGTTCTCCTTCTCTTTCCATCCTGCTGAGGGACCTCACACACATGTGTGTAGACACCCCAACTGGCTTGATAAGTTTCACTAACTGTAACAGCTGTCCTTTGACCACTCTTGAGGCCTAGGTGTATACACAGTTACCCTGCAGTCTATACCTGGGAAACTGCAAAGCCCTGGAAGTGGGCTCCTGGTTATATGTCAGGGAATTTCAGCATCTGAGGTAGCTAGAACCTAGTCTAAAATGGTAGGGGTGAGGCCGCAGGATGAGAATGATAGGAGGGAGGGAGATGAACTCCTAATGGGCATGCGCCCTTAGCTCTTAGTACTCTTTGGCCCATGGAAGGGAAGTAGCTGAAGAAGGACTGGTGGGTCCTTCCAAAGCAAAGGGCCCAGGGCAGGAGCTCTAGATGCCTGGATCTAAAAGCAATACTGATATATGCACACCAATGTTCATAGCGGCATTGTTCACCATTGCCAAAAGTTGGAATCAGCCCTGGTGCCCATCAACAGATGAATGGATAAGCAAAATGTGGTACATACATACAATGGAATATTAGTCAGCTGTAAGAAGGAATAAAGTGCTAACACATGGAATAACGTGGATGAATCTTGAAGACCTTATGTTGAGTGAATCAAGCCAGGCACTGAAGGATGAACAGTATATGACCTCACTGATTTGAACTAGGGAAAGTGAGCAGTCTCTGAGAACCATTGTCTGAAAGATAGGTTAACATGAGAGAGAAAGAGAAGAGCAGGCTTTGAGCCATCACCCATATGGACATAATCTATGGTAAAGGGATAGAGTATAGTTGCATATTGAAGGATAGGACAGATGGGTAGTGATATTACTGGGTTTGGTGGTGCAGTGTTGACAGGTGGGTAGATTAGGAAGGGCAGGTTCAAATACCCAGGGCATGTAACTATGAATCTTGACATTCCATGAGTCAAGACAGGGAGTGTCATATGCCCCAGGGGGGTGGGGAGGAAGGAACAGTTAAGATCTAATAGGGTATTTAGTGGTCATGGGAAAGGTTTTTCATTACCTTACAGTAATGGACACAGGACATGGTAAATATCATCAAAACTTATTAAACTGTATCGTCTAAATTGTAAACTACACTGTAAATCATTGACAATGTTTAATTGCTATATTTTGCTATCTGTATAACAGTTATAACAATGTTAACATCCAAAAAAAAAGGGGAGGGGGTTTAATATGGGGTGGGGAAGGAGGGGGTGGTTTGGTATCTGGGAGTCTCTGGTATTCTGTGTGTGACTTTGCTATGACCTAAAACTTCATTGAGATTTAAATGAAAATTTGGGAGACACTGGGGATTGAGAGGGGGTAGGTGTCACAGCACACCAGACATCCGATAACACAGTGATAAAAGGAAAAAAAGAATAATTTTTCTTTTAAAGGCATTTCTTTTGCTTTTTTTCCATTTTTTTGAATTTCTCAATCTGCTAATTATATTTTGTTTTGTTTTTTTGTTTGTTTTTTTGTTTTTTTTTGTTTTCCTGAGTTTCCTTATGTTTGTCTCTTGCATGTAACCTTATCATGTTGTTTCTTTTTCCTATTAAGTGTATTTGATTATTTATTTATTTTATTTATTTATTTATTTTTTTTATTTTACCAGGAGGTCCCGGGGATCGAACCCAGGCCGCTCCATATGGGAGACGGACGCCCAACCAGTTGAGCCACATCCGCCCCCAAGTATTTGATTATTATATGGGCTACATGTTCAGGGAAGATTTAGATCACAGAAGGGTTACAATGGGTGCTGCAGGGGATTATTGGTGGGGGGTGTCTGGGAGGGGGGATTCATGGGAGTAGGTTCATCTGAATATACATAAAAGATATACAAAATTGTTCAAATGATCAAAGGATGGGGCACAGTCACGGTGGGTGGACAATCACTCAATAAATGAGGGAATCTGAATTCCTAGCCTGGAGAGCTCTGCCACATTCTCCAAGGGAGCAGCAACAGTCCTCTGAGTGCAGGGACAGTGTCTGTCAAAAGAGGATGGCCCATCCCAGGGAATGGAGAGGGCCTGCATCTGCAGGCAGGATCATCCCACCCACCATATCCATGGAATATAAGCCCTCTCTCACTTGGAGTTGGAGTGGACATCACCATCCCAGTCGCCTCTGGATTGGGGGAAGAACTATGGACTAGAGTGGACTTGATGGTATTCTCTTGTTCACATATGGTGATTCTAGCAATGCAAGAAATTATAACAATGAGGTGGAGCCAGTGGCCACTTGACACTTTTGGGGTAGGGAGGGGATGAGCAGTTGAAATACAGGGGCTTCTTTGGGAGTTGGAGGTTATCCTGAGTACTGTTGTGGCAACGGATGTAGGCCATTTTAAATTAGCACACACCACTCAGAACTGAGTGGGAGAGAGTGTGGTCTACAGTGTGAACTGTGGTCTATGGTTGGTGGCAAGACTCCAGGACATGTAAGTTCAATGAGGGTGGTGGGCCACACTGTGGGAGATGTTTGTGTGGGATGTGGTGGGAGGTGTGGGAGGTGGGCAACATGGGAATCCCAGTGGGTTCCGTGTGATATTTTGGGTAATCTAAGCACCTCTTAAAATATATGTATATATATATATATATAAATAACATTTTTGTAAGCAAATACACATATATGCATATATATTTATATATCATTTTGCAAATGTTTGTATGTATTGTGAGAATTTTGATTTTTACCCATAATAAAAAAAAAAAAAGAGGATGGCCCACTGATGAGTTCTTGTTATTGATGACTACCCTTATGAGTCTTTGCTCTTGTAAATAAAACTTAGCTTACTGTTATGGGGTGCCTACGGGTTGCCACTTGAGAGCCTCCTTGTTGCTCAAATGTGGCCTCTCTCTAAGCCAAACTCAGCATATGAATGCATTACCTTCCATTACCAACATGGGACATGACTCCCGGGGATAAGCCTCCCTGGCAACAAGGGATTAATACCAAGTGCCAACTGGCAACATGACTGGAAAAAGACCTTGAATAAAAGGGGGAAAAGGTAAAGACAAATGAATTCAAGTGGCTAAGAGACTTCAAAAAGAGTTGGGAGGTCATCCCAGAGGTAACGCTTACGCACACCTCAGTAGGATCTCATAGAACATCAAAGTGCATATCACCCCACACAGAGGGGCTCCCAAGGGCTCTGGAGAGGGCTCTGGAGAGGCTAAGGGGGGATAGCCCCAGAGACTGACGCCTTATCAATGGGCTCTATTTTGGAATCTGTGCTCCTAAGAGTGATAAAATTGGACTCAAATAAGTCCTCCCTGCACATGGTTCATCAGTCCTTTCTATTCAAACCTATATGTGATGCTGGAGTTTTTAGGTATACTTCTAGCGACTGGAGCCTCTGGACTACCCATGTGCCAGGTGTGCGTGGAATCTCGGAGGAGCTGCAACTCCTACCCTACAGCTCAATGGACTCATCCAAGTCACCTGGCGAGGAGACAACGATGGGCAATGGCCATCCCAGGGAATGGAGAGGGCCTGCATCTGCAGGCAGGATCATCCCACCCACCATATCCATGGGATATAAGCCCTCTCTCACTTGGAGGTGGAGTGGACATCACCATCCCAGTCCCCTCAGGATTGGGGGAAGAACTATGGACTAGAGTGGACTTAATGGTATTCTGTTGGACACATATGGTGATTCTAGCAATGGAAGAGATTATAACTGTGAGGTGGAGCCGGTGGCCACTGGACACTTTCAGGGCAGGGAGGGGATGTGCAGTTGAAATACAGGGACTTTTTCGGGACTTGGAGGTTGTCCTGAGTGCCATTGTGGCAATGGATGTAGGCCATTTTAAATCAGCACACACCATTCAGAAGTGTGTGGGAGAGAGTGTGGTCTACGATGTGAACTGTGGTCTAAGGTTGATGGCAAGGCCCCAGGATGTGTAGGTCCATTAAGGGTGATGGGCCACACTTGTGGGAGATGTTTGTGTGGGATGTTGTGGGAGGTGTGGGAGGTGGGGAACATCGGAATCCCTGTAGTTTCCGTGTAATATTTAGGTAACCTAATTACCTTTAAAAAAAAAAAAAAAATATATATATATATATATATATATATATATATATATATAACATTTTCGTAAGCAAATGCACATATATGCATATATATTTATATCATTTTACAAATATTGGTATGTATTGTGAAAATTTTGATTTTCACCCACAATAAAAAATAAAGTAAAAAAAAAAAAGGGGGGGGGGGTCAGTCCCAAGGATTTTACAATCACCAGATAAAGGTTGCATAGTTTTACAATCATTATCAGAGATCAAGGCATCTGGATTCTAGTCCAGCAAGTTTCAGTAATTCCAGGTATTTACTTCTGGCTCTTCTACAATATACTAGAAAGTAAAAAGGCAGTTATATAATTCTTCAGTAATCATAATCATTTGTTAATTCTTAACCCTCAGTTAAAAATTTATGATACCAACACTTCTACCTTACAGCCAAGAAGGAGTGACAAGACCTGATTTACCTCAATACTGAAACAACTTATAAAATAGACAAAATACATGAGACCACAATTACGAAGACCTTGAAAATAGTCATGAAGAAGAGTGGTACCTTGTTGTATATAGAAAACTTTGCCTAACCCTAGGCCACAAAAGCTTTCTCTTATATTTTCTTTTAGAAGTTTAAGCTTTTTAGACTTTATTTTTAGGTTTATGATCCCAGTTGAGGTAATTTTTATAGTGGTCTGAGCTGTAGATCTAAATTCATTGATAAATATAGGAATCTAATTGTTCCAGGAAAAATTGTTGAAGATTATCCTTTCTCTACTTAACTGCCATTGCAATTTTGTTGAAAATAAATTCATCATATATAAAAAATAAATAAATAAATAAATAAATAAATAAATAAATAAATAAATGCAATACTGATTGGAGGCAAGGTGTTATACTGAACCACTCAATGGAATAGGAGTAAGAAGACATGGATTCTTGCCACAATTCTGCTGGTAACTTCATGAATGGCCTTAGGTCAATATCTTTACCTTGCTGTGCCTCAGCTTTCTCATATATACATTTAATAAATACTTACTCTTTATTAATAATAAATATTCATCTAGATACCAGGGATTCACAAAATACAGCATACAAAATACCTGTCCTCAAAGACTTACCATTCTCATCAAGAACAAGTCATGGAGATAACTGGAGCAAACGTCTTCCAAACAAAGCATCCCTTCTACATCAAAATTTTCATGATTACTCTTGAAGGTTGACAAGCTAAATAAATTTAAGTAACAAAAGAATCCTAACAGAAAAAAAATAGCATAAATTAAATTATAATAGCATATGCTATAATTTTCTATACAAAGCACAAAACATGCCTTTTATGATACATTCCCTAATACAACAGTATAAGTACTCTACAACTACTTCTCTAATTTTTATCACAAGCATTATTGCCATATAAAGCACAGAATCCAATCTTTAATTGTGCCATTTTCTATATATGATTATCCATTTTATTTAATTATGTATACTTTATATGAAAGATAAACTTATATAAATGATAACACTGTAACACAAAGCATTTATACACATTTTCAAATAAAATACATTAATATAATGTACCAGGTCCCTCATGAAACATTTCAAAAAAGGTTAATAATGAGCTCTATTATTTAATATACATAGAAAAGAGAGTTCACAGAAAGAGATGAATAAAGTATGCAATAAAGGGTAAAATAGTCCAAGAACCACTTCTGTTTATACCAAACCAATTAAGACTGGGTATAGCTCCTTGACTATATCAACTATAGAATGGATGGGGTCATGGCAGACCACTTGGTCAAAAAAACTAGGAGTCAAATGAGAAAAGCCAGAAAATCTTGTAGAAGACAGGGGAGAATGTTTTTCTGAGAGGGTAGGTATATAGCCTTGATGCCTCATGTAGTTCCCAGTCTGTCCTGAAAGCAGTTACACAGGGAAGGCGTGCCAAATCATCTCAGGTCATTCCAGACATTTCATCCTACACCTTCTCAAAGTTGAAGAGCTGTCTAATGTAACAGCCTCTTATATCAGTTATAAGGGACTATTAATACTTGTTAGATGTAACAATTAGAAACATCCCAGGGTAAAGTGAATTTGTAGATAATATCAAAGCACCCATAATGCGCGGTGTGTGCTGGAGACTGTGCAACTAGTCTTCCCTTCTTGGTCTCAGTTCAAAATAAACAAAATAGACCCAGAATGCACTGTCCAAGCTTTATTAGTATAACTTTTTTATTGCTACTACCTCCACTAGATGGCACTAAAGACTCTGTTTTAGGAATTAGGCCCTTTTAAAAAGGGAAATAAAAAAGGGTAAAAATGGTTTACCTGAGCTAAGAAATAATGAGTTTTTTGAGAAACCTGACCTGTTAAAATGGTCATTCTCTTAGAAATGGAACATGAATATTGGCCACTTAGCCATTCAGCAAACCTATTGACCCACAGTATGTTTTGGACATTGTGCCCAGTGGTAGGAATGTAGTAATAAGACATGGTCCCTTGTCCTTCAGAGTTCCCACTGGGGGTGGGGGGAAGGGAAACATAGTGAGGGAGAGGGCAGAACCAGACAAGCAATAGAAATTTGAAATGCAGAATGTTAAAGACTTGATAGAGATCATCAAAGAGTACCATGGATAAGACAAACACTTAATGAAGGCTTGGTCAATGGAGGCTTCTTAGAGGAGTTGATGTCTGGACTGAGTTTTGAAGAATAAGTAGGAATAACTAGGTAAAGAAGAGTGTGCAAGGTGTCCTAAGCAGAGCAAGTAGCATGTACAATCAAACGGCAGCTAAATAAAGCACAAGGTACATGCTGCGGTGGGGCAGTACAAAAAATGAGGTTGGCTACACGGGGAGAGGTAGGGTCATGGGAAGCCTCCTATATGTATCACGCAAAGACAAGTGGAGCTTTTCTCCTGAAGGCACCTGCCACTATTCTCCCCCTCGCTCATTCTGCTCTAGTCATATTAGCCTCCAAACCTTTGCTCAAACATGCGAGGCATGTCTCTCAGCAATCACTGGCTGTTCCTTCAGCTGAACCTACTTTTCCCCAAACATCTGCATGGGTCACCCCATCTCTTCAAGTCTTTGCTACAATATCACCTTCTCCATGATACTTACCCTAATCATTCCATTTACTGTACAACACTCCAAACCCACACTACTAATGCTGCTCACTGTTTTATTTTTCTTCACAGCACTTCTCACATTCTAACACACTATATATTCCACTTAGTTATTACATTTATTGTTTACTGACTATTTCACCTACTAGAAGACAAGTTCCATGAGAGGAGGGATCTCTCCTTGTTCTATGCAATGAAGTCTCTCCAGTGCCTGGCGCATCGTCCAAGTCCCTGCCCTTATGGAACTTACTATTCTAGTGGGGAGCAAGCCATGAAAACACAGGGGGGAAACATGTTCCAGGTGTTCAAAGAATATTTTGAATAAATGAGTGTACCGAAGAGCCAATGAAGAACATGATCAGATTGAAAATTCTGAAAGGTCACTAACAGTATTATAGAGGATGGATTAGAAATAGGAACACCAATTAGTAATCCAGACAGAGTATGATAAGAACTTGAACTTAAGCAGGGATCATGGGGATGGAAAGGAGGGAGTAAATTTGAGAGACATGATGGAGGTCATAGTGATGAAAGTAAAAGGAGCCACCATGTAACAAGTAGACTGCTGCTCTACGTACATTACCTTCAAACCCCACAACAACCAAGGGGGGATGAAGAGAGAAGGGGGAAAAAGAGGACTAAGGACCCTGGGAAAAAGTTGACATTTAAGAGCCAGGTGAAAGAAGTGGTGGTCCTTAGGAAGAAAAAGAAGGAATGGTCAGAAGAACAAGAGGCAGAAGGAAATCCAAGAATAGTGTTCCTTGAAGAAACTAAGGGAAAAGAAGAAAATTACCAGTGCCAAAACCTACATCAAATTCAGTTAGATAAAAACTGAAAAGTATCCTTTGATTTGGGAAGCAGGAGGTAATTGGTGACTTTGGCAAAAGCAATTTCAGAGGAATAGTAAGAGCAAAAACCAGATTGCACTCCATTCAGGAGTAAATCAGAGGATAATGAGAAGCAAGTGTAGATTATTCTTTTTAAGAGATTTGGCTAGAAAGAGGGAGAGAGAAAACAGGAGTTATGAGCTTGATCCCTCAGAAAGGAGAGGCTGAAGATTGAGGGGAGGAAGGAGGAAAAGAGAAAGAAGAGGAGGCAAGTAGGGCTGGGCTTAGAACACAGTTATTAGGACAAAAGATTTTTCTTCCCTTGAAATAAGAGAGAAGGAAAGATGGTGACGATAGAGAGAGGTGTAATGGTGAAAGATAAGTTGGACATAGCTCTCTGGTTCCCTTTCCATATATTCATTTAGTGTCTAGTGGTACTGACCAAGCAAAATGTCTAGTCCACACCTGCCTGAGTTCCTGATGGGTCAGCCTCCCTTCCTGGCTTTTTTTTCCTTCACTATTTCTCTGTCTTGCACAGCAGGGGTAGGCTGAAGCTCTTTAGACAACTTGATGGGCCCTGGTCACATTCATCAGCCCTGTTCCTCTCATCCCATGACTTTTTCAGTTTCCTGTAACTATTACTGCCTGGTGTTCCCAAAGAGATGTAGCAGTGAGTATGAAATAAAACACTGAACTAATTCTGGGAAATAATCTTCCTTAACAAATCCTCTCTCATCCCGTGACCTTGCCCCATAGCATTTGTGGTCTGTACTATATACAAAACTCTTGATTGTATGTAGTCCTGTACTGTTTTCTCTTTATTTGAGAACATGATTATCTGCCTCATCAATAATAAGTGTTTATTAACAACCTACTGGGTACACATTGACTGCCAAGGGGTTTTCAACCAAGAAAGACAAAATATAGACAGAAAGATAGATAGACATACACACACCCATACATATGTATATATACAGACACAAAGTAAATAAAACAATAGTACAAGGTAGCACAAACTGCAAAGTGAGCAGTGTAGACAACAAGAGCTATTGGAGCTCAGACAAGGAGCCTTGAAATAACAGGCACAGTTTCAAAGAGATAATATAAGGCAGGTGTGACATGGAAGGAAGGATAGATTTAAATAATAAAGGAGGGAGAATGCTGTGGACAAATTGGCAGAGACCAAGAAATGTACTTGGCAGTGGTAGGACATGACTAAAAGACCAGTTTTATGGATCTATTAAAGGATCTAGATTTTAGCCTATGGAGATGGTGAGTTACTGTAGTTTTTAGAATGGAGATTGACTTGTACAGAACCATGTTTTTATAGTTAATCTGGAAGAACTACATAGGATGCATTGAAGGAAAAAATGGGAGGGCAAAGAATGGTTCAGAGTACTTGAGGTAAGGGTGATAAAGTTTTGTCTCATACAGAAAATACTACGCAGTAGGGTGCTGGCAATGGGAATGGAAAGAAAGAAATCAGTGCCTGCCTGGATATGGAAAAGGAGAATGGAAGCCAGGAGGTCTATATGGTTTCAGGTTAGAAGGGAGTGAGAATGATGATAGCTTCAAGAAAATGAATTAGTAAAATTCAGATAGCGCAGTTCAGTGAGCAAAGAAGTTCAATGAAATTTAAGATATGTGGGGCTTGAAGTGATAGGGACATTTTGGGTGCAGAGATATAGAAGATGATTGTGAATAAATCGCAGCTAAAAGGTCTGTACTGGAAGTGTATATCTGGAAATATCTGCAGAAGGAGGAGTGTGGAAAGAAAAAGCAGGGAATAAAGTGGAGGACAGGGAACCAGTGAGGAAGACTGTTTAAGGATAAGGAAGTACATAACATTGGTGAATGCTAAAGATATTGTGTATTAATGAAGGGCCAGTGATATTAAAAGATCACTTGTGATCTACAAGAGAAAAGTTTCAAAGGAAAGAGGAGTCAAAAGTCAGTTTATAAGGTGAGGAATAAATGGGTGGTAATGAAGATGGTGATGATGGCAGAAAATGAGACTATTCTTGTGAGAAATGTAGTAATGAGAGTCACAAAGGTCAATAACTTGAAGGGGTATCAGGTCAAGGTAGGGTTTATTGATTGAAAATGTAGGAGGAGCAAGGTTTCTAGGAATACGGAGGTATTGGGATATAGAGCAAAGGTAGTGAATGTTTAACCTTGGAATAGGAGACAGACATTCAGGAGAGGTATGATAGAATGTGTCAAGAATCATCAAGCTTTGGGAAGCGGATGTGGCTCAAGTGGTTGGGCTCCTGTCTACCAGGTGGGAGGCCTTGGGTTCAATTCCCGGGGCCTCCTGGTGAAGGCAAGGTGGCCCACCCAGTGCGGAGAGGGGACGGCCTGCGCAGCGCAGAGAGCTGACGGTCCGCACGGTGCAGAGAGCTAGCGCAGCAAGATGATACATCAAAGGACACAAAAAACATGCAGCGAATGGACACAGTGAGCACAAGTGGCGGGTGAGGGGGGGTGGGATAAATAAAATAAATCTTTAAAAAAAAAAGAGAGAATATCAAGTTTTAAATAAAAAGGTGAAGAAGTTCTCCAGATTAAAGGCAGTTACCTCCTGAGTATGTGATGGATTCGATGCTTAATAAGCTAGTAAGGATGGGTTAGGAATGGTTGGGGTAAAATCCTAGATCTGGTATCATAAGACTTAACTCAAGTCCCAATGTCTTACCTTATGCTGGCCACCAGATCTTTGAGACTCAGTTTCCTCTCCTGTAAAATAAGGGCAATGCTTACTTCACAGAGCTGTTAGAAGATTAAATGGAATAAATTATAAAGCACTTCTTAAACAAGAGAAGCTTGCAGCAGCTACCATGGGAAATATGATACAGCATGAATAAGGGATGAAGTAAAGCATCCCAGACCATCAGGGAGGATCAAGGTGAAGTTCAGAGCTAGAATATATAGCAAGCCCAAGTTCACCCAGTTTTCGTGACTTTCTCCAGGACTCTGGTGTGGAAAAAGCAGATTTGGGATCAGGGTAGGTATGGAAAAGTACAAGAAGCTGAAGAAATCTAGGTAAGGGCTATTTTAAGACCTTTGTGGACATGCTTACTTTTTGGAAACTATATGTAATTTTAATATAAAAGTTAAGTGGCATATGACTCATTGACATGTTATATTTTGGAAATGGTCCAACATTCCTTTTTCAAATTTTGTAGTTTCCTTTTCATATTTTGGAGTCAACAACTTATTTTAGATCCCACATTTTTTAAGGTTTAGATTTTAGGCACATGTGCCTATAGCAGGAAGTGAATAATAGGACCTCAATGAAACAGTTATTGAGTCTAAATCAAGTCATAAACAAAGAAAGCAGCAGGACAGTCCCCCATACTAGAAAGGCTTAAGGGACTGAAGATAATGAGAACAGGTAAAAGGTAAGGAGCTAGAGAATTACCATTTTTGGAATCTTGGAGACATAGGTGCCAGGTCACAGGTGTAACAAAGCCCGTGTACGGCGAAGCGGTAGACTCCTGGTAAGGACACTTTAGGCAAGGAGGCCAGAAAACTGTGACGGTAAGGGTGCCAGGTGTGTTCATCTTCCCAACCAGTCTGTCAACCCACAAAGGGCTGATCCCTCTTTGACACCCTCCACTGTCCTATTGTGACCAGTCAAGGGCCGATGGCAAGTCCTCCCTGAACAGCTGGTAGAAAGAGACCAACATAACTGTAGAATTATGGATGACAAATAGCATCAACCCTCAGGTCATCGGCTCCCCCATTCCACCCCCTACCACCCTGCCCGGGTGAAACGATGGCTTCTCAGGCCCCAGGGAACGGAGAGTGGAGCTCCCAGAGGCTGGCAGAATGAAACCCTCAATTTTAGACCTCGGTTCACCGGTCTCCCTAACTTGTCCCCAGAACCAGAGCCCGGAAAATGCCACGAGCGAGCGACAGAGTGAGCTCCGCCCGGCGTTGAAGTGAAACAGCCACTGCCTCCAAGGTGAGGAAAACGCTCTGTCCCACAACTCCCGGCAAGCTCCAGGTTAAGAGTCTTCCGAGTCGATTGACAACGCCACCCACCAATGAGAGAGCCCAGCCCTGGTCTCGGGGACCAATCCGAGAGCGGAAAGGAGGCTGTCCCTGTCCCTAAGCGCAGCTGTTGAAGTGGTCCTAAGGCCTCCCTGGTCGCCACAGAGATGGAGACCGTCCATCGTAAAAATGATGACGCTGGTTGTTATACTGTGCTGCTCACTCTCAACCTCGCCCTTTCCCTCGCCGGGGGAACGGGAACCATCCGCCTCTAGCCGCCCCACCTCCGCCCGTAGCTTGGTCCCTCCCCCCTCCCCGCGTGAGTGGACAGGCGAAGATGTGGAATCTCCAAAGCTCATTGGCTACTGATGGTGTCACTCTGGAGGGCGGCGGGGCCCGAAGCGGCAAGGGCCGCCCCTCTCGGACGGTGATTGGACTCGCTCGAGTAGACCCGGGCTGGGATTGGTGCGAGGAGGGGCGAGAGCTTTGGGGCACCCTTGGGCCGGGGCGCGGGCGCGGGCGTAGGGTGGCAGCTAAGGAGCCGGCGGAGACTCGGCGGCGCTCTCGCACGCAGCGTGCCCAGCAGGGGCCCCGGGCGAGGGAAGGAGAGGCCCACCCACCTTCTTGCGCGGGAAACGTGGCGAGGGGAAGGCGCTTTTCGCGTGTCGGGCGGGGGCCCCGTGGCCAGGGAGTGGGAGGTGCAGGGGGTTAGGAGTGGGCAGCAGGACTAGCTCGGGGCTGGACCTGGGGGCGCATCAGAGGAGAAATACTTGGGGGGCGGAGAAGGGCGTGGGCGTGTCTGATATGGGATGCCGTGGAAAGGAGGAGACCCTCCTTAGTACATCTGTGGGTGGTTTCTTTGAGGAATCCTCTTCTCTTTTGCTCTTTTATTTGCCTACGCGAGAGCCCCTATGATCTCTTTTCAAGTTCTGCAAACTTTCTCTTTGGATGGGCTTAATCCGCTACCACTTCCTTGTAGAACTGTCCAGGGCCTTTTCTGATACTGGGCACAATCGTAGGGAATATGTCAGAAAACAAGAAGCAGCCGCTGCTGGGCTTCCTGAGCAAGCTCCCCAATTGGACTGCCCTTGGGAACTCGGGCAAGACTCACTGCCCCTTGTGCATGGGGCTTTTCAAAGCCCCCAGGCTCTTGCCTTGTTTGCATACGGTTTGCACTACTTGTCTGGAGCAGCTGGAACCATTCTCAGTAGTGGACATCCGAGGGGGAGACTCAGACACAAGCTCTGAGGGGTCAGTATTCCAGGAGCTCAAGCCACGCAGTCTGCAGTCGCAGATTGGCATCCTCTGTCCGGTATGTGATGCTCAGGTGGACCTGCCTATGGGTGGAGTGAAGGCTTTAACCATAGACCACCTGGCCATGAATGATGTGATGCTGGAGAGTCTGCGTGGGGAAGGCCAGGGCCTGGTGTGTGACCTGTGCAGCGACAGGGAAGTGGAGAAGAGGTGTCAGACCTGCAAAGCCAATCTCTGCCACTTCTGCTGCCAGGCTCATAGGTAAAGATGGGATACCCTACCTGGTGTGGCTAAGAGAGGAGTACAGAGGTGTCAAAACAGAGAAATCCCTGGTGAGCAGATGGAAAGGAAAGATTTCTCAACTAGCATGGAAGGTCAAAGCAATATAATGTGTGATAGCAAATATTCTAGAATAGTAATAAATCCCTGCAGCCTAATCTCATATCGGTAGTAATAATAGCAAGTAAGGTTTGCATGGTCCTTTTCAGTTTTCAAAGCACATTCACAGTTTCCTTCAATCATCAGTTGTTTGTGTAGTGAATAATTATATGAGGTGTAGGAATACAGAGAATGACTATAATAGTATAGCCCCTGCCTTCAATCTCATTCAATCCTTGCAACTCTAAAGGAAAAGCAGGCAATGTTTTAATTTAGGAAACTGAAACTCAGCAATATCAGGTGGTTTGCCAAGGTCTCACAGCTGGTGAGTAAGAGTATCAGACCCGAGTTTTAAATCCAGAGCTTCTGACTGCATTCTGTGCTCTTTTTACTAATCCATGTTGCCTTCACAATATAGGTACTGACTGGCTGTGCTGTCAGCCTTTGTGTTGTGCCCTAGAGGTTTTAGTATTAGCCTAAATTAGTTTATAAATTCTTCCTTCCATTTGTTTTCTGGCCCGACCAATAAAACAAGTTAGTAGTCTTCGGTCTTTCCATTTTTAACTTGTAATTATGGGATAGTCCCTGTGCTGTCTTGCCGCCAGCTAAACAGCTGACTTTACATTCTCTTAGGCCACTCTTCTGATGCCAGAAGAGGGATATAAGTTTCAAGTTGGTATAATGCTAAAGGGGGGAATGTGAATAGTCACCGTGATTTCCCATGAGGGCTACAGAAAAGGATAATTAAAAGAGATCTTAGATTCTACTGACCATTGATTTCATACTTTCTAATAATTTTTTATGATCCTTGTTGAAGATTCTAGCCTGCTGCTTTGGGTGATATAGGTGCTAGTCAAAGGAAATGCTTTACCAAAGTCTTGAATGAGAGCTGGATGGGGCTTTTTCTCAGGGCTGGCTGCATTTTAATTCACTGGGGTTTATTGCTGTGCCCTTTGACACAGTTTCTCTCTCCTAGTGCTAGGTTTCTACAGCACTGTCAGCTGTGGGAGTAGGCTGTGACTCTTGTCTAAACTTGCCAGATTAACTCTTTATGGAAAGTTCCAGTATGTAGTCTTAGCGTTGCAGCCATTTGCAAAGTCATGTCCCAATCCAGAGCATAGGCTACCCTTATTTTATTCCATTCAACAACCCTTTCACCTAGATAATATCCCCATTTTACAGATAAGGAACTGGAATCAGAGAAGGTCATGCAGTTAGGAAGAGACTAGAGCAAGGATTTGAACTCAAACTTGTGTGATTTCATAGCCTGTGCTCTCAAAACCTCTCTGCCAAACCAATGGCGTTGTTCCCTAATTTCCTGTTCTTGACTCTGCTTGCTCCTAGGAGGCAGAAGAAAACAACTTACCATACCATGGTGGACCTAAAAGACTTGAAAGACTACAGCCGAATTGGGAAACCCATCCTGTGTCCTGCTCACCCTGCAGAGGAGCTGAGGCTGTTCTGTGAACTCTGCGACCGGCCCGTGTGCCGAGATTGTGTGGTGGGGGAGCACCGGGAGCACCCCTACGACTTCACAAGCAATGTTATCCACAAGCATGGGGACTCCATGCGGGAGCTTCTCAAGGGCACCCAGCCCCATGTGGAGGCCCTGGAGGCTGCTCTGACTCAGATCAAAGGGATGAACATTTCCCTCCAGGAACGCGTGGAGGCTGTGGCAGCCGATGTCCGAAAATTCTCTGAAGGCTACATCAAGGCCATTGAGGAGCATCGGGACAAGTTGCTGAAGCAGCTGGAAGACATTCGGATCCAGAAGGAAAACTCTCTGCAGCTGCAGAAGGCACAGCTGGAGCAGCTGCTGGCAGACATGCGGACCGGAGTAGAGTTCACCCAGCACTTGCTGGCCAGTGGCTCAGACCTGGAGATCCTCATCACCAAGGGGGTGGTAATAGAACGGCTCACGAAGTTGAACAAAATCGAATATAGTGCCCATCCCGGAGTAAACGATAAGATATGCTTCTCTCCTCAGGAGAAAGCAGGCCGATGCCATGGCTATGAAGTTTTTGGGGCCATCAATACCAAAGAGGTCGATCCAGCCAAGTGTGTGCTTCAAGGAGAAGGTAGGAACGCATTTCCTGTTGGCATTGGGAGAGCACTGGACAGAGGGACATAATGTTTAAAGATTTGTGGCTTATGGGCCTTCATTCAGCAGGCAAAGCTCCCCTACTGACCACTTTATCAAGGGGGAGACATTGATGTAAAGGGCAGTGACCCCCTCCCTTGCCCTTTTCTTTCTGATTTATTCTGGACAGAAGGTGAAGGGGTACAGTTAATATCCAATACTGGGGTGAGGCTTGACTCTTTTCCAGTTGAGACAAGTAGTAATTACCAAGGAATTCAAGGATCATGCTTTGTTTCTGTCAAATGACAGAAGAGAAAACAGTGTCTATAAGAGATAACAGCATTGACTTTAGAGCAGGGCAAATTCCTGCCTGCTCAGAGAGGATCCTGACAGTCCCCAATTGCTTAGATCAGGTTCTTTTTTTTTTTTTTTTAAGATTTTATTTATTTATTCATTTATCCCCCCCTTGCTGCTTGTGCTCGCCGGGTCAGCCAACCACGCCGTGCGGGCGGGCCTGCCCCCACCAGGAGGCCCTGGGAACCGAACCCGGGGCCCCCCATATAGTAAACGGGAGCCCCACTGATTGAGCCACAGCCGCTTCCCTAGATCAGGTTCTGAAGCGCATTCCAGAGGAGTAAGAGAGATAAGATTATGGTTTGCCTTCTTCTAACCACTTTATGCCCTTGGCATTTAGAAAAGAGATATGGTAGATATTTCATTCACTAGGGGGAAACTATTTCTTTTGACTACAGCGTCCTCTTCCTAAAGGAAACATATTATTCAAACGTACATTTCATGGATCCATCCTGACAGCATAGAAATTCTAAACTGAAAGTCATAGATCCCTTTGCGAATGATCTTTCCCCCAGAAACACCTACGAGCATGGGCATACAATTCCATGAGATTCTTAGAGCCTTAAGAAGCCTCTCCACAGACCTCCTCATGGTTCATGAACCCTAGGTTAAGAAACTCTCTTTCATTTGCAAGGGGCCTGCATCTGGCCTAGGGGCTGCAGCTATTGGATGTTCCCCCAACACCTTGGCAAGAGTTTTCTGGCTATGGAGGATCTCACAAATGAAGGTCCAAGCTGGTCAGCTGTACCCCAATCCTGCAGTATCTGGAGCTCAGTGAGGGTAGTTTTGGAGTGGCCAGCCTTTCTCCCAGGGTCTAGAGGTTTTCTTCTCTGAATATGTAGATCAATCCTGAGTATTTTTGAAGGTTCCTTAGGGCTGAAGTTAAGGTCCAGGATCTTCTGTGGCCCAAGATTAGCTGCTGCTGAGAGATAACCAGGCTCACCAGGAGAGACTCCCAAAAGGGACACTCTGGGAGACAGAAGGAGAAGAAGAGAAAGAGGGCAGACGGTTACAGTGAACAGGAAGCACGTTTTTTTTTTTCTTCTGAAGAGAAAAAAGGAAGATAGTATCTGGTTTTGGGACATAGTCCCTGTAATTTGCCTCTGAGATGGGTATTGAGTGTTTATCTTTTGCAGATCTCCACAGAGCCCGAGAGAAACAGACAGCCTCTTTCACTCTGCTTTGTAAGGACGCAGCAGGACAGAGCATGGGCAGGGGAGGAGACAACATTCAAGTCACTGTTGTCCCTCGAGATAAGAAAGACTGGTTCGTATCACACAATTAGGTGTCACGGGTAACAGGCAGCGGTCAAACTGAAAACAGAAGTCTTTTGCGATATTGGAGCTCTAACTGCAGTAGTTAAATCTCACCTAGGCATGATGCTATTAAAATAACGTGGCATGACCAATTAGACCAGATGTGTTTTCTTGTGTGGGTTTTATACCTACATTGAAATCTCTCTCAGAGGTATTATCTATTATCTGCCCCTCAGATTTTCTTCATTCCAAGCTTTGAGTAGACTGAAAAATCATCTATGGTAGACTGAACGGTACTCTTATCAAAATTCAATCCCACTTTGCTACTAAATTGTATTGGAAACATATTTATATTTCTCTGGAAATGGAGTAGGAAGGTGGGAGGATGAAGGGCAAAGGAATAAAATAGTCCATTGAGGAGAACACAATGATATTTTCAGGGAGTTCATCTGAATATCAGATTAAATTAGGACTTATGTTGCTTACCTGATTGTAAAATTTACTTCTGAATCAAGTGGAAGAGGCCTTGGAGGACATTTAAAATTAATATTGAAAGGAATGGTGTAGAATTTATCCTAAAAGAGTAGGCGAGAGAAGCAGGCTTTTGAGAGTAAATGCTTTCTGAACTCTTACCTCCATCCAGTCCAGTCAGAACAGTAGTGCAAGATAACAAGGATGGCACGTACTACATTTCCTACACCCCCAACGAGCCCGGGGTCTACACCGTGTGGGTCTGTGTCAAAGAGCAGCACGTGCAGGTGAGTAAGATCTATGGCTGTGCTCCCCAGAGCTCTTCTCCACTGGAAATCTGTCCTCTTAGGCGGAAGAGACATTCCTCATAGGATCAGCTGCCAGGGGCTGACTGGAATTCTCTCCTTATCTTCTTTATTTTTCCCTTCCACTTTAGAAGTGGCCCACGTTTTGCTGTTTCTATCCTTACTAGAGGATGCTGCCGACCATAAGAACTCCCTCTCCCTATTTCACCTCCAGTTATGCTTGTATTTTATCGCTTTCAGTTTATTTGAATTCTTCATCTTGGGAAGATGCAGTGTTCACAGGGAGCAATCTATCAGCAGACAAACACTCAAGAAAGAGAATCTAGTTCAGGATATCCCAGCTTTGTTCAGGGTGTCACCAAACATGGACTTCTGGAATGAGCAATTGCTAGAATTGGGAAGCTTATACTCTTTCCTCTCTGTGGACCATTCACCTGTCTAACCATCTGTCCATGTAATTCCTTATTCTGCTTTACAGATATGCTTATCCGTTACCATGGTTACTCAACCACCTCCACTAAGCAAGTATAGCACTTTCTTATTTAGAGATTATGAATTTTTAAAAATTGGGTAACGTGCTGAGCAGAATCTCTCTGCTGACATTCCAGGAGTGAGCAGTTTCCCTCAACTAGAAATCAACACTGACAAAGACTACAAATGCCATGTAGGCTTGTGGTCTGTGCACTAGGAAGGCTCATTCAATAGCCACTTCAAATATACCAGGCACAAATATACCAGGCCCTGGGTTAGGTATTTTTGCCTATTTTATTTCACTTTTCTTCACAACTACCCTGGGGCTTAAGGGTCATCATCGGCATTTTACCAACTACCCTGAGAGAATGGACTTGACACAAGTCACAGTCTATGTGTGACAAAATTGGAATTTGAACCCATTTCTTTGAACCCCAAGTTGTTTTGTAAATGGATTGAACACTTTTTAAAAGAAGGGTAGCTTCACATTTGAAAGGCTTCTAAGCTGCCAGGCTCTCTACATTGTGATTTCTCACACTGTGATTCTCACAGAGGGATAGGCACATAACAATGCTCATTAAATATTTACTTTTAAACATAGGGTAGAAATTGGAGGATAAAAATCACCCTTGAAGGGGGCAGGTGGGAGAACTACTAATTTGAGAATTACTGGCCATACACACTTCGCTTCCTCCTGCAGAATAAATGGATATAAGCAGATGTGCCCAGGATGGAGGGGTGGAAGGAAAAGGGCTAGCTTGGTATGTGAGGAAGGGCAGCACTTGGCTGAGAAATTGGAGAAAGGATCACAAGATGCCCTCGCCTTGTGATCGTGGTACTTCCTTACCACTGAGTTTCCTTAAGAATTGAGAAGATACAGAGGTCAGTCTTATAAAAGCACAAATTGGGACAACTAGTGTATCAAGTGCTCTGCCTGCTTCCACATTTTGCAAGGCCAGAATGAAGCAGGATCCATGAGGAAAAAAATTCAACTGATTGTGGTAGGGGCTTCTGCTTTTCTCCCAGTTTGCCAGAACAAGCGCCAAGTCACACAGGTGTCACTGACCATGGCGTTGACTCTGGGTGACTCTAGTTGGTGTCCCGAGGGTTCCCCCACCTGGAGAAGATCAGTGCCTGTGGCGCGTACTTAGCATCTAGGGTGGAAACATGCTAGAAACACCTCGATTCTTTGACTGCATTTGCATCTCCCCCAACAGCTGAGCACAGGCTTAGGTTGTGGCCTCCTAGTTTCTGTTTCTCTAGTGCCCTCCTTGTCCCCTCCCAGCCAGCTTTGTTTAGCACAGAGTGATGCTCAGCACATTCCCCTTGACTCATAAGGCGCTGTTCTTTGCTCTTGGTCCGAACACTGAAGGGCTCGCCATTCACCGTGACCGTGAAGAAAAAGAACCGCCCACACCACGGTGTGTTTCACTGCTGTACCTTCTGCTCCAGCGGAGGCCAGAAAACTGCTCGCTGTGCCTGTGGAGGCACAATGCCGGGTAAGGAGGGCCAGGCCCTGCGGAAAGTCACTGCGCTCCGGCCTGTCCCCCTGCAGTGGGGATCCAGCAACGATCCCTCCACTGCCACCCAGGATCCTCAGATGTAGCTTAGTCTCGAGGAAGCACTCTCTGTGCTTTTAAGCATACCACTGTGCTGAAAGTCATTTAAAGCACCTTTGATCTGCAGAGTGCAATTGAAGTCTTAAAAATTCCGAGTTCTTTTAGCTTTGGTGCAGTTCACCAATCCTTGAGCCCTGCACTTTCTGTGGGATTCTTGTTTTTGGTCTATGCCCTTTCCAGCAGCCTGAGCAGTATAAAAAGTGTAAACCTATCCTTTACGTTTTTTTCTTTCTTTTGTTTTATTCTTTATTTATCTTTTTATTTTTATCCTATACCTTTTAAAACCATAAAGAAGTGGACCAATTAAATCATGCCTGGCTTTTTTTTTTCTTTTCCCATCTTTTGTCAGCTCAGGCAACTGATCTAATTTTTTTTTTCTTTAATAATTCTATTATACCTTTTTCTGGACCCTAAAATAGGCTTTTGCACTGTTTCTCCTAAACACTTCAGGATCCACCTTTTCCCTAGTTACGACTCCACCAATCTACTTTTCTTATTATTACTTTTCTTTTTTAAAAAAATTTATTGTTTTTAATTCTGGTAGTATATATATATATGTAACATAAAATTTGTCATTTAAACCATTTTTAAATGTATAACCATGTATTAATAACATTCACAATGTTGTGCTACCATTACCACCATCCATTACTAAAACATTTTCATAACTCAAAACAGAAACTCAGTACCCATTAAGCAATAACTACCCACTACCCCTTCCCTCCAGCCCCTGGTAGCCTTTAATCTACTTTCTCTTTTTTTTTTTAATTTTTAATTTTTTTTTGCTTCTATTTTTTGTGTGTATGTGCCCTTCTTTTTTATTTCAGTCATTTTACAGTTAAAATTCAGATCAGTTCCTCTCCTTTGGCTGGCAAATTGGAACACTATTAGAACTTCAGCTAACATTTGAGCTGCTGTGATCAGCCTAGAGAGACCTGACTATGGAAGAGTCAGATAGCTTGTTTCTTTTGCCAGGTTTTTCTTAGAACGTTGCCAGGACGTTTCATTTCCATGGTACCTGCCAGACTCCACTGTATTGGTTATTTTTTTCCCCTCTCCTCTTTGTACCATGCAGGTGGGTATCTGGGCTGTGGCCACGGACACAAAGGCCACCCAGGCCGGCCCCACTGGTCTTGTTGTGGCAAGTTCGCCGAGAAGTCTGAGTGCACGTGGACAGGGGGGCAGAACGTGTCAAGGAGTCTACTCAGGACGGTGGCACTCTGACTGTTATCCGGGTACAAGGTCCACCTGTTCAAGCTATAGCCAATATGACTTCAGATCACCAGAGGAGCCTTAATGACTTCTGAAGAAACTGATAGAATTAAAAACAAAGTGCCTTATCTACATTAGAGTTCAAGAGCTTTTTTTGTGAGTTGCTCACTGGCTGTACATGTGGCTGATTCAGCCACTACATTTCTCTTAGAGATGGGTCAGCAGTGTTCTTCCCTACCAAGGAAGGCTCCTTTCTATTTTGTACATATTTAAGGATAGCTCTGCTGCAGGAACTTAGAAATCATGGGGGTTGTTTAGTTCCCTACTTTCTGATACATTACAACATTTTTGTTTAGATATTCCCCTCAGATAATTAAAAACCTCTTTTTAATCTCATCCACTTCTTTTTAGCACACTTTAAATGGATTGACTCATATATGTTTTGTGACCATTATAATGTATCTTGCTGTTTAGGTGGGCATACCTTCTTCCCTGTCTATGCCATGTTCACCCCCTACTCCCCAGTATCTGGAAGATTACTATTTGGTCAAGGGCATACACATAGTATGTTTATAAGCAGGTGAATGGTGTTGAAATGGAACCTTATAAGTTTACTGCAGTTCTACTCAGGCAAGGCTATCTGATACCTTCAACCTGTTCACATCTCTCTCAGCCTTCTTATTTTTTAGTAAGTAGTCTTTGCTTTTGCCTAGAAACCTAAGAACTTAACTAGAAGCTTTGGCCCTCATAGCATGACTTCTTAGCTATTATAGGCTGAAGAGAATTTTTGAGAGGAAGTACAAAGCACTGGTGCCTCAGCCCTACCAAGGTCCTCACTGTATATATTTTGTGTGTTCATCTGGGAATCTTTTATTTCTTATATAGCAATAAACTCAGCATGTATTAAATATATTTACTGGAATATGCAGTGTAAGATTCCTTAAGAAGTGGTTGAGTCATTTGAGTAGTGAATTGAGTCAGGCAAAGGAAATGAAGTAATTAGATGAAACACATTGACTGTCCGGTTATCAGGGAGTACATTTCCTCCTTGATGCTAATGGACGTGGGCTACATTATAGCAGTAAATTACTAAGATATTTGTGTATCTTAGTGCCATTCCTATATTCTCACCCTTTTCTGAAAATGTTCTCTTCAGCCTCTTTCTCTAACTAAAATCTGATCTTCCCAGATGATATCGCTGACCCTGTAACCTCTCAAATTATTAGCTATTTGCTCTTTGTTCTTTGTCACTGGGCCCAGGAGTCAGGTAATTTTCCTTTTAGTTCATCATTGCTGCTTTTAGATCAGTAGTTCTCAACAAGGGGTGATTTTGTCATTCAGGGGACATTGGGCAATGTCTGGAGACATTTTTGTTTGCCACAGCTGGGGCCAGAATGCTACTGGAATCTACATCCTACATACACAGGACAGGGCCTCGCCCCCCCACCCCAACAAACAACGTCAGTAGTGCCAAGGTTGAGAACTGTTCTAGACTGATATCCTTCCTTCCTTTCTAAAAATGGCCATTTCTTCTCAGTCCTTAAAGATTTTATCATCAGTCTTGTTGTCAACTCCTTTACTACTCCTCATAAACCTTGGTGGATTCTATATCCACACAGATTTCTTAGTTCTGTAACCGTTCTCCAATGTTCTTTTGTCCCTACCTTAGCCATCTATTCCTTCAGTCATACCTGAGACCTTTATTCCATCTGCACTCTGTATAACTTCAATCTGACAGCATCTTACAACCACAACCTCCTGTCTTTCCAGCTTACTCACTGTAATAACCTGACGCTCATAATTCTTCCTCATTGGAACTCACAACGCAATGATTCTGCCACCTTCTAACTGTTCCTCTCGCCCTCTTGTCCCCCCCCTTCAGCTGTCATTCCTCAGCTTAGATTGTACAGATCGTCACTATAATCACTCCCTTGGAGATAGTTTTTTCCTCTCATTCTTGCTTGGAAAAATTCCAATTTTTGGTTTGATTCAGCTCTCCAACTGAATGATCCTAGAGAAAAACACAAATGCATGTTGACTAGTCCTCCTTTAAATTTATGACTCATAATCTCAATGGACCCTTAGCATTGCCCAGTACTCCAACTACATCTTAATCCATTTATTCTTGCACTCCCCCAGAAGATTATTTCATACTCTCTTCCCCACTACTGATGTCCTTGATTCCTATTTCACCAAGAAAATAGAAGTATTAAGAGAACTTCACCTTCTCACCACAAATCTACCTGTATTCCTATCAAAAGCCTTCTACACTTATGTACTGGATCCATTTCTACTACCCAGGAACATTGCTCCAGTGATTTTCCCCTCTACTGGATTGCTCATTTCAGAAAGTAACATGCTATAAATCTGCTTCCCACTTTAAAACACAGATTTCCCTTGATTTCTCTACCTTCCAGTGGCTACTCTTATTTCCTCTTCTTCCATTCTCTCTTGAATCTAAGTCAGTCTTTTATCCTTATCACTTCACTGAAGTAGCTCTTGTCAAAATCACCAATAATATATATGTTACCAAATCCAAGGTTAAGTTATCTATCTTTATCCTTTTTGACCAATTAGCAGCATAGGTCACAGAAAGTTGATCTTTTCCCCCTCTGTGAAACATTTTCTTCAATTGGTTTATGGAGTATCACTCTACTTAATTCTATTTCACTGGTTGTTGCTTCTCAGTTTACTAGTTCCTCCTCATCTCCCTGAACTCTAAACATTGGAGATCCCCAAGGATCAGTTCTTGCATTTTTCTTTCTTCCCCACTCTCTAGATAATCTCATCCTCTCAGAACTTTAAATACTATTTATACACTGATGACTGTGAAATTTATCTCCAGCTCCAAATTCCAGTTATTACTCAATAGCTTATTAACATCCACTTGGATATGTAATAGGCATCTCAAATTTAAGATGTCCAAAACTGAACTCCCAATTTCAATTCCCACCAACTACTACCACCAAACTACTTCTGCAGTCTTTTCCATCTCCTTAAATGGAAAGTTTAAGTCCATTCTTACCGTTTGTTGAGCCAATAGCCTTGGAGCCATCCTTGACTCCTCTCTCACACTCCACATCCAGTCCACTGGTAAATCCTATTTCCTCTACCTTCAAAATACACCTGTTCACCACTGCTCCCCACCTCCACTGCTACCATCCTGTTCTATGATATGATTTCTCACCTAGAGTTTTTTTTTTTTTTTTTAAAAGACTGATTTATTTCTCCCCCCACCCCCTCGTTGTTTTGCGCTCGCTGTCTGCTCATGTGTTCTTCTGCGTCTGCTTGTCTTCTCTTTAGGCAGCACCGGGAACCATTCCTGGGACCTTCCAGAGTAGAGAGAGATGCTCAATCTCTTGTGCCACCTCAGCTTCCTGGTCTGCTGCATCTCTTATTGTCTCTCTTTTGTGTCTCTTTTTTGTTGTGTCGTCTTACTATGCCAGCTTTCCATGCAGACCAGCACTCTGCGGGCCAGCTTTCTTGCATGGGCCAGCTCGCCACACAAGCCAGCTTGCCTTTCCCCAGGAGGCCCCACAAATCGAACCCTGGATGTCCTATATGGTAGATGGGAGCCCAATCACTTGAGCTACATCTGCTTCCCTCACCTAGAGTTTTGCAACAGCCTTTTAATTGATCTTTCTGCTTCCACACTTACTCTTATAGTTTATCTTGGGCCTAGCAGCCAGCCAGATCCTTTAAAAATAGATCAGCCTTATTTTTTTTTATTACATTGGAGTTGTGGCATTTGTGCAAACTTTAAAAATAAATGCATACTTAAATACATTTTTAAAAAATAGATCAGATCATATCATTCTTTGTTTAGCCTTCCATCTTACTCGGAATAAGGTCCAGCCTTTACATCAGCATGTAATGCCCTGCAGGATCTGGACTCCTGCTCTTCTCTCAACTCCTACCCATTCACTGCTAACCCCATGACTCTATTCCAGCCAAACTGGCCTCTCTGCTGCTCCTCAAACTCTCCAAGTATTCTCTGCCTTGGGGGCCTTCACAGTCACTGCCCCTCCATCTAGAATGCTCTTTTCATAGATACCTACATTACTCCCTCATCTTCAGGTTTCTGCTCCCATGTCAAGTATCATCTGATTAGAGAGGTCCCTAACTACCTTATATGAAAGAGTAACTCCCCAGCCCAGTACTCCCTATCGCCCTCACCTGGCTTTATTTTCTTCGATAGCATTTGTCACCATCTTCATAAATTTTCTATTTTGTTGATTGTCCTTTTATGATTGTCCTCTTAAGCTCTCTGAGGGCAGGGATTTGCTATTTTTTAACCAGTATATTGTCCCTGTTTAGAACAGTTCCTGGCACATAGAGACTTCATATTTTGTTGAACGAACTAAATGAATAAATATCTAATTGGTAGACTTTTTTGTTTGGTTCTCCTTGGTACCTATTTCTACAAGCCAATTTTCCTTTCTCCCCAACCCCAATATTTGTCATTTAACTAAATATCACTTGGAAAAAAATTGTGGCCTTCTTTCAAAGCAGTTGGATAAATTTTCTGTGCCTTAGGGACCAGCTTTGAATTTTCCAATTACCTCAGACAACTAAGGGAATTGCTTGCCATGAAGAAGCCTGTTGTATTACATCATTTTTTTTTCTCCCCATGTGGCTTTAAATGAATCAGGTTTCAGAACTGAGGATAAAAAGCTTATCATTTATATCAATTGGAAAAAGTTTTCGGTAATTGGACAGCTTTACTGTAGATAAAGTTATATTGCACAAAAACTTTTAAAAAGACATCTGGTTCTAGCTGATGCCTTTATTCTTTAAGCAATATTAATTATAACAATTCTGTTACAAATATTTAAAAACCTTGCATGTGTGGTGGTAGTGGGGATAAACTCAATTTAATTCAACTGCCCTATCACCTGGAAGATCTGGCAAAGTAAGAATGATCAGCAGAGACCAAGACTCCAAGGTGAGGGAAAAAATGGAGTTTGAAGATTTAGGAATTGTCTCTAGTAACAAAGTGCTTTGGAAATTATTTTTGAGTTGTGAGCACTGAAGCATCAACAAATTGCAGCATTATGATGTAAGTTATACCTCTGGTGTTGCAGGTAATAAGGGCCACAAACCAGAGTCAGTCCTCTGGAGTGTTGTAACAGGATAAACACCTTGGTATCCTGGATAACAAACATACATATCCTGTTAGCCCATCCATCCTCTAATTCTAAAATGCAGCAGTCACTTGACTTTACCCCAGAGAATGTATGCATGGGTCTTAATTTTGCCTCATTTAAGAGGTAATTGGGTGAAGGGTATGATAATTAAAAAACAGGAAGAGATTTTCATGAAGATGGCACCGAGAGCAAAGAAGGAAGCTCCTGCCCCTCCCAAAACAGAAGCCAAAGGCTTTGAAGGCCAAGAAGGCAGTACTGAAAGGTGTCCACAGCCACACACACACACACACACACACACACACACAAAAGAACTGCACATCACCTACCTTCCAGGGGCCCCAAACAGCCCAAATATCCTCAGAAGAACACTTCCAAGAGAAATAAGCTTCCCCACTAGGTCATCAAGTTCCCCCTGACCACTGAGTCAGGCATGAAGAAGACAGAAGACAACACACTTGTGTTCATTGTGGCTGTCAAGGCCAAAAAGCACCAGATCAATGAGGCTGTGAAGGAGCTCTATGACATTGACATGGCCAAGGTCAACACCCTGATCAGGCCTGATGGAGAGAAGGCCTATGTTCAACTGGCTCCTGATTCTGATGCTTTGGATGTAGCCAACAAAATTGGGATACTCTAAACTGAGTCCAGCTGGCTAATTCTAAATATATATTTTTTGACCATAAAAAAATTATACAGAGACATTGCATTCTTTGCCTTGATAATGCTGACATATTGATATCAATTCCTTCATCACTTCCCCAAAGAAGTCTTCCCTGACTAGGTGCTTCCCTGTTATGAGCCCTCCCAGCTACATGTACCTCTCCTTTGCAGCCCTCTTCACCATTGCCTCTTCACATCCATATGTGATTGAATACTGTCTCCCTTACTAGACTATAAGCCCTACGAGGACGGGACCATTTTTGGTTTTGCTTTCTAGCACATAATAGGCTCTCTCTCTCTTTTCTCTTTTAAATTAATGTGTGAATAATTAAGCAATAAAAGTATTCTCCCCATTCTCCCTTTCATATATAGAGATTGTTTTTACTATTTCCACCTCCACATCCTAGCTACCGACTCTGCAGTATTTTGTACTATAACAGACCATGATTTCATTTTTATTTATGAAAAATTGAATCTAGGCCACATGCCTAGCAATTCTAAATTCCTGCTATCATTCTCTTTGGGCCTGCAGGTGTGCTCCTTAAAAGTTCTTTCTGCCTTATACTAGGGCTAGGTACTATAAAGCAAGTAGCAGCCCAGCATCCACTTTGTAAACCCAGTTCTCTCAAGGTATCATAGTAGACATCAAGATTCCAGACAACCAGAGAGGCCACACTTAGCACTGGCATCCCCATGATTACCCTATTAGTGCAGGATAATCTGGCTTCCCCTTTGAGCCCTGCTGGAAGCCGCTCCATTGGGCAACACAAATAGAGGAAACAACCCAGTATTCAAAAACAGTCACACTAAATCACTACACACAGTTGCTAGAGAAAGGGGTCATGTCCCATGAATATATGATTCTAAGTACTGCTGTTCATGATTGCGTGGCAATATAAGCCCTTTGACGGGTTTTAAAGGGCCTGAGATCCCATCCCTCCATGGTATGCTTGATGCCCTTGTCTGATTAAAACTGCTAAAGAAAAGTCAAACTATAAATTTTCCTGAAGGCAATTCTGCCAGATAAGAAATAGTAAATTTGACGCTCAGAAATGTAAAGCTTTGGTGACAGATGTCCACTATCGGGCTTTTACCTGCACCTATGCTGTCATCGTATCACTCTAGCATTTGTATGGTTCTCACAGTTTTGTTTGTATACAGACCGTTGATTAACGGACGTTTGGCGACAACATCTAGTTTGTACATTTTGGTATCATCGCCACTGGGACTTCGGGCTACACACATATACTCTCCAGAGTCTAGCAGTTTCACTTTGTTGATGGACAATGACCCATTGGCATGAAATGTATACCTATCATTGGAAAATGAAATCATGTCATTGGAAGGCAGCAACCAAAATATTTTTGGCTTGGGTTCCCCAATGACTTCACATCAAGATGGCTGTCTCTCCAGCCTTGATTCTCCTGTCGGTCTTGTAACCCTGCCTTAGCCATGGGGCAGCTGTTATAAAGCATTTATTACCTCATTTCGTGCTTGCCCAAGTCTGGTGAGGTAGGCAGTCTCTTAAAACAAATCTGGAAGGAGCAGTGGTGACATATAATAGAAGGCTGGTTGACACTTGCAGGACTTATGTATCTCAGGGCAGAACCTCATTGAGATCACTACATTGAGGGATGTTGCCCCTTGGTAGAGGCTCCAAAAGTCCACTTTGTCATGCCCAGACCTTAAGAAATCCATTCACACTAACTAAAATACATGTGAACCTGAGATAGACACCTGAATGCCAATTATATTAGTTCATAATGAGAGATTTCCACCCAGGGACTAGATATTTTAAGAGTGCATGTTTCGTACATTTAGTATATCCCATTAGGACAATGGTTCCAAGCTTTTCGTGCATCCACATCACATCAGTAGCATCTCTGTTATAGGAACTCCTACCCAAGACATAATAGCGACTTTGCTAGCTTAGAATCAGAACCAAGAAAACTGGAGATGACATTTGTCAATGGGCTCTGAGTATCTGGAACGGCATTCACCTCCAAACTAAAAGCAACACTGCCTCAAGCCCAAACAGCCCCCCAAGAGTGTTTGGGATGGACACTAACAATGTTCAGCTAACTCGCCTTCTGACAAGACTGAATAACTCTATGTAGTCATCAGGTTAGAATATGTATATTTGTTAGTAAATTTGCAGTGAAGCATAAGGGGATATATGCTGTATTAGTCTGCCAAATGGCTGCCGCTGCAAAGTATCAGAAATCTGTTAGCCTTTATAAAAGGTATTTATTTGGGGTAAAAGCTTACAGTCCCAAGGCCGTGGAAAGTCAACTCAAGGCACATAAGAGGTGGTTTCTTACCAAAGTCAGCTGCCACGTGTTGAAGCAAGATGGCAGGTGATCTCTGCCTGGTCTCTCCTTCCCCTCTTGATTTCCTATCCCTCTTGAGTTCCATGGGCCCAGCCTCTTGAGGCTTCGTGCTTAAGTGATCCTGTAGTCCTCTCCTGGCATGGGGTTTCTTTCTTGGCCTTATTTATCAGTCTTGGCTCCTCTGCTTTCGTCCAAATTTCAGCTGTAAGCTATCAGGCAAATTGCTCATCTCTCCCCGGGGCCTTCACTGGTTGATCCTTCTCCTTTTGGTCACACGGTAGGATCAAAAATGACAAAGCTCTCTCTTCTGTGTCTATGTGTTATATCAGACCCACCAAGGGGTTGGGGACTCAACCTGAATCACACCCACTGGCATAGTTGAATCAAAAGCCCAAAGCAAGCTTATTGAATTATCTAATCAAAGGCCCCTCTGCTCAATTTATTTTTTTTTTTTTTTATTTTTTTTTTAAGATTTTATTTATTTATTCATTTATGCCCCCCTTGCTGCTTGTGCTCTCTGGGTCAGCTAACCACGCCGTGCGGGCGGGCTTGCCTTCACCAGGAGGCCCCGGGAACCGAACCCGGGGCCTCCCATATGGTAAACGGGAGCCCTACTGATTGAGCCACAGCCGCTTCCCCCTCTGCTCAATTTAATGCAATCAAAGGGTATCACACCCAGAGGAATAGTTTACAAACATCTTTCTCTTTTTGGGATTCATAAAGTAATCTCAAACTGCCACATATGCTATTCTACACATTTTACAGACAAGAGAACTATGATTGCCAGGGAATCTGTAACTAGTCTAGTAACAATCGGCAAATGACAAAGCCACAGTTTCTACCTTCTTGCTGGCCTGGGAGCCACTGCTCCTCAGGTGACTCTGTCTTTATCCTGACGTGTTGATCTTCTAGCATAACTCCCTAAGGATAATCTTATTTCTCTCATCTCTTGATTTTAGTCATTGTAGCTACTCAATTCTGAAATCAATGCCCACTCTACAGAAGAGGAAACCAAAGGGTAGAGAAGTTAATGATTTTTTTCAAGGTTCTACACCCAAAAGTGAAGGCTAAGGTGAACCTGGTACTAGAATGAAGTCCAAGTTCTAGACTAGAACTATTCCCACCAGGCCATACTGTCTTGTAGGCCTTGTTCTGAGGACACCTTTGCTTAAGCAGGCTCCAGTGCCTCAGTCCATCCTGTGATTGAGTTAATATAGGGCTCCATCTCCTAATACAAACTCTAAGGAGGGAAATATTTCTATCTAGGAAGACCTACAATTCTTTCTAGCAGACACTAGCAGAATGTGGGGTATTTTTTTTTTTTAAGTTGATCCCCCACAATATGGCTCCCTCATCTGTTGGCTTGTTTGCATTGGTCTGCTTGTTGTTTTTTCTCAATGTCTGTACATTGTTTGTTTGTCTTCTTCAGGAGGCACTGGGAACTGAACCCGGGATCTCCTGTGTGGGAGGCAGATGCTCAACTGCTTGAGCCACATCCACTCCCCAGAATTATGTTTTGGAAGAGACTTCTAATGGAAAGAAGGAAATGTGAATAGTTTCTGGAAGCATAAAACTCTCAAGTGTTTTATATCAGTCAGGGTACTAATTGCCATATAAACAACTCCAAAATCTCAGTGGTTTAAAATAAGAGCTTATTTCTTGCTCATGTCAGAGATCAACATAGTTGAGCTAGGGGCAAGGAGGGAGGTTCCACAGTAATTCAGGGACCCAGGGCTAGTCTGCCAAAAGGGTCCATGGCCACAAAAATAAAAAGTTTAAGAATTCCTGGACCCAGTAGCTTCACCATTCCCTAGGGCTCTTTCTTTCATCAGGACCTCTGCATACAGCAGGCCTGAGGAAAGACACCGCATGAAGAATCACTAGAACATTTTAGAGGGCAACTTAGAGATGACTTACTCACTTCTCTCCACATTCCACTGAATAGAACTAAGTAATGGTCCCATCTAACTGCAGCGAATACTGGTAAGCGCAGTCTCTCTGGGTGTCCAGAAGGAAAAGAAAATGGCAAACACATAGCATTAATGTCTCTGTTACATTGTTAAACACAGATTTATTAGATGATATCAATGACAACACAAATACTAAAATGGTACACCAGAAATACCAAATTATACAAGATACGAAATGATATACATGCTGGAAAGCTTGCAAAAATACAAAAATTTGTAAAATTAAATACTGTAAAAAATGACATTACAAATAGTAAATAATATAAGTACTAAATGATATGCCACAAACACTAAATGATATGATAGAAGTGCTAAATGATACAATAATACTAAGAGAACTACCAAATGATATAGTGATGCAAATATTAAATTACATATCGAATGATACATTGATACGAATACTAAACATCTGTTTACATACAAAGCACCTCACTGATCTTAAGACTGAGAGGAAGAACTGCCAGTACTTAGCCCCTGCAGGGATCCACATTCCGCCCCACCCATAAAGATATGGTTCCAGGAGCAGCCTCAGGGGCGAGAAGAGATGAAGAGATGGGGATGTAGCCCAGTTGGCTCCCCGATTGGCAGAGAAGAGAAAAGCCAACACAGGGCTTCTTGAACTTTCACAAAAGCATATGTACCTCTGCCAGAGTTGTTCAAAATCATCTAACGCCAGGGTATTTTTTTGGTTTCTATACCACTCAATCATTAAATCACTCAACCAATGCCCGGTCTTCAATTTCTGGGGCAAGATTATGCCTAATTTTGATGAGGATATAAGGCTTGACAGTGACATGGAATGCCAAGAACAGAGCCCAAGGACTACAGTTAGGTCGTTATTCTCAGATCCTGACTCAAGGCAACAGTGGCACTATTCGGAGCCCTAGAAGCAGGTTAGATGCCAAAAAGGACTTTGAGGTCAGCCAAGGTGAGCTTGGTAACAGATTCTCCAGCTCCTGATAGGACCTGCTTGGCCAAATCTTTCTTCTTTTCTTGGAGCTGTAAGATCTTCTCTTCCACTGTCCCCTTGCAAACAAATCTAAAAAAACAAACAATCAAAACCTCAAAGTAGTGTATCTAATTACATATTTAAACATCTCCTGTGTTTAGTTTTTAATGAGGTTTCTTCCTTTGTTTAGGTTTTCTTAGGTTCAGTTAAGAACGCTCTGTTTAGCGGATCTAAACAGTGTTGCCTAAATACATGCTCATTTAAAATGATGGCACTCGAATAGACTATTTCTTTCTGAAGTTAAGATAACTGAGGAAGGCCAAAATCAGCAAAATATACCCCTGGTCCAAAAAAAGGGATAGCAATCCAGCTGTCACCCCAAAAGCTCTTTCTTAATAAGGTCTGAAGGGCTTAAAGCTTACCAAGTTTATGCTAAACGTTTGTGTGCTAGTTTAAGTACAGAATGGCCTATTTTTTTGGCTAATGCATACTGAAAACAGGGTTTTCAAGCTGAGGAAATGCCACTGTTGTCATTCATTCCTGCATTGAACAAGTATTTATTAAACACTCACTAAATGCCATGCACTATGCTAGGTATGGGGATGGAGAGATGACTATAATCTTGCCCTCAAGGAGACACAGAAGAGCAAAACAAAGACATTAATAACATACAATAGAGGGATTGAAAGGTGACATAAGGGGTGTGGAGTTTTTCTTTTTGGAGTAATGAAATTGTTCTAAAAATTTTGTGGTGATGAAGGCACAACATTTTGATTATACTAAAAGCCACTGATTATAAACTTTAGATCGATTGTATGATATGTGAATATATCTCAATAAAACTACTTTATGTCTTAAAAAAAAAAAAAAACAGTAATATACAACCCAGCAAGTGTTATAATGGAAGTTATGCTCACTGTAAAAAAGGAGCAATAGAAAATCTGTCTGGGGTAGCCAAAGAAAGCTCCACTGAAGAGTTAACTCATAATATTTATTTGACTGGTAGGATGAGCAAGATGCAATAGCTAGGAGGGCATTTGAGGGAATGGGAACGTGTATAGGGCCATGGAGGGGTTTTAGAGCAAGGAACAGTGGAGGAAGATCAGCCAAATCAGTACAGCCTGGGCAAAGTCACAAGGACCACAACGACAGAAGCTCAAGAGAATAGCAGGGGCCAGATCACAAGTAGTTTTCCATGTCAAAATCTAGTAGTAGTTGACATGTTAAAATCTAGAAGTGACAGCCCCTGAAGAATGTGAGGAGTGGAATGACAGTCAGATTTAGTAATTAGGAAGAACCTTCTGGGGGTGACGTAAAAGAGAGCAGGAGTCAGTGATAGGAAGGGCTAGGAGATTTAGTTAGAGAAAAGGTGAGAAACAACAAGCGCTTGAAAGAAGAAAGTGGCAGTGGGGATAGAAAAGAGAGGATGGTTATGAGAAAGGTCTAAAAAATAAACATAAAGGATTTGGTATTTGAAAAGTGAGAAAAAAGGAGGAGTCTAGTTTCCGGCTATGATGATACTAGTCACAAAGACAAGGAATCCAGAAGAATCAATAGATTTGAAGTCATGGGGACACTTGAGTTCTTGGAACATGCAATAGTACTTGCTACACAGTGAGTGCTCGAGGTATTCGGCAAATGAGCTGAATTTAAATGAATGAATGAGTAATGGATGATATGTGGATACTCATAGGGATATCTAGCAGGGATTTGGATATGCAGATCTAAAGTTTAGGAGTCCTTGGAACTGAAGATAAAAGATTTTTTTTTTTTTACCGGGAGGTACCGGGGATCGAACCCCGGTCTCTCCATATGGTAGACAGACGCCGAACCTCTTGAGCCACATCCGTTTCCCTGAAGATAAAAGATTTTGGACTTACTAGAGTGGACAGGATTATTAAGGGAAGGACATAGAGAAAGAGCTGAGAAGAGGGCTAAAGACAGAGACACGCTTCACCATTATACACAACCTTATTCTCCTTTTGCAGGGACCAACTACAAGGCTATCCCCAAACATCTTGATGTGAGGACCAAGGAGGGAAAGCCTCAGGAGCATCATTAGAAAAGTGACCACCAAATACTGTCCCTGAAAACACTACTGAAGAAAGCTTTCATGAAAGCAGGAATTAGGAAGGCATCTGGGTCATGGGAGGCCTTCACTTACCTGTGTATGACAACATCTTTCTGCTGCCCTACTCGATAAATTCGGTCACAAGCTTGATCTTCGAGTGATGGATTCCTGTTAGAAGAGAGGACTGATGGATGCTGACGTACTAGACCAGGAGTTGGCAAACTACAGCCCACAGGTCAAGTCCAGCCCACAGCCTTTCTGGCTTGTGAGCTAAAAAAATAGTGGTTGAGGGACTTCCGGGAAGATAGTGGATTAGTAAGACACGGGAATCTCTTCTCCAGAAAAATAGCTAGAGGACAGGCTGAAACAGCCTCTAAAAAGATCTTCTAGGGTTTAGGACAGCAGATGAAGGCTGCACACCACCCAGAGGAGAGAGGGACAAAGGAGGGAAACTACAGAACCTTGAGTTGGAACCAGCAGCGACTGCTGCTGCTGCTGGTGCCCTCCCCCACATTCTTTAGAATTCTCGGACCTCTGGACCTGCGACTACAGAAAAAGGGGGCCCCAGGGATCTACCACTCCAGGAAAGGGGAGAGAGAAGGACACAGCCTAAGGCTGACTCAGGTTCTGACCCGCAAATTTGGGCTGCGGAGCCCTACGGACCCTTCCACACAGTGGTTTGCCCTGGGAGCCTACGAAGGACTGGAGAAATTCCAACCCTCACAATCTCCCTTTCTTCTAGCCTGGACTAATTGCTGAGGACTCCACAGGAGAGGGGAGAGAGAGCCTGGGGCTGACTCAGCTTTGGACTGGCAGGTTTGATCTGCCCAGTCCAAGAGCCCCTCCAGGGATGGTGGGGCTGCGCCATTGTTTGCCTTGGAGCCTGCAAGGGGCTAAAGATATACAAACCTCCCAATCTCCTCCTCTACTAACAGGGACTGATTGTTGAGGACTCAGAGAGGAGTGGAAATATTACCTAGCTGGGAAAAGGGAGGGGGCTGCCAGAGAAGACTGGAGAACTGTCTCAGAAAGTTTGAATTACAAGGCTTTTAGCCCCCAGACACGAAGCTCTATCACATTGATCTGGTCTGTGTCACAACGAATACACTGCGACCGGGCATTGAATTGAGAGCAGCCAAAGCACGCCATCTCCTGGCATAGCAAGGAAGTGCACATAAGAAAATTAAAAATAAGTAGGGGAGGCTTTTCCTGGCCTCTATAATCTCCATGCCTACTTAGGAAGTGACTCTACAACCAATTACTGGGTCCAGTGCCAAGTTTTGAGTAACAGCAGGACAATCCTAACATTCCACGTTGAGCCAAAAATCAAAGAGCTGTGGTAACTCACAGCCTCCTGCCACTAAATCCCTATAAAAGAGAAAGAGATTGAGCATCTGAATAAACTACATCCTAACCAGATGCCTAAACACCAGCAAAAAATTACAAGCCATACTAAGAAAATAGAAGACATGGCCCAAGATAAGGAATACATCAAAGTCCCAGAAGAGATGCAGAATTTGAGAGAACTAGTCAGCGAGATGAGCACTAATTTCCAAAATCAAATTAATGAGATTAAAGACAATATAGTTAAAGAGATAAATGACATCAAGAAGACACTGAATGAACGCAAAGAAGAATCTGAAATGAATAGAAAAGTAATGGAATTCATGGGAATGAAAGACACAATAGGTGTCAAACACATTTGAGGCATACAACACCAGACTCGAAATTATAGAAGAAAGAATAAGTGATACCAAAGACAGAGCAGCTAAAATTGAAGAGAGAAAAGAACAGAGAGAAAAGAATGGAAAAAATTGAGCAGGGGGTCATAGAGTTGAATGACAACACAAAATGCAACAACATACGTGCCATGGGAGTTCCAGGAGAAGAGAAGGGAAAAGGGGCAGAAAGAGTATTTGAGGAAATAATAGCTGAAAATTTCCCAGCTCTCATGAAAGAAATGAACTTAAATGTCCAAGAAGCACAGCCGTACCCCAATCAGAATAAATCCAAAGAGACCTACGCCAAGACACATACTACTCAGAATGTCAAATGTCAAAGATAAAGGAAAATTCTCAGAGCAGCAAGAGAGAAGCAAACGATCATGTACAAGGGGCGACCAATAAGACTTTGTGCAGATTTCTTTTCAGAAACCATGGAGATGGGAAGCGGCTGTGGCTCAATCAGTAGGGCTCCCGTTTACCATATGGGAGGCCCCGGGTTCGGTTCCCGGGGCCTCCTGGTGAAGGCAAGCCCGCCCGCACGGCGTGGTTAGCTGACCCAGTGAGCACAAGCAGCAAGGGGGGGATAAATGAATAAATAAAATCTTTAAAAAAAAAAAAAAAAAAAAGAAACCATGGAGGTGAGAAGACAGTGGTATGATACAATTAGGAAATTAAAAGAGAAAAACTGCCAGCTGAGAATTCTTTATCCAGCAAAACTGTCCTTCAAATATGAAGGTAGTATAAAATATTCACAAAAGAAACTAAGAGAATTTGCAAAAAAGAATCCACCTTTGCAGGAAATAGAAAAGGAAGCCTTAGAACCTTAAAGAAAAAGACAGGAGAGAGAGGCTTGAAGGAGAGTATAGAAGAAAGAATAGCAGAAAGGATAACCAAAAGAGTAAAAAGAGAGACAAAAACAAGATGACAGGGAAGCGTCTGTGGCTCAATTGGTTGGGCTCCCGTTTACCATATGGGAGGCTCCGGGTTCGATTCCTGGGACCTCCTGGTGAAGGCAAGCCAGCCCGCGCGGTGTGGTGAGCTGATGCAGCAAGATGACTCAACAAAGGCAGAAAAGCAGACCCAGAAAAACGCAAAAGCAAATGGACACAGGAAGCACAAGCAGCAAGGGGCGGATAAATAACTAAATAAAAATAAATTAAAAAAAAAAAACAAAACAAAAAACACAACAAAAAAAAGAATGCTCTTCTAAAAAACAAGATAACATATGAAAACCAAAGAATAAAATGGAGGAAGTAAATAGTGCATTTTCAGTAATATCATTGAATGTGAATGGACTAATTACATTAGTATTACATACTAATTACAACTCCCCAATCAAAAGATACAGGCTGACAGAATGGATAAAAAAACATGAGCCATCCATATGCTGCTTACAAGAAACTCACCTTAGACCCAGGGGTACAAACCAGCTGAAAGTGAAAGGTTGGAAGAAGATACTCCACGAGAATAGTAACCAGAAAAGCGCAGGGGTAGCTATACTAATATCAGACAAAACAGACTTTAAATGCAAAAAAGTATAAGAGATACAGAAGGCCATTATATATTAATAAAAGGGACTATCTACCAGGAAGATATAACAGTCATAAATATCTATGCATCTAACCAGGGTGCCCCAAAATATATGAGACAAACTCTGGCAAACTGAAGGGAGAAATATACATTTCTACAATAATCGTTGGAGACTTCAACACCCCACTCACATCATTAGATAGAACAACTAGACAGAAGATCAACAAGGAAACAGAGAACTTGAACAATATGATAAACAAGTTATACCTTAACAGACGTATACAGAACACTGCATGCAAACTCAGTGGGTTATAGATTCTTCTCAAGTGCCCATGGATCTTTCTCCAGGATAGACCACATGTTAGGTCACGATACAGCTCTCAATAAATATAAAAAGATTAAAATTATACAAAGCACCTTCTCAGATCATAATGGAATGAAACTAGAAATCAATAACAAGCAGGAAAAAAGTAAATTTGCAAATGCGTGGAGACTGAACAACATGTTCCTAAATAATCGGTGGGTCAAAGGAGAAATTGCAAGTGAAATTAGTATATATATTGAGACAAATGAAAATGAGAACACAAAGTATCAAAACTTACGGGATACAGCGAAGGCAGTCTTGAGAGGGAAATTTATAGCCCTAAATGCCTATATTAAGAAACAAGAAAGAGCTAAACTCAAAGATTTAACTGAACTAGAGAAACTAGAAAAAGAACAGCAAACCAATCCCAAAGCAAGCAGAAGGAAAGAAATAATAAAGATTAGAGCAGAAATAAATGAGAACAGAAAAACAATAGAGAAATCAACAAAACCAAAAGCTGGTTCTTTGAGAAGATCAATAAAATTGACAAACCCCTCGCTAGACTAACAAAGAAAAAAAGAGAGAAGATGCAAATAAATACAATCAGAAATGAAAGGGGGGAAGTTACAAATGACCTCAAAGAAATAAAAAGAATCATAAGAGGATATTATGAGAAACTATATGCCAACAAACTAGACAACCTAGATGAAATGGACAAATTTCCAGAAACGCACAAGCAACCTACACTGATGCTAAAAGAAATACAAAAACTTAACAAACCAATCACATTTAAGGAGATTGAATCCATCATCAAAAATCTCCCAGCAAATAATAGTATAGGATCAGATGGCTTCACAGGTGAATTCTACCAAGCATTTTGAAAAGAATTAACACCAATCCTGTTTAAACTCTTCCAAAAAATTGAAGAGGACGGAAAATTACCAAACATATTTTATGAAGCCAACATCACCCTAATACCAAAGCCAAATAAAGATTCTACAAGAAAAGAAAATTACAGACCAATCTCTCCAATGAACATAGATGCAAAAATTCTCAAGAAAATACTTGCAAATCGAATCCAACAGCAAATCAAAAGACTTATACATCACGACCAAGTGGGATTTATTCCTGGTATGCAAGGCTGCTTCAACATAAGAAAATCAATCAATGTAATACACCACATTAACAAATTGAAGGAAAAAAACGACATCATCTCAATAGATGCAGAAAAGGCATTCGACAAAATTCAGCATCCTTTTTTGATAAAAACACTTCAAAAGACAGGAATAAAAGGAAAATTCCTCAATATGATAAAAGGTATATATGAAAAACACACCGCCAACATCATACTCAATGGTGAAAGGTTGAAAGCTTTCCCCCTAAGATCGGGAATAAGACAAGGATGCCCACTGTCACCATTGTTATTCAACATTGTACTAGAAGTTCTAGCGAGGGCAATTAGACAAGACAGAAAAATTAAAGGCGTCCAAATAGGAAAAGAGGAAGTAAAACTCTCACTGTTTGTGGATGACATGATCCTGTATTTAGAAAATCCTGAAGTATCCACAACAAAGCTACTTGAACTAATAAATGAGTTCAGCAAGGTGGCAGGATACAAGATCAACATGCAAAAATCAGTAATGTTTTTGTACACTAGTACTGAACAACCTGAGGAGGAAATCAGGAGGAAAATTCCATTTCCAATAGGAACAAAAAGACACAAATACCTAGGAGTTAATTTAACCAAAGAAGCACAGGACCTATATGCAGAAAACTACAAAACAATGCTAAAAGAAATTTAAAAAGACCTAAACAAATGGAAAGACATTCCGTGTTCATGGATTGGAAGAATAAATATCGTGAAGATGTCAATCTTGCCCAAACTGATTTATAATTCAATGCAATACCAATCAAAATCCCAACAGCTTATTTTACAGAATTAGAGAAGACAATTACCAAATTCATTTGGAAGGGTAAGTACATCCGAATAGCCAAAAGCATTCTAAAAAAGAAGAGCAACGTGGGAGGAATTTCACTGCCTGACCTTGAAACATATTACAAAGCTACAGTGGTCAAAACAGCATAGTACTGGCATAAAGATAGACACATCGATCAGTGGAATAGAATTGAGAACCCAGAAATATACCCTCACCTATACAGTCAACTGGTTTTTGACAAACCTACCAAGCCCACACTAATGGGAAAAAACAGTCTCTTCAACAAATGGTGTTGGGAAAACTGGATATTTATAACCAAAAGAATGAAAGAGGACCCCTATTTTACCCCCTATACAATAATCAACTCAAAATAGATCAAAGATCTAAATGTAAAAGCCAGGACCAAAAAACTACTAGAAGGAAATGTAGGGAAACATCTTCAAGACCTTGTAGTAGGTGGTGGTTTCTTGGACCTTACAGCCAAAGCACGTGCAACAAAAGAAAAAATACATAAATGGGACCTCCTCAAAATTAAACACTTTTGCACCTCACAGGACTTTGTCAGAAGAGTGAAAAGGCAGCCAACTCATTGGGAAAAAATATTTGGAAATCACATATCTGATAAGGTTTAATATCCAGGATATATAAAGAGATGTTACAACTCAACAATAAAAAGACAAATGAACCAATTAAAAAATGGGCAAAAGACATGAATAGACATTTCTCCAAAGAAGAAATACAAATGGCAAAAAAAAAAAACACATGAAGAAATGCTCAACATCACTCATGATTAGGGAAATGCAAATCAAAACGATAATGAGACATCATTACACAATTATCAGAATGGCCACTATTAAAAAGACAGAGAACTCCAAGTGTTGGAGAGGATGTGGAGAGGTAGGAACACTTCTTCACTGTTGGTGGGAATGCAGAATGGTACAGCCACTATGGAGGACTCTTAGGCAGTTTCTAAAGAAGTTGAATATAGACTTGCCACGTGACCCTTCAATACCCTACTGGGTATATACCCAGAAGAAATGAGAACAGTGACACAAACAGACATCTGCACACCGATGTTCATAGCAGCATTATGCACCATTGCCAAAAGTTGGAAACAACCCAGGTGTCCATCAACAGATGAATGGATAAACAAACTGTGGTCTAGTCACATGATGGAATATTATGCAGCTGTAAGAAGAAATGAAGTCGTAAAGCATATGACAACATGGATGAACCTGGAGGACATTATGTTGAGTGAAGCAAGCCAGACACAAAAGGGCAAATACTGAATGAATGTGTTACTATGAACTAAATATATTGTGTAACATATTGTTTGATTAAAAAAAAAATTTATATGTATCCATTACATTTAATTGAGAAATATATATATTTATTAATCTGTGTTTACTTTTTAGTTTTTAATTGTTTATATTTTCAATTATTAAATATACAAAATAAAGTGAAAAAAAAAAAAAGAATCATTATAAATGATAAATGATCAATTTGTGTGGAAGGGCTCTATAAATGATACATTGGTTCCTAAATTTAATGTTTTATCATCTCACAGATGAAAATGAAAGAAGGGAAAACAAGGCAACTATATATACATGCTAATTATGAAAAAGATGCAGGGCTAAGTGACTTGTCATAGTTTTCATCAAGGTCTATAATTGAATTCCTAATACAACCAGATGATAGATTTTATCTTAAAGTGCTAACTGTGATCAATCAGAATTCATGGGTTTTTTTCAGTTTAACTTTTCAAAAAGCTTATATCCAATGTTCAGTCCAGAAATTTTGGCAAATACAGAAATGTATTTAGAAATTGAAAGTTACAACCAATCACCATGACATTTTAATGATAATATTTTGCTACAATTTTCTTCAGTCTTTTTATCCAATGCATAAATGCCAGTGTAAATATGTATTTAGAGTTAAACATTATTTATACCATACTCTTCTATCTTTGTGTATTGTGTGAGTGTGTTTAAGGGTGAGTGTGCATATAAAATTATATAGATTGTACTCTGATTTTTATTTTGCATTATCTGGTAAATTTTCTCATGCAATTTAATCTTCAAAAACACAATTTCAACAGCTGTATATTTCTATGACTAAATATTTTTTAAAATAATCTTCTATTAAAAATAATAATAATAATGGTTCCTTTTTGGAGCTACCAGGGTCAGGGATTGAACCCATGACCTGGTATGTAGGAAGCCAGCGTTCAACCACTGAGCCACTCAGCTCCCCTGAATTGGTTTTCTTGTTTATTTTTTGTTTTTAAGAGGCACCGGAGACTGAACCTGGAACCTCCCATGTGAGAAGCAGGTGCTCAACCCCTCGAGTCACATCTGCTCCAGTTCCATTTTTAAAGCGTGTTTAAAAAAAAGGAAAGGGAAGCGGCTGTGGCTCAATCAGTGGGGCTCCCGTTTGCCATGTGGGAGGCCCTGGGTTCGGTTCCCGGGGCCTCCTGGTAGGGGCAGGCCCGCCCGCGCGGCGTGGTTGGCTGACCCAGCGAGCACGGGCAGCAGGGGGGGGATAAATGAATAAATAAATAAAAAATCTTTAAAAAAAAAAAAAAAAAAAAAGGAAAGAAAATATATGACAGGGACCTGTGTGGCCTGCAAAGCCTAAAATATTTACAGAAAACAATTGCCCCATATGGGATTGAAGGCCCCTCTCAATTAGAGGTGAAGTAGTCATCACCATCCCAGAAGCCACAGGATTGGGGAATGAACCATGGACTAAAGTAGACTTACTGGTGTTCTACTATAGACGTATTGTCATTCTAGCAATGGAAGAACTTATATCACTGATGTGAAGGTAGTGGCCACTGGAGGTCCTGAGGGAAGGGAGAGGGAAAAACAGATGTAAAACAGGGGAATTTTCGGTACTTGGGAATTGTCCTGAATGACATGACAGATACAGGCCATTATATATCTTGCCATAACCTACAGAATTGAGTGGGAGAGAGTATAAACTACAATGTAAACTATAATCCATGCTTAGTGGTAATGGTCCAAAATGTGTTCATCAGTTGCAATGAATGTACCAAACTAATGAAAGATGTTGCTAATGTGGGAAAATGTGGGAGGTGTGGGGAGTGGGGTATATGGGAATCCCCTATATATTCTCTGTAACATTTATGTAATCTAAGTATTTTTAAAAAATAAAAAAATGAAAGAAAAAAAAAAAAAAAAAAAGATTGCCAATCCCTGTTCTAGGCTGTATTGACCCATATCAATAAAGTGCCAGACACCTTCCTGCCCTCGAATGAGAAATTGGGGTCATATAGCTAATAATAACTCAAGACAATTGTCACCTGATGTTACTGAGGTAAAACACACACTCAAATTCCATCACTAGCTGAAAGACCTTGGGCAAGTCGTCTAACCTCAGTCCTCCAGGCTTCAGACTTGGAAAATGTGAAGACTGGTTAAATGATCTCAAAAACCTTTTTCAACTTTAATATTCTATGATTCAACTAAGGAGACCAAATTTGTTTCCTCTTTATAGATTCTCATTACGAACTCCAAATTAGTTTCTCATCTTACTTCTTTAAAATCTTCTCCATTTGGAAAACAGCATAATTCCCACCATGCATTCCCAATGTGCTTTCCTCACTCACATGTATAGGGGAGTCCTAAGTACAATAAGTCCTAAAAACACAATCTCCTGGAAGATAACGGATTGGCCTGTTTGCACACCTGGGATGCCTGGAAAATTAGACAAGTGGCAATCCCAGGTACGGTGCCCAGTGCAGTGATCTCTGATTGGCTAAAATGAAAACCCAAACATTGGGACTAATTATGAGGCTTTCTCCTGGAACACCCGCTTATTCACTTTGTATCCAGAAAGGATGCTGCTCCGCTTCTGGCGTCAACACTGCATGCAGCGAGTCCAGGGGCAATGCGTTAAGTGCATTTCTAACATAATGAGAAATTCATTTGCCTTTTTCTTTAGGAGTCATGCCTTCTCCTCTTTTCCAAGGTTGAGATTTTCTTGAATCTCAACAAATATGCCTGGAATGTGGTATTCTGGAGAAGAGGTAAAATTGAGAGGTGGTAGCTCTCAGCCAGGAGGAAAAGCTCTGCTCCCGGTTTCCATGGAAACAGATGTGAGATTAACAATAAAGCGAATAGGCTATTTTAGGTAGTCACCTGAAGCCTTGCTTGCTCAGGATTTCAGGGAAGTCAGCTAGCCCTACAGCCTGTTTAGATCTGTGGCTATACATGTATACGCACAGAGATATCTCTATGAGAAAAAAAAAAGCACACACAACCTAAGAAGTAAGACCTTAGTGCCCCTCTAACCCAATGGTCTCCCAGCAATGCTGGGGCAATTTTAAAAATCCAGAATAGTTACCAGTGCATGTCCAGAAGAAAAAGATGGTTTCCTCCAGTCAGGTTCAGACCGACGCCTCCAGCCAAGAGAGAGATTAGCATAACCTCCAAAAGCAAGCACACCATTAACTTTATACGGACCTGGTCTCAGAATACATCTCTCCTGGCTCAGGTTTAAGTCCACAATCAATACAGACAAAGCAATGAGTGCCTATTAAAATTTCTTCTCCTGTAAACACATGCTTTGACTTTGCGAAAATTCTTACTTCACGTTTTTGTGCATGTGAGTCAGCCTCAAAAAATTGTGTGCCTGCCAAAATATACAAATACCACAATTTAGAGCCCTGGGGGTAGTTAGCTTTCCATGAGCCAGATTATGTCCAGACCATTAGTCCTCCCCATGCCACAATGCTCAAATGATACTCCTGCCTATCATTTTATTAAGGCTTTCCAAATTCTTATCATCCATGATTATAGGCCTTTGTTCTTACATTTGCCTCCATATTTATTGATATCAAAATTCCACCTATCCTTCAAGGCTTATCTCAAATGCTGCCTCCTCCACAAAGATCCTGCTGATCCTAACCAGTTCTGATCTTACTCTCCTTTTAGCCCTCATATTTTCTTCTCTTCAGAGTACTTGCACACTTTGATATGTGCTCCAATAAACGTCTAATGTATTATGAATACTTGCAAGGGTCAAGGCTATAGATACTTAAAACAAGTTCTCTCTGTAGAACTGAGAACAGCTGGCTCTTTGTTGTACAGCTCTGACGTGCCCAGCTCATACCTGAGGGCCCCTGGATTTGCTGTTAAATGCTTCGACCAAGTCCATCCTCTCTTTGGGGTTGACAGAGCCATCGATGGTGGCGTACGTCAGTCCATGCCTCTTAAGGTGCAACGCCACAACTTTCAGCATGGAGGTCCACTGGGAGACGATGACGCTGGAAGGAGGAGCCAAATGAAAAGCCAAACACCCCCAAAACAGATTAAACTAACTCATCTGCAGGGATTCAGTCATCAAATGTGAGGGAGGGAAGGTTTTCTGCAGCGTAAGGGAAAGTCATGTTATGAGATGATCATGTTTCCAGTTATTTCTAGATCCATTCCCTGCCTTCTCTTGTGCTAAAGGAAGTCAGAATAAAGTGGTAGCCAAGCTAAAGTAATGACTGCTGCCTTCTACTCTTTGGGGACATAGTGTTCATTCAGAGATATCTTACAGAAAAGGGATTCAAGCCACCCTCCCTTTGCCAGCTTGAACACCATGCTGCCAGGGCTTCTCTATTCCACCCTGGTAGGTTTCAATTAAGAGTTTAAAATTTTGTTTTATGACTATCAGCAATATCAAATTTTCTTGCTTAACTACAGCCATTACTTAGAGAACGAAATAACATATTTACCTCTTCTGGGAGCCTGAATTTCTTTGGATTGCCTCCAGTTCTGCCAACAGAGATGTTATCTGGGAAAATATTACATGAAGATAGGGAGGCTTAAGCCAATTCACTTTTCTCCATGTTCTCCCACCTGAAACAATGTAGCAGTCTCCTAGATAGGGTCTCTCTGTTTCTAGTCTTTTCCTTCTCTATTTCCATTCTCCTCTATGTAGCCAGAGAGTTATTTCTAAATTTTAAGTTTGTCATTTCATTTCCAGGGCTGAAGCCCCTTCCATGGCCTTCCATTGAGGAGAAAGTCCAAAGTCCTTAGAATGACCTACCGGGTCCTTGCTGCTTACTTCTCTAGACTCATCTCTCACTACGCCCTTCTCAAAGTCAATGCTCTAATCATACCAAAATTCTTCCTCCAATAAGCCCTCACCTGCCAGCTCAAGTCACACCATATCTTAATCTTTGCCAGTCAGGTGAAAACCACAGACCCCTTCTCAGAATGTAGCGGCAGGTATTTTTATGACACTCAACTAGTGCCGGGTCTAACGACTAAGGTAATTTAGAAGTATGGATGAGCGTAAGTGATTTTTCAAGAGATGCAACAACTGTAATGTGGTATGAAATGAATACTACTGTAATTTATCACATACATTCATAAGTGAAGGAAATGATTTCAGTCACAGGTCAGAGAAAATAAAGATAATAAGCTGATTTTTTTTTTCAATTCAAGCTCACGGACCCCCTGAAATCATGGACACCTGGTTAAGAACCCCTGCTCAAGTAGAGCTCTTCAGCTTTAGAAAGCGTCAGTGAAATCAAAACAGAATGATATTAATGAAGACAGAAGGCTACGTAAGAAGCATTACTTGGGGACGGAAGCCTCTCAGCAAGTTAAAGCAACTGACCCTCACGTGTTACCCAGACCCCAGCGTCATGCCTTTGTTGTTTTCCTTTAAGATTTCCCTAAACAGGGCTCACATGTTCGGGCCCTGTCGCCATAAACCTGAAATGCTCCTTTTCCAGCAGTGCATGACAGGTCTGCCTCCACGCCCTCTCTGCAAACCCTCTCTATGAGGTCTCTGGTCTTAATCGTGAAATGAAATGAGGCCTTAAGATTGGAGGGAGAATCCAGCCGGCTAAAATTGAATAGTTCTTCCAGCTCTGGCATCAAATGGCTCTACCAGTTTGGATAAGTGAGGCTCTCCTGTACCGGGGAATGTGCGAGGAGTTTCGGTCTCTCCACCAGAAGAGAGGAGACAAAAATACCTTTGTGCTCTTTCTTGTATCTTCGAAAAGCTCCCCCTTGAAGCATGTGCCATTAAGGGAAACAGTGGAAGAGGGCTCTGAGCTCTGGAGTTCAGACAAGGTCAAAGCACTGAGCTGCTCCTCCAGGGAAAGGACGAGGCCTTCACTCTTCAGCTCTGTCAGATCCAGGGCCTGAGCAGCACAAAGACAGGGGGCAGGAGCAGGGAAGTTCCTGGGCAGCTGAGGCAGCCATCTTACCTGCCCATGAAATAACACTTCACACAGCAAAATGTTTTGTGATTTATCATCAGTAACTTCACAGAGAAACTCTGATTAAAGCATAACTTTGCAAGTTTTTTTTCTGCCAGTTAATGATAAATCAAACGATGGACCTTTTTAAAGATTTACCAGACAGATTACATGATTGTTCTATTTTCCCCAGTTGGAACAACAGTTAATTAAATTACTGGTAGTCAAAATAAAGCTCCCCGAAAGAATAGTATAGTCTCTTCAATAGAGATGTGCCTCTATCCAATGTAAAGGCACCTTTTCAAATTGTATTAATGCCTGAGTTTTCACACCAAGATTTAAAAGCCTCCATACAGTCTGAAAGCAGAAAACACCAATAACTACATTAGCTTTACAACATTCTGAAATACCAAAGCATTGGTAAATGATTTCCTTTTTAACAAACAAACAAAAAAATACTATCCCAGACACTATGGGAATATCAAGATTAATATAAAATAAAGTGAAATGAACAAGCCCCTCTCCTCCTCTCCCCACCAAAACCTGAAATACCCAGCAGACTGGATCACAGTAGCAGGAGATTGAAAGGGGCTTCTCAGGTGGTTCCTCTGGGCTTTTCTTACCGACTTCAGTAAAGAAAGATGACAGCAGCATTGGCGGAGCCTCAGCAACTGTGACAATATGTGGGCAGTGCTGGATCTCTCAGAGTCGGAGGCCACGGGGCATCCCGGCCCACTGGATGCAAACTCCTGCGCCACTTCCAAGAGGGCAAACAAACCACAAGAAATAGTATGGGATTTTAGAAAGCAAAATACGGGGCAGACGTGGGAACTAAATGAGACTGTCCCATTGCTGGACCTGAGATTCAACAACATAGTCAGAACTCGCTTCTCTAGCAACCAGGAATTAAGTCAAATGAAATGCTGGTTTTCTTCATAGCCCTAAGTGCATTTTAATAACGCAGATTTAAAAAACAATTAAAAAGAAGTTTAGGTCACTAGGTCTGCAGTGTGGCAAATCAGTATATTTTACTTTGGTTTGAGTGCCTAGCTAAGGTCAAGTCTCTGACACCAAGAAGCTTAATTATTGCCCACTTCTGTTATTTTACTGAATCTGAATCTGCATTTTCATTAGTTGCATGTATTTATAAGTATCCCACTGCTTACCTTTACTGAATGGATTATCAGGGCTTCGTCCAGATTGGTTGCATCCATTTGCATGTCTTTTTAGATAGGACTGCAGAGCAGACCTGCCTCAGTCAAAAAAGAAAATGTATCTAAAATGGTCTCTAAGAACAAATAGGTTTACAGTGGTTACTGCTTAGAAGTGGACTTGTTAAACAATGCTAAAATCATAGCAAGTAATGGCCAAAGGTAATGAAAAAAAGATATTACCTTTTAAAAAGTCATAATTAGCTTGTAATAGCTATAAGGCATAAAAAGCGAAAAATGTATTCACTTTGGAAATGAGAAGTACCAAGCAGGGGAGTAAATCTGTAATTCAGGAAAGGACAGGATTTCTAGAGATAGTGCAAAGAACAGATGACATGAAAGATTACAGAAGCTCTTTTGTTGTTTAAGCTCCAGTAAGATCCTGAAGAACACAAATTGAGTGGCAGGACAAAGACGTAATTTCCCAAACAGCCTCACAAGGACCAAAGGGATCCAATGTACAGTGACCACACCCAAGGACTTCAATGCAAGGAAGCCAACGAGAGAACAGGTTCAGGAGCCGTCAGTGTATATATGAGTGGGGCAGTTTGATATTATTTATGAATTCTGAAAAGAGATATTGATTACATTTGTAAGCTGGTCTGTTCCTCTGGGTGTGATACCCCTTTGATTGTATTAAATTCAGAGGTTTCACTTTTACTTTATTAAATCAAGATTAGGGCTTTGAGTCAACCATGTCATTAGGGCATGATTGAGCCCTCGCTCCCTTGGTGGGCTGATAAAACAGACTCTCACATGGAAGTAGACACACAGAGGAAGAGAGAGAGCTCCAGAGACACAGAAGAGGCCCCAGATGAGAGATGAGCCATTCACCTGATAGTTAACAGCTGACCTTGTGAAGAAAACAGAGCAGCTATGCTAGGAAAGAAACCAGCTCTGGCAAGAGAGAGGAGTCCCATGCCAGCCTACAAATGAGATTGGAAGAAGCTGGGCCCACAGAGCCCTTAAGAGGGAAGAGGAAGGCTGAACCCTCGCAGATGTCACCTGCCATCTTGCTTCAACACATGGCAACAAAATTTGGTAAGGAAGTAACCTTGACTTAGACTCTTTAGAGCCTTGTGACTGTAAGCCTCTACCTCAAATAAATACCCTTTATAAAAGCCAACAGAGTTCTGGTACTTTGCATCAGCACCTCTGGCTGACTAAAACAATGAGATAGAGGGGAGAGGGGCATGGGAAGGGAACATGGAGAAGGGGGACAAAAAAGGGGAACACAGATATCCAATTAATCAATACCATAAAATAATTAGAGGAAACTTGACCCTCAGCTCATTCCCAAGCAATGGCAAGAATGAAACAATCCATGTGAGTAGCTGTTTATTCATTGCATGTACCTTGATCTGGCAAAGAACACATTATAAACAGTCTCTTCATCTTCTGAAAGCTTTAAATGGTGCAACTGAAATTTACGCTGGGGCAGCGTCACCTGGAAGAATAAAAAAGAAGCTGGCAAGAAGGTAGCCAAATAAACTGAATATTACAGACCAAATTCCCCACATTTGACATTGGAAATCTAGTCAACCCCTGGACAGCAACTTCCACCCTTCCCTAAAAATAGGATTGCTGTAACACACAACCCTAGGGGTTCCTCTCCAGGAAAATGGGACACTTTGAGGTTCCTAAAGCAAAGCAAATGGCTGTTCAACACAAGGACATGGTCATCCTCTCTCCCAGGCCTCCCCCAGGGACAGGTTATAAAGGGTATTACCAAGGGTTTGCCAGTAAGGTCCAGTTGGTCTTTTGTTCTCCTCAGCAAAAGGCTCTTGGTTAAAACGCTTAACCGCTCTCCTCCTTTTTTTGAACCATTGTCGACCTGACTCTTCCACAGACTGAACTCATCAAATGGAGTACAACGGAGAAATCTTTTTTTGTCAGGAAACAAAGGCAGAGTGTAGGAGAGGAGAGGTACAGGAGCATGGAGTAAAGGTTCAAATAAGACATAAATGAAAAACAAATCAGATATTCTGTTGCATCTGTCATCCTATCATTTCAAAAACTGAATTTCATAGTAAAGCTCTGCTGGACAGACCAAAAGGATCCAAGTCAGTAATGAAAACCACATTATAAAAGTGTGAATTTTTCCATTAACAATGCCTACAACATGTAAATTATATGTCACAACAGGTCATATAACCAATAGCTAGAATTTATTCCTAAAGTATCAAAGACCAGCAAAGCAATTCCATATCCCTTTACGGGCTGATTAGAATAAAAAGAAGTATTTTATTTTATTTTTTTTTTTACCGGGAGGTACCGGGGATTGAACCCCTGTCTCTCCATATGGTAGACGGACGCCGAACCTTTTGAGCCACATCCGTTTCCCAAAAAAAGAAGTATTTTAAAATCAGCATAATTTTCTATTTGCTTCAAATAAATTTTATTCCTGACTCCAGGTCATATGTTTTAAAGCAGAAGTAACCCAAAACATTGACCATCCTGAAGAAAGGTGCCTTTTTAGTTGTCCATTTAATTCAACCTGCTCTCTACTTTTGTACATATACAGGTTGATGTCATCAGAGTTCTGGACCAGCCAGTTGATCAACAGAAATGCCCTCATAAATATTAATTCTTTCGTTCTTTACAGGTTGACAGGCCTGTCATCTGCTATGCAAGAAAATCTGGCACACACCGAAGCTTTACCATGAGACATGAAAAGTTAGAAGGGGTTACCAAAAGGATTCACGCTTACGTGATCTAAGAAGCTTACTCACTTCAGCAGCGAATACATGTCCAGCAAGTTGTTCTGAATGGGGGTTCCCGTGACAGCCCAGCGGGCACGGGCTTTTAGCTTACACACAGCTATGGACGTCTGCACTCGGGGATTCTTAATGCTGTGAGCTTCGTCCAATATGAGTCGAGCCCAAAGTATTCGAAGCAAAGGTGTTGCAGTGCTCTGGAAGAAATACAAGTCAAATCCAACAGTGTGGGGAAAAGTACATGTCCTCAAGGAGAGAAGGGGAAATAAACAAATATTGAGAACGCACTCTTACCTTCAGATTTGAGGGCTTAGTGAGGGAAGTACACTGCAATAAGAGTTAAGTTTAAGAAACTTTCCACAAGTACAAATAAACAATTCTCTAGAGGGTCCAAGTCCTTGTGCCTAAGGGTTGAAGCTGGATAGATCACAGGAAACCCTATTCTTAGAGCTAATCCATTCCTGGGCATGTAAACCTATTGTAGGTAGGACTTTTTGATTAAATCACTTCAGTAAAGAACCTCTGATTAGTTTGCATGACCCAGGGTAGGACTTAATCTTCTTACTGGATTCCTCTATAAATGGAGAAATAAAAAGCCGTAGGCACAGAAAGAAGCTGTTGAGTCAGAGAGGAACCCAGAGGCTGAAATCAATGAAGCCGGAAAAGAGAAAAGTCACAGACAGCTCAGCCCGAAGCTAAAGGCAATGAAGCCTGGAGGAGAGGGGAGAGACAAGCAGAGGTTGCCATTGAGCCCTGCCATGTGCCTGACTGCCACAGCTGCAGCTTGGTGAGAAAGCATCTCTGGTGATGCCTTGATTTAGACACTTTCACAGCCTCAAAACTGTAAGCTTATATATATATACATTTTTTTTTTTTTTTTAATTTTACCGGGAGGTCCCGGGGATTGAACCCAGGTCCCTCCATATGGCAGACGGATGCCCACCATTTGAGCCACATCTGCCCCCATATACATATATTTTTAAAAAGGCACCAAGGATTGAACCCAGGACCTCATACATGGGAAGCAGGTGCTCAACCACCAAGCTATACCCACTCCCCAAGAACTGTAAGCTTTTAACCTAATAAATCCCTCATTGTAAAAGCCAACTCATTTCTGGTATATTGTTCCTAGCAGCTTTTAGTAAGCTTAAACAGTGTCTAATAATAAAATGTTTTCTAATTTGAGTTTTCATTTATCCTTTCAACGCACTTTTGAGCAATGTCTGGGTGTTGAGCCTGAAAATTCACTCATTCAATAAACTATTTACTAGATTTTATGACACTTACTAAATTTACTAAAAATTTATTAAAAGTCTATTTTTATATGTAAGACATTAAGCCAGAAATAAAGGAGAGCTCATCATCTAGCTGGGGAGACAAACAAGTACAAAGATAATTACAACATGGTGTATGTCTATCAAGAAAGAACTTTTCATTTTGACAGGTGGAACATTTAGGACAGTTCTGAACTGACAGGAAGGTACTTTAGTTATCTCTGACCCTGTAAAAAAGATTCCCATTGGGAATGCAGGATGGTACAACCACTACGGAAGACTGTTTGGCAGTTCCTCAAGAAGTTGAATATAGACTTGCCACATGACCCTGCAATACCACTACTGGGTATATACCCAGAAGAAATGAGAGCAGTGACACAAACAGACATCTGCACACCGATGTTCATAGCAACATTATTCACCATTGCCAAAAGTTGGAAACAACTCAGGTGTCCATCAACAGATGAATGGATAAACAAACTGTGGTCTATTCACACAATGGAATATTATGCAGCTGTAAGGAGAAATGAAGTCGTAAAGCATATGGCAACATGGATGAACCTGGAGGACATTATGTTGAGTGAAGCAAGCCAGACACAAAAGGACAAATACTGTATGAATGCATTTACTATGAACCAAATATACTGTGTAATATATTGTTTGATTAAAAAAATTTTTTATATGTATCCATTACATTTAATTGAGAAATGTTTATATTTATTCATCTGTGTTTACTTTTTAGTTTTTAATTGTTTATATTTTCAATTATTAAATGTACAAAATAAAGTTAAAAAAAAAAAGATTCCCATTGGGGAGCAGATGTAGCTCAAGTGGTTGAGTACCTGCTTCCCATGTATGAGGTCGTGGGTTCAGTCCCTGGTACCTCCAAAAAAAAAAAAAAGATTCCCATTAATCATTAAGTGATGAGTGGATCCAATTCTATCTCCCTGCAGTCCCCAAGCCTCACCTCCACATTGAGGTTTGCACCCGGGATCTCTCCCTCTTGCTTCTCTGTGGGAATCTCCTTGGCCAGAAGCCTGTAGGTAGTGATCACGATGTCATATATGGAAAGGCTGCATAAACATAACACAATGCAAATGGTAAAAAATCTCTCTATGGGCTATGAAAATGCAGAGAGGCAGGGTTGATCCCTCTGTAAAAACACCGATGGCTAGGACAGACAGCAGAAGTCATTCTTAGGTGCTTCATCTGCACACACAATTTTGAAGAGGTAAATTTTATCCACGTAGCTTCCGTCTCTCTTACCTTTGATGATTTTTACAGTCTGCTCACTGTAGCTAGATTAGCCTCTCTCTTCCTACCTGATGATTAAGAAAGGAAAATCTCTGGCTGGGATTCATATTAAGCTTGATATGATCTGGCCAGGACAGATGGTAGGATAGGGCTATGAATTAACATTTAATCATGACATGAGATGCATGATGCTAAAGTTCCAGGGAAGGAAGAAGTTGTCGAAACACTGTTGGCCTTACATCAAGGATGTTTCCTCCCCACTGCTGTATAATGTATTTGTGAAAAGCCATTAATCTAGCTCTGGCGTGCCGTAAGCTTTCAGTTTATCTTGCCTACACTCACTACACATAGAGATTCTTAATGAAATTCTAAGTTTCCTATGGAACTTAATATTGTGTATCTGAAAGAACTTCAAGAAATATTTTTGATAAAAATATTACGCTGAATTCAGAGAGGCAGCAATGTCTACATGTTGCCTTAACATCATATAAAGATGTAGATTTGAGAAAGATTCCAATCGGTAAATCGGTACATTCTGAATACCAAACCAGATATGATCAAGGTGCAAATCAAATGACACCCCACTTACTTGTTTGTTTTTTAAATTATTCTTACTTATCTGGAACAAAAGCAGGCAACTTACAATATTCTATGCCAGAAAAGACATGCAGGTCAGCCACTGCTGCCCTGATATTTTTCCCCCAGTGAAGAGACTACCAGTCATGAGATTTGGTGTGTCATAAGAGTGAGGGTCACCAATTTGGCAATTCACTCCAGAAAAACTGCTGCCCCAAACATTAGGAGATAAAATATCCAATATTGGAGGTTGGGGAAAGAGATTACGTAGAAGCAGATGAAACTTTGGTCTCATCCAGCAACTATTCAACCCAGATCTTCTTATCACAATTAGAAACAGAGAACAATTCCCTGAAAAACCAAAAGACTAGCACTAAGATATCACCATCTGGGGGAATATTTCTTTCCTCTTTCCTATGCTCTCCAGGAATTTTACACTTAAATCTAGTCATCCTAAACTCGAGTCTAAAACTTCTTATATAGTTTCATATAGTTCATATATGAAATATATAGCCATAAAAATATAAGGGGTCATTATCAAATAATCAATGCATTATATCAATATGCTTTGTAAGTTGGTGCTGGTTTCATTGATACTAAGAGAAGAAACATGTGAAGTTGGGATGAGAAATTCAGCCACCCTGAAATACTGTGACGTAGCCTCTTTTGCCAGGAGAATGCTGCTGCCACCTGGCTGGCAAATCAGATATTTGAGGCCTCCGCACAGGGCAGCGTTTGTTGGGGACAGTGACAATGATACATGAAGTTAACACCTGTTTCTCTCAGGAGGTATCTCATAGTACAGAGTGGAGGCTGTTGATGGTTGAGAATGAAAATCTGCCTTTGGTCTTCATAAATATTAAGAGTCCTGATTAAATAAAGTTTCAGGGAGAGTAGGTATATTAGAAGACTGCCATTTTTCTGCACTTACACTTTTGCATGTTGATCCCGGTTTGGCCCATGATAGAGATAAACTCTTAGCTTGCTGTTGCTCACACGTTTCTCTACCTCCTTCTTCCAGTGATGGATCAAGGAAGCAGGGCAAATAATTAGTGTTCCATGGGAAGTAAAGTCAGAGGAGTCTTGAGAGGGGAAAAAAAATAAAGTCCTGGTTACATTCGTTAAATAGCCTTGAACTTCTTAAAGGCATTAACTCCTTCTCCTGGCTGACTTCATTATTCCTTCAATCAATATTTTTAACAACTGTTGCTCTTATTTCCACACACTATAGCAGAACAAGAACATGAAGAGATGGTGTTTGAAACCAAAACACTTAATTATTTCTCTATTTTCCCTCATAAAAGTGTTAGAGACAACAAGCCAGAGAGGGAGGTGGAAGTGGTTGGAGCATGACCTCAGTCCAAAAGAAGCAATGCATTTTCAGAGTGGCCTGAAGGCAGAAGCTAGATCATTTCTGAACTAACTCTTTCTGAGTTGGTTCATTGCAGGGTGACACAACTTTTTTTTTTTCCTGAAAAGCATAGCTTAAGACAAAGAAAAATAAAACAAAAATAAATAAATAAAAGTTTAAAAAAAAGCATAGCTTAATCTATACCCACACTAAAATATAAGTACAAAAACCCCTTTATAAGATAAACAAGCATTATTTTAGAACCAGCTAGTGACAATTACTTGTACCCTCCTCACCCCTCCATTCACATCATCTAGAACTGATGGTGGCATCCCTGGAGGGGAGGGGGGGACGGGCAGGGATGTGCGCAGTCACACAAGCTGTGATTCTGCACAAGGACACGGGATCCAGCAACGACAGTGCTCACTAGAGGCCCTGAGAGCAGACGGCCATGGATTTTCAAAGCATCAGACTTTTACTTGTATACACAGTAACTTTACATGTACGGTGTCTATGTAATATATAAGATCTTTATAAAGTATTAATACAATCATTACATTTTGAAAACAGAGGTTGAGATAAGATAGCAATTGTCTATAATCTTTCTGGGAATTTTCTTTTCATAGCTGATATGGAAAAACCACTTCTGTCATGGTAGCTAAAATCTGAACTTGTGAGAGATCTTCCTTAAAGATAATACATTAATTTAGATCTACCCTGTAGTTATATCCTCAACATTAATAAAAATAATCATTACTATGCTTAAGCCAAGTCTTCTAGAGGCTCAGCTTTCTTCATAAAATTTTTTCTAATCTCAGGTCAAGCTAAGTTTATACTAAAAGGGAAAAAATTATTATTCTAATTAACATTCTCAGCATCAGAAATGATACCATCTGAAAGTAATCTAACACCGGTTTTCTAGTAAATTAATTGAATATGACCCAAGATGTCCTTCTCCAGCTTACAAAACTCCTCCATCAAATAACTTAGGAACTGGTAGACTATTAAGGCACTTTTCATACCATCTTTGGAAAGCCATGTAACTGAGTTTTTGTCCTTTTCTTTGTTTTTCTCTTGATTCTTCTGGGTCAGGATGAGAGCAATCATCGTCAGGGTTTTTCCTAAGCCCATATCATCCGCTGGAAAACAAAAATAGGAGAGTTAATTACTTAGGACAAAGAATCACTCAACTTCAAGAGAAGAAAACCCCTGGCAAAAACATTTATCCCTTGCTCTCTCTGCTGCCAGTTCCACTCAGGTCACCACTCCTTGCTCCTTCATCTTCTTTACTAAAATGAACCTTAGCTATGGCAATTTATTTTGAAAGCTAGGTCAAAGACATTTACTGTGACGCTAGTAAAATTTAAATTATTTGGATCTTTCTCCAGTCTCCATGTTACAGTGTTACCTGTTTAATGCATTCATTTTATATCTATCTCAGTTTGATGTTGCCTAGTCTTTTTGTTATTCCCCAAAGCAAAAAAGGTCTAGTAGAGACAGCCTACTACCTACTTTATTGTATTACCACATTTCTGGAAATGAAGTTACTCAAATAGCCCTCCACTACCTTAAATTACTCTACTCGCATCAATTCATCAAAGAAAGAATGTAAATGAACACTTCTTGGGTACTGTCATTGCGCCAAACACTGAGCTCGTCTCATTTACCATTCAGGCTATTATCATCATTTTAACAAATTAAGAAACTAAGGCTCAGTCATCAGGCTACTGTCTTCATTCAAAATTATCATTCTGACAGAGCACATGTAGAATATGAGAGCAGGGGCTATGGCTCAAATCCCAGCTCTACCACTGTGCAATAGAGTTAACATGGCAGGCCTGGCTGCCATCCTCTTAAACGCCTGCTTTCAAGGTTGGCCCTTGACTGGTGTCTGGGAACTTGGATTCTCAGAGGGTTCCTAACATTCCCAGAACTGGTAAGTGGGTCTCACTGTACCTAAACTGTTTTTACAACCAATATGGTTTATGCTGAACACCTGCTTTCCTTCCGGAAGTCTGGGATTTGGGCGCGTGCCACATTGAGGCTGCCTGCATGACCAGCCCCCAGTAAAAGCTCTGGGCACCGGGTCTCTAACAAGCTTCCCTGGTTGGCCACAATTCACACATGTTGCCACAACTCTCTGCTGGGGGAATTAGGCACATGCTGTGTGACTCCACTGGGAGAGGGCTCTGGAACCTTGTGCCTGGTTTTTCCCCAAACTTCATCCAACATACCTTTCCCCTTTGCTGATTTTGCTTTGTATTCTTTAGCCATAATAAACCATCACCATGAGTTCCTATATGCGGTGAGTCCTCCTAATTAATATCAAAACTGGGAGTGGTCCTGGGGACGCCCCCGACATAGCCATTTAATAGCCATAGTGGACATCTATCATGTTTTCTGGATGTTGAGCAACTTGGAAAATTTTAACTTGATGAGTCTCCAAAGCAGAGCCTGGAGAACTTGCTTTCTACCCTTCTTTCCATCTAAGGTCCAGGAAACACAACCTGGCTCTACATACCACATGTATTCACACGCAACTTCAATGGAGATGTAGAAAAGAGGCTCCCTGTGGAATCCTTTCTACTGGAAGAGGTGGAAACAGAAGCATCTTACTTGCGGGTGGCAGTGGTTTCACCTTGTGCTTGGTTGGAACAAAGCAGCAGTGAAATTTCCACAGCATGCTCAGTTTGAGACTTGGCTCTGGCCACTGTTCCTGGAAGTCTGTCCTCCAGTGTGGCTCTCTGTATCTCCCAGAGATTCTGTGGACCACTGCAGAAAAAATTCCTTGCCTGCTTAATCAGGCAGAGTCAGGTGCTACTGCTCGCAGTCAAGACCGCTGGTTGTTCCTCTACTGCAAGGGTTCTTAACAAGGGGTTCATGAGCTTGAATTGAAATTCAAAAAAACATTATTCTTGTAGGGATGTGTTGGTGCGAGTGTGATATATTTATTCAATAATACACAGGATATTGTGGACTTGGTAAGGGTTCCGTGGTTTTCACCTGACTGGCAAAGGGATCCGTGGAACAAAAAAGTTAAGAACCCTTGCTCTACTGTGCGCTCTAGAGAAACTGCTTAAAATCTTCCAACACCTGTTTCCTCATCTATAAAATGGGGATTATAGTACTTACCCCATATGGTTGTTGTGAGGACTAAATGAAACAATACCAATAAAGCATGTAACAGAATGCCTAAGCATTCAATAAATGTTGACCTTCACTGGAATACCACACTTACCCAAAATCCCTCCTTGTGGCTTCTGACTTTCCCGCCATAACAACCAGGCTAAAGCCTGCTTTTGGTGCAGCAGCAAAGGGACCTAATAAAGGCAATAACCAAATGTTATATAACTTGCCTAATGAGAGGTTATGCTGGATCCTGGCTACGTGGACTCTAAACTCTACCCTTTCATTTTCTAAACTTTCTTTATAAGTGACCCTCCCCCCAGTATTCTAGTGGTCATTATCTAAGCTGCTCATTTCACCTTGGAGTCCTTGACTCTTCTCTTGTTTTACCACATGCCCATGTCTGCCCAGAATGGTCCTGGTTTATGTCTACTGTCCAGCATTATAATGAAGAGTGCCCTCTTTCATTTTCAAGTGCTGGTTTACCTGCTTAATCAGCCAAAGTCAGTTTCTACTGCTTGCAACAAGCCCCCAGACAAGTCCCCCTGCTTTGACCAGCCATTTCATTGGATTTTCCTCATTTTCTCTTAAATTTGACTTGTCTGTAAGCAATGTCCCAGCCCACCATTGCTAGGCACAAATTTTAGTAGACATTCAGCTGAAGTCCCCATTTCTAATCCTTTCTGACTCCAGTTTATCTTGTACTCTGTGACAAACATAATCCTCATAAAACATCCCTGCTCAAATTCTACAGTGATTCCATAATATCTCTTGAGCTATTTCAATCTAAGTTCCTTTGTCAGTGCCAGGTTCCACAGCAGGTGAGTCCTCCTACTCAATTACAGCCCTTGCTTCTCCCCAGCTCAGGGACTGATGACACTCAATCATCACTTATTAAACAATCTCTCTATCTTCCCTCTCACCACCACTCTCTCTAATTGGAGTGCTTTATTTCTATCTTCTCTTCTATCTTTAGGTTTGCAATTTCTTTCAAGCATAAAGTAGGTGGGCAACAAATAATTACTGACCTATAGTGATCTTTCCTTTTTTTTGAATCCTTTGTGTACCTCATATACAGGAAACTTATATACACCATAATGTACATTACAATGCACATTTTACCTTTATTGTCTTAGAGTAATTTTCCAATTGTTTTATGTACTTCCGGCTCAACTAGCGCATTAGGTGCAACAATTCCTTTGCATTTTCATGGCACCTACTAAAACTCAAAAAATGAATCGTTTGCTGTCACTGAAGAATATAACTTTACAACTTCAAATATATATATATATATATTTTTTTTTTTTTTTTTTTCACTGCTAAGCATAAAAGGAGAAAAAGTAAAAGTTAGAAAAATTTTTTTTTCAGAATGGCACTGAGCCGGGCAGTTTCGTAGCGGGTGCTGGGACAGCTGCTCCAGCACATTCTGTACCGACAGTTCTCCCTGGCTCACCTTCAACCCGGCAGGATCTTCTGCCACCGCCATCTCACTAGGACGTGACTCAAGTGATCGATGCAGCTCATCAATGGCTTCACTTGTGATTTTCCACACTGCATGGAGGTGATTGTGGTTTGTATGGCCTGCATACAAATAGATGTTACCTTAAGTCCTGAGCTGCAAAAAGGCAATTAATTATTTATCAGATGATGAACTATGTATTGACTAAAAACTTTTGCCTATAGATTCGCCTGGTCTCACTGACCTTCAACCTGTTCTCCGCTTTTTCTTTTTTCACACCAACAGTTATTAGAGTAAAGGACAAAAGAATAAAAGTATAATAAAAACTAAGATAATTAAAAATATTTTTAAGTTTTTTTCCTCAGCTTTGAAGAGGTGACAGAGAAGAAGGGTAATGCTCTAGGTATTTTAGGAAAAAAAGATCCCTGGAGTTGGATGCAAAGAAGGAAAGTCAGTGACAGAAAAAGCCAGGCTAGAGGTAGTCCGCTGAAATTCAGGTAGACAGACAGCTACTAAAGTACAACGTATTGGGCAATACTTCAATACTAAGCACCCACTTGTTTTACACAGAGTTTTACAGAAGTTAGTTAATACAGGCACCTCAGCTGTTGGAAATGTTAGTGATGAAGAGTTCCTAATAAGAGGTTTCCAGACAAATAAAAATTAGCCATCTAGATTTCAAAATGGTTTAAATGAATAATGATTTTGATGAAATTCTTTCCAAAACACATTACTTTCTTACCTTAATCTAACTAATGTAACTTTTTTCCTTAGGTGACTCAGTCTTCATGGTGATTACCAAATGATGTTGTATTATATCAATGTTCTCAAAAGGCCTCCCGATCAGCCTAAGACTGTTATGCCACTTTTCCCTCTCAGAGCGATCTTAGCTTCAACTACCATCGAGGATCTTTCTCGCCCCCTGGTTAACAACTGTTCTTCAGCTTTCTTCCCTACCTTCCTTTTCTCACTGTTTTCTTACTTCTCTCCTTTTTCCTTTCTGTATCTCTAGCAGCTCTCTACTGGGAAGAAATGGGCCTTAGCTTTTCTAGTTGCTGCCAGTCAACCAGAGCCCATCTCCTGATCATCGATCCAACCGATCATATTACCCAGTTAATGCTCCAATTGGGATCTTCACTCTGCAGTTACTTCTGGAATCAAAGCTATTCTGGAAAGTCCATGACAGAAACACGTAGCTAAATAGGGTGTTACGGCTCTTGGTGGGTCTATTGGTGGGTCTTCGCTCGTGTCATTCCACTGCTCTGCTTTAACACACACATGGCCGGGGGGGGGGGGAAATCTGCTGTTCTACCTGCCTCATAACGATGTGAGTTAACTTTTCATCCACAGCATTTACTGGGTGACTACTATGTGCCGGGCATTGGGCTGATAATCAGGACACCGTGGTGAACAAGATAGACAAACAAATAACACTGTGTAAAGCTCCACTGAGCATCGCAATCTTTATTATATGGGCAACTTACAACTAAAGAATGGCTTCTCCCTTCCCATGGGCACAGGCCAGCTACGGGTAGCATTGAACATTTGGGGTGTAGCTGTTCAGGCCAGGGCCAGATCCTTGGATCTTACCTCCATAGCACTGGCTGGAAGTTGCCGCAGTGACCTGGCAGGCAGCTTTCAGTCCTAGGGAACTTGGAGGCTGAAGATCCTGACCCTGCAGGGGTCTGGGTGGCACCAAGTGAGGAGGGTCAGTGGTAGCTCTGATGGAGCTACTCTGCTGCAAGACTTGAGTGTTACTCTTCACATTAGTTCCTGCTCAAAAAAAAAAAAGGGTGGGGGGGAATAACAGATTAAAGTTCAGAAAAATAATTAACAGAATAGTATGTGTCAAGAGAGAGCAGATCATCCCCATTCCATTAAGCTGAGGGAGGCTTCCCAGAGAACACGGGATTTTAATAGCTGTTTAAAAATGGGAACAAGCATTTAGGCCCATGAAATAGGAGAAAGCTTTTTAGAAATCAAATGGTACAATTTAAAGGAAAACTCAGAAGCAGATAACAAAAGGGAAAAGCAAATGAATGAACATATTCTTCATTAAAATGACTCCCAGAATGTCTCCTTCCAAGTTCATGCCAACGCCGCATCCTGGGGCATAACCCTTTTTACCTTGCTCTGGGCAGAGGGTGAGAGCACTGAGCGCATCCTCCAAGCCCTGAATTTGGTTGAGCAGCTTCTGACCCTTATCTGGAAGAGCCTGGATGTTCACTGATGCCAGTGTGCTCTGAAAAAAAAAAAAACAGATTGTATAGAACTCATCTCTCCCCTCACAAGTCGTTAGAAGGAGAGTTTCATATTAAAATATCCTAAAACGCTAAAACTCTGAAATTATGGTTTTTTAACTGTGTGTGTAAAAACATGGGACTTTTTTAAATTTTATTTTAAACCTAGTTGATTTCCCAATCCTGAAAATATAAATACAAGAAAAAACAGAAACAAAACATCCACCCATAAATATCCTTTCCCATATTAAGAAATTTGACTCATCTGTGGGGCCCACATCTGTCCAAAGCAAGCGAAGCTCGGGCCTTAAAAACAAAACCCAAGTCAACAGTTACCTTTTTTTGTTTCAGTTGGCTTGTAAGATACACACGTTGGGCTGCCGGGTCTGGAGGTTCAACCTCCTTGGAAACACCTGAGGAGGGAGACGTTTTTCTTTGCACACTCTGATCAGATTGAAGGGTCTCCTTCTTCTGTGAATCCAGCGTCAAGTCAAAGCGAGGGGGGTTCTTTGGCTTAGAGACAACAGAAACAACATCCTCCTCCTCACTGTCCTTACGGCTTGTAGCAGCTTCTGGCCGCTGTCCCAGGGAAGGCCTTGCTGCTGGCGGGGCAGACTGTGCAGATGCTCCTTTTGGAGCAGGCCCGTCATGAGTCTCTGGAGGCACCTGGAAATTCGCTGGAGGTGGCTTCTTCTGGATGGTCTGCGTGCCTGAGCCAGCCGCTGCCTTTGTTCCTCTCGGCTCCCAGTTCTTGGGATGCTCCTCGCTGCGGTGTCCCTCTTTCTGGGGCTTGCTTATTGTGTGAATGTTTAGCGGCAGACACTTGGTTTCCTTTACTCTCAGAAGTTCTGATTCTTTTTGGATATCTTGACTCTCACCATTTGCTTGTTCCTTAGGAGACACAGATGGTTTGCTCAGCTCATTACCATGGCACTGTTTGGGTATAACTTCAGAAAGATTTCTTTCATATATGCCTTCGGTTGCTTCACGCTGAAACTCTGTTCTCTCCCCATGTGTCTTCTCTGGGATGGCAGATTGCTTTTTCTTTAACAACATGTGAGATGGGAGCGCTTTCTCCACCCGGCATTTAGATTCAGGCTTCAGCTCCTTCTTTTGTTCAAGGAGCTGATTCTCCCATTGCTTCTTATCAGCTCTCTTTCCCTCACCTTCACCTTTGATAAACTGTTTCCAGAGAGATGGTTCTCGATTCTTGTCAAGTACCTTGAATGGGTTTCTCTGAAGGTTAGAAGGATGATGACATGGCTTAGATGCATCCTGGGACTTACTGGTTATAGAATGTTCTTTGGAATTGGGATCCTCAAGAACAAAGAGAATAATCTTAATATAAAATATTAATCAACCTTCATGTCTAGAATATCTTCTCAGAGGAAACTGAAACAGTAAAAGCAGCTCAATATTTCTGAACATCCCTGGGATAATTTCTATGTGCCAAACTCACAAAGTAATAGTTTCTTTTTTTTTTTTTTTTTTTTTTTAAGATTTTATTTATCCCCCCCTTGCTGCTTGTGCTCGCTGGGTCAGCTAACCACGCCGTGCGGGCAGGCCTGCCCCCACCAGGAGGCCCCGGGAACCGAACCCGGGGCCTCCCATATGGTAAACGGGAGCCCTACTGATTGAGCCACAGCCGCTTCCCAGTAATAGTTTCTTAACAATATTTTTAATGCTTGGTTCCTTCTGTGTCAATGATTAATGCTTTTCTAGGCCTCAAGGAGATGTAGTGACGAAAGAAAGAAAAGAAAAGAAAATAAAAGAGAAGAAAAGAAAAGAGAAGGGAAGGGAGGGAAGGAGAGGGAAAGGAGAAAAAGATAAAGATGCATTAAGATGAAAAGCTAATATAAGAAAAAAAAAAAAGATGAAAAGCTTTTAGGGGAGCGGATGTAGCTCAATGGTTGAGCACCTGCTTCCCATGTTCTAGGTTCTGGGTTCAATCCTGGGTACCTCCGAAAAAAAAAAAAAAAAAAAAAAGACAATCTTTGAGAGTTGTCATTTAAAATGCTGGATAAGATAGACATTCCCTTGTTCCCTTAATTCAGGGCTTCTCAGATTTTGCACCATTAATATTCTGGGCTGGGTGATTCTTTCTTATACCAAGCTGTCCTGTGAATTGTAGGATTTTTAGCAACACCTTAGCCTCTATCCCCTAGATACCGGTAGCATTCCCACTCCCCAAGTTGTGACAATTAAAAACGACTCCAGACATCGCCAAAAGTCCCTGGGGCGGGGTGGGGTGGGGTGGGGTGAGAAACACTGCCCTAAAATATGAAACAATTGACCAAAATCCTTTAGACCTGGCAGCATTGCTTTTACAATCACAATAGCCACAATGTATATTTTTTAGGAAAAATTGTTCTCTAGATTGAACTGTTCCCTAAACCTCAGCAATGTCCTACTCTGCTTGATTTGATTCTGGCTTTAGGGAGGTCTCGCTGTGGGAATGAAGACTTCACCAATCAGGGCACCTCTTGAGGTCTCAGTCTTCATCTGAGATGAGTCTCATGCTGGATATCCATAGGATCTCTCCTAGTTCTAACCAGGACTAGTGTCATGTTTACTCACTTATACCAATACCGAGTAGATATTGGTCGATAAGAAAATTCTGATGTTTGTCAAGTCCACCTAAATTTTTCTTAATTTTTCTTAAATGAGAGAATACTGACTGCATTAAGACCCTGAAAAACATATATTTAAGCAAGTGAAGTAGAAGGCAAATGATTAATTCTTAAATATAACATAGTCCTCTCAATTAAAAGTCCCAACAGAATTTACTTTGCTTATAAAAAAAGAACTGTCTTTCAGAGACACTTTGATGAAGACCAGACAGTTTATACTGGAACTTCACGGCCTTTTCAGATTATGCTTCAGATTAAGCAATCTTAACATAGTGGGTTTGAAAATAGATGAATAATTTTTACCTGCCATGGAATACTTCCACACCAGTGCTTCCCCTCTGCTTTACTTCTAATGCATCGGAAGAACAATCTAACAGAGTAAAAAACACAAATAATCAAGGCTGTAAAAATCCATTAAAATGAGATAAATTTGTTTATAATCCAAGGAAATAGCTTACAACTAGATGACACTGGTTTTGGAAGGCTATTTGAAGCCAATCACTCTAATATATACCTTGAAAAATTCTTTGCTTAAAGGTTTTAATGTCCCAGAATATATGAAGAACTTTCACAATGCAACAAGAAGACAATCCAATTAAAAAATGGGAAAAGGACGTAAACAAATATTTCTCCGAAGATATACTAATGGCCAATAAGCACATGAAAAGATGCTCAACGTCATTAGTCATTAGGGAAATGCAAATCAAAACCACAATGAGATACCACTTCACACTTACAAAGATGGCTATTAATAAAAACAGAATATAACAAGTGTTGGAGAGAATGTGGAGAAATTGGAACTCTCGTGCATTGTTGGTGGGAATATAACATGGTGCAGCCACTACTGAGTTCCTCAAAAAGTTAAATACAGAATTACCACATGACCCAGCAATTCCACCCCTAGGTATATATCCAAAGAAACTGAAGACAAAGACTCAAACAGATACTTGTGTACCAATGCTTACAGCAGCATTATTCACAATAGCCAAAGGTGGAAACAACACAAGCATCCATCAACAAATGAATGGAGAATCAAAATGTGATACACACACAAATGGAATAATAGTCTGCCATATGAATGAAGTTATGAGACATGCTGCAATATGATAGAAACTTGAAAACATTATGCTCAGTGAAAATAAGCAAGACACATAAGGTCAAATATTGTATATTACATAGAAGAAAAGACTAGAAGTAGCAAAAAAAAAAATTCACAGTGATAGCAGATTAGGTTACTAGGGAATGGGAGGAGGGGGAAGAGAAATTGTTTATGAAAAAACAAAAAAATTTTTTGCTGCACAAGACATTTAGAAGGACTAGAAAGTAAAAGAATATAGATAGCACGGTAATCAGAGGATATGCAAAGGTGTACTCCTTTTTCTCTGTAAAGCATGACTAAAAGGGAAGCATTGTTCTTCAATGGCTACCAAAACCAGAAAAAGAGAGACTATATGTGCCCCTGATGGGAGACCACAACATTACATATAGAGATATTAAAAAAACACTAAAACAAAACAAAACAAAACACAATTTTTTAAAAATTACAGCAAAACAAACAAAAAACTAATCTGAATTTGGTCAAACCTCTAGATCCAGTTACCAATTTACAGGAAATACAAACAGCAGAGGAACATGTGAAACTAGACCATGGGAATGTGATCAGCCAAATCTCAACAGTGTGAAAAGCTACAGGACAGACAATCTAGTTCCTTCAACAAATAAATGACAAGGGGCGGGGGGAAGGAGGGGAAACTTAAGAGACAAATGACACATCAGTCAATTGGAATTTGTGGCTCCTATTACTTGGGTCATAACTTAAACAAATAAACCAAAACTACTAAAAAAGAAATAACTAAGAATCCATGGAAAGTTGTATATCAGGCAGATTTTTTATGGTAAGAAGGAACTACTACTAACTTTTTCTTAGGTGTGGTATTGAGAATGGGATTATGCTAAGGAAAAAAAAAAAGACTTCAGATTTTTTAGAGTTACATACTGAAATAGCTACAGATGATATATGTTACCTGGGTGGCTTCAAAACCACATGGCAAGGAGTTGTGGGGTTAGCGTAGAAACAAGATTAGCCATGAGTTACTCTTCATTAGCCATGAACTGGTAATTGTTGATGAGATGCATTATTATAGCCTGTCTAGTTTTGTATGTATTTGAAATCTTCCATTAAAAAAAAAGAAATACAAACTTTACTGCCAGTGAATATAATTCCTGCACTACCTGCCCACCATGTCCTTCATCTCTACCCACCAAAGTCTGACCTGTCCGACAAGGTCCAGCTGAGTCATACCTCCTTTGCTAGGTTTGCCCACTGTCCCTCCCCTGTTCATCCATTTTAACACCTCTGTACATCTGCTATATTTTTTCAGTGGTATTACACTTGATTATGCCTGTTGGCAACTAGAGGGCAGTAATCTCTTGATTTCCAGCTATGCCTCACTTTTTGTACATAATCATCAAGTATCACTCAGTGAGATAGAACTGAGAGATTTTTTTTTTGTTACCTAAAATAACTCCTCAAAGATTTTAATCAGTTAAACAGGAGCTTTTAAAACTACAGATTTTATTTACTGTTTTAAATGGGTATATAGGACATGTTCAAGTCCTAACCCACATGATGTTAACATATTTTTAACTAGGATCTCTGAAGATGATATTAAAGTGAGGCCAAACTAACATGGGTGGGCCCTCATCTAATATGACCAGTGTCCTTATAAGGAGAGGAAAATTAGACACAGACAGACAAAGAGACAGCCATGTGACGGAGGCAGAGATTGAGTTATGTGGCCACCAGCCAAGAGACACCGAGAACTGCAGGCCACCCATCAGAAGCGAGGAGGGGCATGGAACAGAGTCTCCCCTTTAAGATGAAACATGGCCAGCTGACACCTTAATTTCAGACATCCAGCCTCCAGAAGACTGAGGCAATAAATTTCTGTTATCTAAGCCAATTAGTCAGTAGTACTTAGTGGCAAACTAAAACAGTAACACACTCCATCAACATATTAAAAAATGAGTGAAAAGTACCCCTTACCATACCCTATCTTCCCAGTTCCCATCTGTATTAGTCAGGGTTCTCTTTTTTTTTTTTTTTTTCTTTTTTCTTTTTTTTTTTTCAGGGTTCTCTTGGGAAACAGAATCAGTAGGAGATATCTGTCAATAATATGAAATTTTAAAAGAGTCTCTCACACGACCGTGGGGATGCACAAGTCCAGGTTCCACAGGCAGGCTGCAAACCAGTGGCTCTGATGAAAGTCGGATGAAAGGTCGTTGATGCGTTTCTGGGAGAAGTTGCCTGTCCAACGAAGAGCTGGGAAATTCTCTTTGAATGTTGAAATCACTTCCGCTTTTAAGTCATTCAACTGATTGGATAAAAGCGCCACCCATTGATGATGTAATCTCCCTGATTGATACAGATGTAATCAGCCATCCACGCGGAAAACTCACTGGTGATTGAAGTCCATAAATGCTCTTGTATTACAATTAGCCCAGTGCTTGCTGGAACAAACACCTGGACACAATTACCTGGCCGAGGTGACACATTAGCCTAACCATCACACCATCCCTCCCAACAGGTCATCACTCTTGTTAGCTTTTTGTTTACCTTTCCAGAGATTTGTTTTTAATGCATATTCAAATCAATATAGATATACAGTCTTTATTTCTTCTTTTTTTCTATACAAATGGGTCCAGCCCCCCTTGTACAAGTTTACCATTTCCCCACAGAGGCTCACACGTTTAAAAAATTTACTGGTTCCCCCATTTTCCCAAAAAGTTATTATATTCGACATGTACAATAAAATTTCTGAGATCCTTTGATGTGCATATAAATTCAAAGTACTAGCTATTAGTAGAGAGTACTGCTACTTATAAAAATGAATCTAGAACAAATTGATGCTGCTGTTTAAAGTGTATCAAGTACTTGAAACCTTTATTGAAAGAACTTTTCATATATAGTATTTATTTTTAAAACCCAAGTCATATTGACTCTTAGGAGAAGGCACAGTGCTAACTGCGTCTACTTAAAATTGTTAATTGGAATCAATCTGGATGGGCTTCTTTGTTCTCAGGATAAAAAAAAATTCTGTTTGTTATGTTTATCAAGTAACAACAAAGAAGGCAGTGGAAATATATTCTCACAGAGAAAGCAAATATGGAGTCTACTATGAGGCAGCAGACCCTAAGTTTTACAGTATATCAATTAGTTATTTTTCAGGAACATAGGTTATAAACAGTGATGACAAAACCAGCTAGAGGAAGTCAAACCTCTTCAACCCTGTCTACTTTGCCAGAAGACAAAGCCTCCCTTCCAACCCAGGCCCACGTTGCCAAGCACATTAACTTCAGCCAGGCTGGGATCCTCTCAGGCTCCAGAACCATGCCCCCTGCTTTGAATCCCAGCCTTTAACCAGCTCTGAAACATCAGCCACCTTACTTGACTGCCCAACAGTATCTAGTTCATATGGTTATTGGGAAGATTAAATGCATTAATTAATGTAAAATTAAAACAATCAGAACAAAATCTGACCCATATTAGGGACTTAAAAAATACTAGCAATCATTCGTTCACTCTTGCCAACTACCTTACTTATTCCTCTATCTATACTTATATTGCTCTGCCAGAAACACTTCCTTGTCCTTTATCTAAAATGTAAAGGTCCCTCAAGGCCAAGTTCAAGTCTCAACTCCCTTCACTTCCTCAGTAATCAGCCTTAATCCCTTACTGTAGGTTTTATAGTCACAGAAGTGCCTGGCATTTGAACACATTCAATTCAGCACCCCAACATATGCAGATCGGACTGTTCGCCACTTTTTGTATGTTTAACTCTTATCCCAATTGTATCCTAGGGTCCTTGGGAGCACAACTTCACTTCTTTGTATTCTCCAGCACTGGTCCATCATACATGGGTTGATGGGGCCTGAGGTCTTTTTGCATGGCTCTGGCTCATGCCCAAATGCCTATCATCAGCCTGCCAATTATATCGTAATTAAGTAATGGCATGCAAAGTTTACCCAATAACCAACTAACTAGCCAGGGAGTTTTCTAGACCTTTAGATTCAAATGTTATTAAAATATTTTGGAGGGGGACAGATGTGGCTCAAATGGTTGGGTGTCCGTCTCCCATATGGAGGGACCTGGGTTCGATCCCTGGTACCTCCCGGTAAAAAAAAAAAAAAAATTTTGGAGAAGTGTATGTGACTCAAGTAATTGGGCCCCTGTCTACCATATGGGAGGTCCTGGGTTTGTTTCCGGGGCCTCCTGGGGAAAGCAAGCTGGCCCACGCGGAGAGCTGGCCTGAACGGAGAGCTGGCCCACGCGGAAAGCTGACGCAACAAAAAGAGACAAAGAAGACAAACAATGAAAGACACAACAAACCCAGGAGCTGAAGTGGCTCAAGCGACTGAGTGCCTCTCTCCCACATCGGAAGTCCCAGGATCGGTTCCCGGTGCCTCCTGAAGAGAAGATGAGAAGAAGAGAAGACAAACAGACAAGAAAGCACACAGTGAATGGACACAGAGAGCAGACAGCGAGCGCAAAAACAATAAGGGGTGGGGTGGGGATAAATAAGTAAATAAAAATATTTTGAACATTCCACTACAAGCACTTATTTTAAAAACTAAAACTTGCTTTACCCATTTATAGACAAAGGAGCGTTTCCATCTATTTTGACCCTATATCCTTGAGAATACAAGCTGTGAGAGAGAGACTGAGAATGAACGTGAATGCCGGAGCTAGATGACAATGTTCAACATTTGTATACTGGGGGTGCCACATCATTTATATCATGGCAAGATTTCTTCCCTTGGATTCTACTGAGATACCATCATGGCTTTGTTTTATTGCCTGAACATAGAGAGTCAAATGCTGGTGAGTGGTACCATCTGGTGTTTAAGTTGGAGAACTGCACACAAATGCAATTACTCTGCAAGGTATGAAAAATGGACATCTTGGCCTCGGTTTACACCACCCTTCCTTTACTCTGCTGCATCTGTCTCCTAGCTGTGTTAAGCTTTAAACACAATGGCATTAATCACAGGATGTAAAGTACTTTAAATTCTTGAAAAGAAATTTGTTTTTGGGAAGGAAAAGCTGTACTTGAGAGCTCAGGGTTCAGCTAAATGCCGTTACTGTCTGCTAAGGAAGCCATCACCATGAGTTTATCTATTTCTGTTTAAAGTTCCAGACTTATGACTTATCAGGGTAACTGGTTTTTTAATTTACAGTGTTATAGAATTGTATTTTATTTGTACTAAAACAACCTTTTTAAGTTCCATTAAGTACCTACTAATAATAGTGTTCTATATTCGGGCTAGAAGAAATACATTTAACATATTTTGTTTGATTGATTGCTATTTTAAAAGAATGACAACCTCTCAGCCTCATCTATCTAGTCTGAAGAATGTTAATGACAAGGTTTCAAAATTCTATCAGCCCAGACCTTTCTCCAGAGATGCTTTTCCAGCTCATTTTACATATTTATAAGACATGACTAGTTCAAAGCTGTATGTATTAGCCACATATACCAATCTCTACTGATATTACTTTTCCTTTTTTCTCGCTTAATGGTAAACTCATCACCCATAACCCCCAACTTAGCAACCATTTACTAAGCACTGACAATATGCTTGACATTACACAAAGTGCATTACCATGGTGTCTCACTAAATCCTCACATCCCAGAGAAGTTGGGGCTACCAGACCACCACTCCATATTAAGAAAATGGAGGAACATTTTTTTTTTCAGCAAGTTTCCTCCAGTCTAACTGCACCCAACTCCACTGCCACTGCCTCCTCAATTCCAGCCCATCATCTTTCACTTAGAGAAAAGCTGGTGTCTGGAATCAGTCAGACCTAGGTTTGAAGCCAGCAAAGCCACTTAAAAACCATAGGGCCTCTGATTCTTTTTCTAACCTCTCTAAATGTTAGTTTCTTCATCTGTAAAAAGGGATATTGAAACGTATCACAAAAGATTCTATGAAGATAAGAGATAATGAGCATGCCATGCAGTAGGCATTCAAGGTAAGCTATTATTTCAGTGGTCTTCTTGCCTCCACTCTCTTCAATTTCTAATCTATCTTCCACAGTTCTCCTTCTAATGCAAATGGGATTTTAAAAATCCTTTAGTGGCTTCCTAGTGCAGGGCTTCTATATAGTAGAGCCCCGTAGTATATAAATGATTTTAAGTGTTGGAAAGACTCAGCCACAGCACTGTAGGCGGCAACTCTGGAACACTTCCGGGAGGCAACCACGGAAGACTGGGCCTCTGGGCTGCTTCCCCCAGCCACCGGGGCAAATGGGCCGAAGTAGTGGACACGGAAGGGATGAATTAGCAGCCAACCAGCCTTCAAGTCCAGGAAACTCTAGCTATGGACCGGGATCTCGGTGGCAGTCGCTGAACTGCCATGGGCCGTCATTGTTCTCCCTGCTCCGGAGCAAACAGCAGGACAGTCCACCCTTTTGGATCCTGCTAGGGTCGGTGGCTGAGCCTCTTCAGGGCCTACCATCCCAACAGCAGTTACAGGGCAGACAACATTGAAATATAAAAATTCATTTCCAGAAAAGCGGATCCGCTTTTTGCACTTTCCTGGAAATCAGATGTACCTACAGGTTCTGAAGTTAATGAAGACAGTATAGATCATTATGCAGTCATGCCACCTTTAGAGCAGTTCATGGAGATACCTAGTATGAACCACAGAGAACTGTTTTTCCGAGATATTGAGTGTGGTGATACAGTGATTGGAAAAATTAGTTCCATTCGGGAATTTGGGTTTTTCATGGTATTGATCTGTTTAAGCAGTGGTATCTTGAGAGCCACACACAACTTAGCAATCACAGCTCTTTGTCCATTAAGAGATGTGCCTTCTCATAGAAACCAAGGGGATTGTTTATCATATTACCAAATTGGTGACATCATTCGAGCTGCAATTAAGAATACTGACAGATATCATGAAAAGCTTGCAGTATCTCTATACAGCTCATCTCTTCTGCCACACCTATCTGGGATTATGTTCGGTGTAATTAATTCTGAAGAGCTGCCTTTGTACTACAGCAAAAATTTCTCTGAAGACGATTTTGCTTCTGCATTAAGAAAGAAACGTTTGCATCTTGGGCTTTAAACTGTGTGAAGATTGGAGTTGATTATTTTAAGGTTGGATGCCATGTGGATGCTATGAATGAATATAATAAGGCTCTGGAAATAGACAAAATATGGAAGCTTTGGTAGCTTATGGAGCATTGTTAGAAGAAAAATTTTTAAATGCTGAAAGTTACTATAAGAAAGCTTTGACTTTGGATGAGACTTTTAAAGATATAGAAGATGCACTACAGAAACTTCACAAATATATGCAGAGAAAAACAAGCTGACAAGGAAGAAAAGTGGAAAACTAAGAAAGTAGAAACAAGTGCAGGGAGTAGATATAGCTCAATGGTTGAGTGTCTGTTTCCCATGTGCAAGGTCATGGGTTCAATCCCCAGTACCTCTTAAAAGAAAAAAAAAAGAAGAAGAAACAAGTGCAGAAAGTTGCAAAAGTTTTGTTTGTTTGTTTGTTTTTGAGGTACTGGCTAGAGATTGAACCCAGGACTTCATATGTGGGAAGCGAGCACTCAACCACTGAGCTACACTGGCTCCCAGAGTTGGGTTTTTGGTTTATTCGCTTGTTTCTTTGTTTTTTGTTTTTGTTTTTAGGAGGTACCGGGAATTGAAACGAGGACCTCATACATGGGAAGCAAGCACTCAACCATGTAAGCTCTTAAAAGAGAAGAGGTTAAAAAAGAATCATCTTCTTCCTCTTCAAGTGTTTCTTCTTCTGATGAATCAGTTTCTTCATCATTCTCCTCTGGTCACAGAAGACAAAAAAAATGGAAGAGAAACCGTTTAGAGTCTTCTCACAGTTCCAAAAGGCATTCAAGGCGTCTTCAAATCAGATACATCAGAATAGAAAAGATGAGTGCTATCCACTTCCAACCAATATTTCAATATCTTTTTTTCAACAAAAACAAGATGTAGAAAAGCAAGATACGTTACCATATCAAAAGACAGGTAAAAGAGAAAGATAGATACCCTCTCTCTTCATCCTCAGTTGAAATTCCAGATGATTTTGGAGGTAGGTCTGATAATCCAAGGGATTTGTACAAAAGCTATAAATCTCAGGCAGATAGTAGCAAAACAGAAAAGCCAAGTAAATCAGAAATGCATATTTCTAGTAGGAAATTCAGATGACAAGATAAACAAAAGTTTATGGTTATATAAGATTTGGAAAGGATATAGAGGGAAGAAAAGAGCATTATAGAAGGTGGGAGCCAGGTTCAGTATTCCACTTCACCAGCAAGCTCAGACTACCCTTGGAAGTCAGCTGACAAATATAAAAAATGTACTTATTTGGGGTCACTTGACTTTAGTAGACATGAGCAAAGATATCATCCAAATACAAATCAAGGAGAATATGAAAGGGAGGTTGATTATGGGGAGAATATTAAAACAGAGGTTTCAGAAGATGGACTAAATAGCAAAGAGCAATCAGAAAGTGGAGTTAAAAATTTTTACCTCAAAATTTGCTCAATATATTTAATCAGATAGCTAAATTTGAGAAAGAAAAAGGAAATAAGCCAAAAAAATTTATATGCCAAGGATAGCAACACCATTACAATAAAGAAAATTTTTTTTTAAATTGTGTCATAACGGTCCAGTTCAAAAGACTCTGCTCCTAAAGTTATTTTATTTGTAGAGATTGCAGAGAACAGGTGCCTTTTAGCATTTCTCAAATTATTTCAGCTACAGATCCCCTTTTCACAATCTGATTTTGACTTTTCTTGTGTGTATTTATGTATAGTATTTCTTTCCCCAACTGACAATTTAAACTTCACCCAAAGATAATTCTCTGAAAGAATTGTTTCTTCACTGTATGATGATGTATGAGAATGTCTGGAAGTACCTTATCCTTCCTGCTGGTTATTAAATTTGTGCATTGAACACTTGAAAAAATAAAGGACATCTGACCTCAAGCACTAGAGGCTTACCAGCTCTACTCTACCAGCAAAAAATAATAAGAAAATTAATTTCTCTCATTCCATTTACAGTAGCATTAAAAAACATAAGCACTGAGGAATAAATTTAACAAAAAGGGTGTAAGACTTCTATAATGAAAACTACTCAACAATGCTACGAGAAATTTAAAAGTCATCCATGCTCACGGGTTGGAAGACTCAATATTGATAAGACATCAGTTCTCGCCAAATTGATCTATATAGATTCAATGCAATCCCAGAAGTTTTCTGTGGAAATTAACAAGTGGATTCTATATTTTATATGGAAAGGCAAAGAACCTAGAAGAGCCAAAAAAGTCTTGGGGAATAAAAAGCTGGAAAACTTGGACTATTTTATCTAACTAATTACATAAAGACAGGCAAATGGATCAGTGGAACAGAGAAGTCCAGAAATGGACCCACACGTACAGGGCTAATTGATTTTTTTTTTTAAAGATTTTATTTATTTATCCCCGCCCCCATTGCTGCTTGTGCTCACTGTGTCCATTTGCTGTGTGTTTTTCTGTGTCTGCTTGTCTCCCTTTGTTGGGTCGTCCCGCTGTGTCAGCTCACCGAGCCACGCCAGGAGGCCCCGGAAATCGAACCTGGGGCCTCCCATATGATAAACGGGAGCCCCATCGATTGAGCCACATCCGCTTCCCCTAAATGATTTTTTTTTTTTTTAAAGATTTTATTTATTTATTCATTTATCCCCCCCTTGCTGCTTGTGCTCGCTGGGTCAGCTAACCACGCCGTGCGGGCGGGCTTGCCTTCACCGCCTCCCATATGGTAAACGGGAGCCCTACTGATTGAGCCACAGCCGCTTCCCATCCTAAATGATTTTTTACAAAGGCACTAAGGCATTGCAATGGGGAAAGAAAAGTCTTTAAAAAAAAAAAAAAAATGGTGCTAAAACAATTGGATAAAATATAAAAAAACAAATGAACCTGTACTCCTACTTCACATAATACACAAAATTAATTTGAACCAGATCACAGAGCTAAATGAAAAAGGTATAGAAAAATATAAAGCTTTTAGAAGAAATATATTAGAGAATATATTTGTGAACTTTGGAGTAGGGAAAGATTTCTTGTAGAGAAAACAAAAAGCACAAACCATAAGAAATGGTAAACTCAACTTCATAAAAATTAAAAGCTTGTCTTCTTTAAAACAGTTAAAATGCTTAATGGGCACAGAGTTTCTGTTTGGGGTGATAGAAAAGTTTTACTAATGTGTGGCGATGATGGTAGCACAACATTGTGAACGTAATTAATATTATTGAACCGTATACTTGAAAGTGGTTAAAATGGGAAACTTTTAAGTTGTGTATATGTTACCACAATAAAATTTTTTTAAAAGAATGAAAACTATGGATTGGGAGAAAATACTTGCAATACATATATTTGCCAAAGGACCTGTATAGAGAATATATAAAGAACTCCTACAAATTAATAATACAAAGACAAACAATAGAATTTTTTTTTTTTTTTTTTAAAGATTTTATTTATTTATTCATTTATCCCTCCCTTGCTGCTTGTGCTCACTGGGTCAGCCAACCACGCCGTGAGGGCGGGCCTGCCTTCACCAGGAGGCCCCGGGAACCGAACCCGGGGCCTCCCATATGGTAAACGGGAGCCCTACTGACTGAGCCACAGCCGCCTCCCACAATAGAATTTTTTAAATAGGAAAAAAAAAAAAAAATTCCCAAGAATTACACAATATGTTCCATTTATGTAACTTTTTTTTTTATTCGTATGCCACTTTTTTGGGTAAGAAATATTGTCAACTATACATATATATGTGTGTGTTTGTGTGTGTATATATATATATAAAATATATATTACTATAGTAAAAACACATTTTTACAGACTTCCCAGTTCATTTAAAGCTTCATTTTACAGTCATTCATATGAAAACTTCCTAATATGGAATGTCTATTTAGAAACAATTTCTCACCGGGATTCCAGTGTTCTAGATCAGAAATGCAGAAATCCTTCTTCAGTGCAATGTCTGACTTTTTTTTTTTTTCCCAGGAGGTACTGGGGATTGAACCTGGGACCTCATACATGGGAGGCAGGCTACACCTGTTCCCCAATGTCAGACATTTTACCTCTCTTCATTCATGTTTTTTAATATTTTTGAAATGACAAAATTTTAGGAATGGAGGACAGATGCTTGGTTGCAGATCGGGGTGGGATGAGAGGAGTTGCAGTGGAAGGGGGAGAAGAAGGCATGAGATGGATGTGGTTACAAAAAGGCAACTCCAGGGATCCTGTGGTGATGGCACTGATTCAGTACCCCTATTGTAGTAGTGGATATGCAAAACGACATGTGGGATAAAACTGTATAGAACTAGATACGCATAGGAATTAATTCAAATAAAACTATTTTTACAAATAAGATCGGTGGATTGTATCAATGTCAATATACTGGTTGTGATATTACTTAAAAGTTCTGCATGGGAAGCGGCTGTGGCTCAATCAGTGGGGCTCCCGTTTACCATATGGGAGGCCCCGGGTTCGGCTGGTGAGGGCAGGCCCGCCCGCACGGCGTGGTTGGCTGACCCAGCGAGCACAAGCAGCAAAGGGGGCGATAAATGAATAAATAAATAAAATCTTTAAAAAAAAAAAAAAAAAAAAAAGTTCTGCAAAATGTTACCACTGAGGAAACCAGGTGAAGTCTTCAGGGGATCTCTCTGTATTCTTTATAACTGCATGTGAGTCTACAATTACCTCAATAAAAAGCTCAATTTAAAAAAAACTGGCAAAAGATTTAAACTGACACTTCACAAATGAAGATATACAGATGGCAAGTTACAAGGCACATGTAACAAACTGTGATAGATTCATAAAATGGAATTCAATGCAGCAATAAAAAAGAATGAAGAATTGATACACACAACAACACAGATGAATTTCACATTAAGTAAAAGAAGCCAGGCACAAAAGAACATATACAATATGAGTTCATTTATATTAAGTTCAGACACAAGCAAAGTAAATAGATAGTAATAAAAACCAGAACAATGGTTGTGTATGCAGGGGTCGGGGGGTACTGACTAGAAGGGGACCTGATGGCACTTCCTGGGGGCATGGCAACATTCTACAGTTCGACAGGATTTTATGGGTGGGTGTACACATTTATCAAAACTCAACTGGTTGAATACTTTAGATCTGTGCATCTTATTATATGCATAGCTCAATTAAGAAAAATAGTGGTACTGGCAATACTCAGGCATGTAAAAATTGCAAAGATGGTACTCAGATGCTTATAGTTTTGGGGGGAAAAATGATCTAGAATATAGAAATTTCGAACTGCATAGAATATTATACAAAAACCTTCACATCTGGCCCCTGCCTTCCTGGCCAGCCTAATCTCTGAAGTCTGCACTTAAACATATACTAAACTATTATCAAACTAAATGCTCACAATTCCCTGAAGATGTCATGTAACTTCTTTCCTCTGTACCCTAATGCAGGGCATTAATCCATCAAATATAACCCCTCTCTTATCCCTCCCTGCCCATCCTCTGAGTTCCCATAAAAAGGAAGGAAAACTAGTATTTATTGAGTAGTTAAATATGTTCAATATTTTTACATATTACCTTGTTCTGTTAGTGGAATGAGAAAGTCAAGAGTGCAAGTTAGTGACCACTGGTGCACTGAAGTTATTGGCTACTTGAGAATTGGCGAAGGACAATGATAGAGCAATTTATCCTGAAATTACCCAGCTGTCAGGCTTAAGATTAACCAGTTGCTCAACAGTTAGTTAGGGAGTCATCACAGCCCCGAGATAATAAATATAGAAATATTTGTTTTTCCAAAATGATTTTAAAAGAAGTCAATCCTAGGAAAACATATATGGCTGCAACTCTTTCAGGAAAAAAAAAAACAAATACATTTAGATGTTACTCTTGGACACTTACTTGTATTCTTTCTTGCCTTGTGGTGGAAGCAAACCCTGAAGCTCTACCACAAAGTCTTCGTGCAATAAACAATGAGAAACAGGAATGCTAGAGAAAAAAAAATTGAAAAAATTTTTGATTTAGGAGGCAAGAAATATAGTCAAAGTCAGATCCAAACTATGCTGAAGAGTCCATGTATGACCTCCACTAGGTTTGTAAATTCCATACATTTTTATATCTATGGGCATTCCTCTGAAGAAAGGGTCCATAGCTTTCATGTAAAATGCCTCGAGTAAAGCACCACAATAACTACATCTTTTTCCTGATAATTCAAAAGTTTAAAATTACACTGTGCTAAGTGAACTGTATACTGTGATACCCTGGGAATGACTGAAATATCTAAGGCTGGCTTGGAGGCCCCAGATGAAATTTCCCCAGGTCCTTCCATCACCCTTTTTCTAATAACCTATTAGTTGTCACTTAGTGTTATTCACTTGTCTAAATTTAACAACACTCTACTAATTTGATTCACGTTTAATATAAGTTTTTTAACTCTGCTCTCCCAATTTATTACCAAAAAAAGGAGTATATATAACATTTGAGTTATATATAGGTTTGAGTGCAGGTCTAAAGTATTTTCATTTGAGCTGTGGCACCTTTCTTTTCTTCTTCTTTTTGCCATTCTGATTATCAAATATATTCCAAATAAATTTCTTCAGGTCAAGTATTATTGCACTAGTTTGTATAGCAGTATATTTGTATAAATGGCACTCTGTATATAAAGGTATGCCTCTTAATATAAACCCAAGTTCTTATGCCACCATTAATACTCAATTCCTGTGAATCTGAACATGTTTCCATGCTCTCATGAAACTTTAGCTGGGTACTGAACCTAAGAAGCTCAGTATACTTAGAAATCAAAAATAAATAGTAAACCCTGATATAATGACATGTTGATCCAAATTATGAGTATTTTTGGTTGGTCCCTTCTATCTTAAGATTTGACACTTTTAGTCAAAATCCCAGTGATTTCTTTCAAATAGGAAAAACAACTTATTGGAGAGCTAAGAAAATAATGTGTCTAAAACTTTACTTTCTAAATCTGAAAAAGAATGCAAAGTCTTTCACTTAGTATCAAAGTATAACAAAGATACAAATCATCTAAATCATTTAAGGGAAGCATGAGAAATTAACATACATGTTGAAAGGACACTGTATTTCCTAGTATTGATATCCATTTTGTGCCTCTCATATGACTTTATCAAGTTCAGCTTAATAGAGAGCAAGATAAAATGCTTAAAGATGTGACCGTTTTAAAATTCACATACAGAGATTGTGTGCTTTAAATGGGTGATACTTGTTATTGTGAAAACATTAATAAATGATGAAGATAGCATTAACTTTTGTTCCTTTAGAGACGATGCTTAATATTTCTGGGCCTCAGCTTTCAATTCTGTGAAACCAAAGAACTGGATCAGATCTGTGATGTTTCTTTCAGTGTTAATGCCTAAAATAGCATGGTTTTTTGAATTATCAATCTCACCACTTAGATGCACAGAATCCAATTAAAAGGGGGGGGGGGGCTGACACTCTGTTCACCAGTGTTTAAACCAGTATGAAACAGCGACAAGTCATCTTCCACTGTGCCAGGGTGTCCTCAGTTCTTAAATAGGAGGGCAAGTCCGGGCAGGAGAAGTGGATGGTCAAAACCTAACAGGCGACTAGAGACCGAGAGATGGAAGGGACTGGAAGGATCCAGGTGTAGCCTGATCCTCTATTTTATAGGTGGGGGATCGGCAGCCCAGTGCCAGCAGTGACCGAGCCGGGGGCCCACCGTCCAGCCCCGCTTTCCCTACCACGCCACACGGCCATTTACCAGCTGCTTTAAGGGCTGCCCTGGCCTCGCAGACCCACCCTCCCAGCCCCTGCGGCAGAGGGACTCGCGCGCAGCTCGGCGTCTACTCACTCGGTGGCCCGCACGAAGCCGCACGCGTCCGCCCGGCACACGTAGAAACTCTTTCCTTTATTTGGGCCATCGCGAATCCCAGTCTTCAGAAAGCAGAGGGTTCCTGAAGAGAGATGGAGGTCAACAACGATTACGCCGCCGCTAGATCGACAGACCCTGGGGAACCCCAACACCCGGGCCCCTTACCGTGCTCCGGGCACGTAACTACTTCCATCATGCGCCCTCTCCCCAATTCCACGGAGCCCCGCCCCCGGCGCCTGCTTCCGCCTCTGTACTCCGCCCCTTCTCATTCAGAAACCAATCCCCATTCGCCTCCCGTAGATTTAGCCCCTCCCTCATCACTCACTAGCCAAGGTTCTAAACCCACCGTGGCTATTATCAGCCAATCATATAGGAAGTTTCACTTGCTTACAACCAATCAGCGCTGCCCTCAGGCTTGACGCGCGCCTAAATCAAATCTTAGGTGAGTGGGCATTGGCTGAGGAGGGGGCGTGGCTGAAGCTGAAGGGCTGTTTAGAGGCTGGCGCGGCCTCCACAGGTCCTGGAAGAGGAAAGGACGAGACTGAGGGTGAGGTCGCCTCTAGATCTAGAGGCGGCTCTAGAGGAAGCACGATTTACAAGCTGGGGAGAGGAGCTTCGCGGTCGTCTCTGAGCCAGAGCTTGGCGTTTGTGGGCTCTGCCTTTGTCCTCGGTCACCGGGGGGCGGGGAGGGGATATTTAGGAGCAGCCACTGACTTTCCGGCGCTGAAGTGATGGTTTGGGAGGCTGCGAAGTGCGGAGTCTTCAATAGAGCAAGCATAAAGACTGCTCTAGGGTCCCACAGCAATCCTTTAAATTTGCCTAGCGCTTTAGACTTGACCCTGCAACCGGGTGAGATAGGTAGCACTTTGTGGAAAACCCCGAGACTCATAAAGAAGTCTGAGTGACTCGCCCAAGGTCATGGAGTTAGTAAGCGGCAGATCTGCGGACAGGTGCATGGGTATCAATTCCAGGCTCGGTGCCATCTGGACCACGAAGCTGCCTCCGGTGGGATGTTTGTTCTCTAGGCGCACTCTTAGTTTAAGAGCATTAAAGTTAGAAGTGTCAAGACGGAAACTACAGGGGCTAAGGGGGATTCCACTCTGTACCTTTTGTATCTTCTGCCTTTTTCTTCTAGTATGCATTTGTAATTTTAAAAATCAAGGATAAAGTTAAATAAAGTAAAGGGGGACTGTATTTGAAATCTTAAATCCATTACCTAAAAAGATGTGGGGGGAGGCGATAGAAATCAGAGATTTATTGCAATAGATTTATTGCAATAGAGATATCCGGACGTATGGTATGGCAGTAGGACAGAAAACTGGGAATCTAGGAAATCTGAGCTCTATGATAAATGGGAATGTCATGGAGGGGTGTGGAAGGGAGGAGACAAACCTGAGGTATCATTCATTAATTAAATATTTATTAAATAGTTTTTGTGTGTGCCCATTGTGGACTAGGTACTTTAGATAGATAAAATTCATTTATTCATACACACACAGAAGTTTAATGCAACTGTTCTCACCACAAGGAGTGTACTCAATAGAAGACAACTAATAGATAATGAACAATTAAATAACAGTATAAAAGAGTATTTAAATACCAAGTTAAGAGAGGTTAGCAGTAAACTCTACAGGGCTAAAGAAAAATGAGTCTGGAGTTTCCAAAGTAGAGTTAGTTTATGCATAACTACCCCCTCTGAAACTCCTATAAATAAATTTAGTAATGACAGGAACAAAAATCAAATCAACAAATGGACAGGCGGTTTAAATATTCTCAGACTGTAAGTCTTTCATTGAGAGATTTTATATACATTTTTAATAATGTATATTATTAATATATAATAGATATTAATTATCTATTACATAATTACAATATAGAAGTAGAACGTGAATACAGAATTTGCAGGAAGGAGCATTTAATTCTTTCTTGAATAACATCTTTTGGAAAAAAAAAAAAAAAAGCAAAATCAGGGCCTTTTAGATATCTTCCTCTGCAAGTACCTATGTCAATATCTCAGATCTAACCCCATCAAGGTATGCACAGCCAAATCACAGAAAAGGGGAATATTTCTCCAGTGAATCTGGGATATGTTTAGGCCTTGGATAGCACATCCCACCTAATCATATTCAGAACAGTTAATAAAACAAACAGATTGACGTTGCTCTTCTTTGCTACAATTGGAAACATTTTAAAAATTAATTTTTATGCCTGTTTGGCATAAACTAATGAATTATACAATATACACTTTTCAAAATATACCCATATATTTGTTTTAATTTGAATTAGCCTACAGACTACTGGGAAGACCTTTGGAGAATGTTTTGTCAACCTCTGTTTTAGGTAAAATTGAGAGTTTGAATTTGAATTTTTTTTAAAAAACATAATTTATTCCAAATGAATACCTAGGTTATACACCAGAGAAAAATGGTTTTAATTAACAGGTTAACAGTCCAATAAATTATATCAATATGGGGCTGGTTGAAAGCAAAGTATATGATGGATTTTTCTAAAATGGGATGGTTGTAATGGTTGTGCAACTGTATAAATTTATTACAACTGATAGAGCTGTACACTTTAAAGAGGTGAATTTTTTTAAAAAATGTCTTTTTATTACAGAAGTTGTGAACTTACAAAACAATCATGCACATGTGTAGAATTCCCATATAACAACCCTTCACCAACACACTACATCGCTGTGGAACATTTGTTACAGATTTTGAGAAAATATCATTAGACTGTTAACCACTAACTATGGTCCAAAGTGTATATTTGACATATTTTTCCCATACCCCTCTATTATTAACACAGTACATCTTTGGCATTGATGCAAGAATATTACAGTATTGCTGTTAACTATCGTCTACAGGTTACATTATTTGTATTTTTCCCATGCTTCTCTGCATTCCCACCACCCTGCAATATTGACGTACATCTGTTGTAGCTCACAGAAGGACAACCTTGCATTTGTACTATTAACCACAATTCAAAAAGGTGAATTTTTTTTTTAGGTTCTGACAAAATGTTTAATCAAAAAGGTGAATTTTAAGGTGTCTAAATTATACCTCAATAAAACTTAAAAAAAAACAAAACAAAAAAAACTAGGGTAGCTCATTCTCAATGGCAGATAAAGGATTTTTCTCCAATGAGATTATGTTTCCTGAAATAAGTGCTTTTGCATGTATTATCACATTTAATTCTCATAGCTGCCCTAGCAGTGGGTTTTCTTTTGTCCCATAGAGCAGTTAAGGACCTTGTCCAAAGGCAAAGTCCCTAGAACTTTAGAACTAGACTTGGCCCACATCAGGGGCTGGAACCATTTCTCGAGACTCCCAGTCCAGTTCTTGGATTTTCATGAAGCACAAATCATTCAGTGAGTCATTCAAATATTTAACCTACACATAGCCAAGCATTCAGATGTCTGATTGGTATAAAAGAAGTGGCTCAACAAATTTAAGACAAAAACAAGAAACAAAAAAACCCCACACCAAGTCCTGCCATTTTATAAATGATCACTAGGTAGCAGTATATTAACATAAAAGCCTATCAGAAGGTCCGCCCTCTATATCTGTTTTGTTCTTTTCACTTAAAGATATGTCATAATAATTCAATTTCATTTCATTTTATGCCTTTTGCCTATATGACTATTTTTAACTTATCCTTTGACACAGACACAGTCAGGATGTTATTAAAATGAGGATAAATCTGTTATAATTTGAAAAGCCAAGAGACTTTACAAGTTCTTTTGTTGTACCAGTATTTTGTGTTATTTGATTCTGAATTTCACTGTTTTTAAAAGAGATCCTAAAAGTGGTTAAAAACAGGTTCTTCATCTTCTTTTTGTAAGTAAGCAATTCAATAATCTTTTAGTAAATTTTCAGAGTTGTACAACCACTACCACAACCCAGTTTTAGAACATTTCCATCACCACCAAAAATTCTCTCAAGCCTGTGTGCAGCTAATCGCCACAACCACCCCTAGCCCCAGGCAATCACTGATTTGCTTGTGGTCTCTATAAATTTGCATTTTCTGGACATTGCATATAAATGGAGTCATATAATAAGTAGTCCTTTGCCTCTGGCTTCTTATACATAACCTAATGCTTTGGAGGTTCATCCGTGTTTTAACATGCATCAGAATTTCACTCCTATTGCTGAATAATATTCCATTGCATCCACGTACCACTTGATGGACATTTGAATCGTTTCCACTGTGGGGTTATTATGAATAATGTTGCTATGAATGTACAAGTCTTCATGTAAATATTTGTTTCCATTCCTTTTGGGTAGATATCTAGGAAAGGAATTGCTGGGTTCTATGGTGAGTCTATGTTCAAAAGAAAATGCTAAACTTTTCCAAAGTGAATGCACCATTTTACATTTCCACTGGTAATGTAGAGGGTTCCCTTTGCTCCACATCCTCACCAACATTTGTTATTGTCTTTTTTTATTATTGTCATTCTAGTGGGTGTGGTTTTAATTTTCATTTCCCTAATGACTATTGGTGCTTATTAGCCATCATCTTCCTCTTTTCAAATGGGCTTAAAAACACTTTTCCCCTAAAGGTTTGTATGGAACTTAAACCAAAACTTAAGTAAAAAATGACATTTAATTTTTACTAATCCAAGGAGATCAAAATATATTGATGGTTTGTATAATGTTAAAAAAACAAGATTGTATAGATACTATGATTATAGTTATGTCAAAAATCATTTTTAAACTAAAACTGCATATTGTATGATTGCATTTATATACCTCTGGGAGTCTGGGTTGGGAGATGGGTACTGTTTTCATTTTCTGTAACTAGCATGTACTGCTCTTATGATATAAAAAAAATTCAATAAAGGCATTAAAGGCAGATGCAAGAACAATCCAAGATTGCACTGGAATAGCTCAAGTAGGGTGTAGCACTCTTGTAAAATAGGGGAGAAGGTATAGAAGTCGTCCAAGGGAGCCACTTTGGGAACCTGCAGACCAGGAGAGTACTACATGCATTGTCTAAGAGGGACTAGCGACAGAGCGACAAAGAGGCCAAAGGGAAAACCGTGAGTTGATGCCCACATGGCTGGGAATGCCACCCACCCTACCCCCAGGTGAACAGCCTTGGTAAAGCCTGTGGCTGAACATCCAACAGAGAGGGGAAAGGACATATTCCTTCCTGGGAAGAAGGAGGGTGCAGCTGAAGGCTGAGTGTAGTTTCTCTTCAGCTATTGTAACTACCATAACTCAAATTGCTGGTTTGGAAGAGCTAGATAGTGGAAATCGAAGGATTAATCTCCCTGGAAGGGTTTGCAGAGGATAGCCACCTGCTAGCCATCCAGGAAAGTAAAGGAAGACAGCTTTTCTCTCCCTTTTCTTTCCCAGGTATCCTAGAACTAATCTATGCCCCTTTTGTGGCTCTCTGCCCCTGTTTTGATAACTTAAACAGGGCAATCTTAAAAAATTAAACCAAAAATCAAAGAAAGGCTGTGAAATAAAACCCCTAGGCAAGAGAGAGAAATTGATCAACAGAGTAAAATCACCAACACAATGAGATGCCTAGATATCAACAAAAGATAACAAGCCATACTAAGAAACAGGAAGGGATAGCCCAGCCAAAGGAACAAACCAAGAATCCAGATGAGACACAGGATTTAAGACAACTAATCAATGATGTTCACACAAACTTCCTGAATTAAGGAGATGAAGGAAAATATGACTAAAGAGATAAAGGATATTAAAATGACACTGTGAGAATAAAGAAAAATTTGAAAGCCTGCAAAAAAAGTAAAAGAGCTATGGTAATGAAAGACACAATAGATGAGATTAAAAATAAATACATTAGCATATATAACATCAGATTTGAAATGGTAGAAGAATGAATAATGAAATCGAGGACAGAACATTTGAACTTGGAAAGATTGGAGAACAGACAGAAAAAAGAATGGAAAAAATTGGGCAGGGTCTCAGGGATTGAATGACAACATGAAATGCACAAATATGAGCATTATAGGTATCCCAGAAGGAAAAGAGGACAGAAAAGGGGTAGAAAGAATATTTACGAAAGTACGGACTGAAAATTTTCCAACCCTTATGAAAGACATGAATATCAATATTCAGGAAGGACAACATGGGAAGCGTGTGTGGCTCAAGCAGTTGAGTGCTCACCTTCCAGATGGGAGGTCCCACATTTGGTTCCTAGTGCCTCTTGAAGAAACAAAAACAAACAACAAGCAAAACAATGGAAAATGGAAAAACCAACTCAGAAAAGCTGATGTGGCTCAGTGGTTGAGAGCCAGCTTCCCATATCCCTGGTTCAATTTCCAGCTCCTAGTACCTCCAAAAAAAAAAAAAAAAAAAAAAAAAAGGACAATGTATCCAAAGCAGAATAAATTCAAAATAGACCTATTCCAAGACATCTTCTATTCCAAATGTCAAAGGCCAAAGATAAAGAGAGAATTCTGAGAGCAGCAATGTGTTACTTACAAGGGAGCCTCAATAAGGGTAAGTGCCAATCTCTCATCAGAAACCATGGAGGTGTGAAGGCAGTGATGTGATATATTTAAGGCACTGAAAGAAAAAACCTGCCAGTAAAGAATTCTTCATATGGCAAAAGAATCCTTCAGAAATGAAGGTGAGTTTAAAGTCTTCACAGACAAACAAAAACTGAGACAGTTTGTTACCAAAAGATCAGATCTACAAAAGATATTAAAGGATGTGTTACAGCCTGAAAGGAAAAGACAAGGGCAAGAGGTCTGGAGAAGAGTCTAGAAATGAAAAATATAAGTAAGAGAAACCAAAAGTGTTAGAAGACAGACAATAGTAAGATATGACAACATAAAGCCAAAGGATAAGATGGACAAATAATGCCTTTACAGTAATACCATTGAATGTTAATGGGTTGAACTCCCTAATTAAAAGACATAGACTGGTAGAATGGATTAAAAAAAAAACATGATCTATTTGTTGTCTACAAGAGACTCAACTCTAATGCAAGGCCACAATCAGGCTGAAAGAGAAAGGTTGGACAAAGTTATTCCATGCAAATAATAAAAGCTGAAATAGTGATATGAATATCAGATAAAAATATATTTTAGATGCAAAACTGTTATAAGATATGAAGAAAGTTACTATATATTAATAAAAGGGACAATTCACCTAGAAGAAATAACAATAATAAATATGTATGCACTTAACATAGGTACCCCAAAATATACGAGACACACACTGGCAAAACTGAAGGGAGAAATTGTTGTCTCTACAGTAATAGTTGGAGACTTGAAAACACCACACTCAGCATTAGATAGAACATCTGGACAGTGGATAAATAAAGAAACTTAAGAGCTTGAATAATACAATAAATGACCTAGACCTAATAGACATTTGTAGAGCATTATACTCCAAAATAGCAGGATACACATTCTTCTCAAGTGCTCATGGATCTTTCTCCAGGATAGATGATATGCTGGAACATAAGTCAGATCTCAATAAATTTAAAAACATTGAAATTATACAAAGCACATTCTCTGATCATAATAGAATAAAGTTGGAAATTAATAACAGGTAGAAAAAGGGAAAATTCACGAGTATATGGAGATTAAACAATACACTCTTAAATAATCAGTGGATCAAAGAAGTTGCAAGAGAAATCAGTAAGTACCTCAAAACAAATGAAAATAAGAGTACAACATATCAAAAGTTATAGGATACAGTAAAGGCAGTACTGAGAGGAAAATTGAGAGCCCTCAATGCTTATATAAAAAAAGAAAGAGTTCAAATCAAAGACCTAACTGCACACCTGGAGGAACTAGAAAAAGAAGAGCAAACCAATCCCAAGGCAAGCAGAAAGAAAGAAATAATAAAGATTAGAACAGAAATAAATGGAGAATTAAAAAAATAGAGAAAATTAACAGAACTAAAGTTGGTTCTTTGAGAAGAACAACAAAATTAACAAACCCTTAGCTAGAGGAACAAAGAAAAAAAAAAGAGAAAAGAGAAGGGGGATGTTACCACTGACCCTGCAAAAATAAAAGAGATCATAAGAGAATACGACGAGCAACTGTACACCAATAAACAAGATAGTGTTGATGAAATCGACAAATTCCTGGAAACTCAACGAACAAACCACGTTGACCCTAGAAGAAGTAGAGATCTCAACAAACCAAAAACAAGTAAGAAATCTCAACAAACCAAAAACAAGCAAAGAAATTGAAGCAGTTATCAAAAACCTCCCCAAAATGAAAATCCCAGGACCAGATGGCTTCATAGGTGAATTCTATCAATCACTTAAAGACCTAATACCAATCTTCTCCAAAAAATTGAATAGGAAGGAAGGCTACCAAATTCATTCTATGAATCTAACATTACCTTAATACCAAAGCCAGATAAAGATACTATGAAAAAAGAAATCACAACCAATTTCTTTAATGAATATAGATGCAAAAATCCTCAACAAAATACTTGCTTACTGAATCCAAAAACACATTTAAAAATTACACATCATGATCAAGTGGGCTTTACAGGTATGCAAGGATGTTTCAACATAAGAAACTCAATCAGTATAATACACCACATTAATAAATTAAAGAAGAAAAATCACACGATCATCTCAATAGATGCAGAAAAGGCATTTGACAAATTACAACAACCTTTCTCAATTAAAAAAAAAAAAACCACACTCCAAAAGATAGGAATAGAAGAAAACTTTCTCAATATGATAAAGTGCATATAGGAAAAACCCACAGCTATTATTGTTCTCAATGGTGAAAGACTGAAAGCTTTCCTGCTGAAATTGGAAACAAGACAAGGATGCCCACTCTCTCCACTGTTATTCAATATTATGCTAGAAGTTCTACCTAAAACAATTAGGCAGGAAAAAGAAATGAGAGGCACCAAATATGAAAGGAAAAAGTAAAACTTTTGCTATTTGCTGATATGATCCTATACTTAGAAAATCCTGAAAAATCCACAAAACAACTACTAGAACTAATACATGAGTTCAGCGATGTGGCAAGATATAAGATTAATACACAAAAATCAATAGCATTTCTATACACTACTAATGAGCAATATGAGGAGGAAATCAGAAAAAAAATTCCATTTACAAGAAAGACTAAAAGAACCAAATATTTAGGAACAAATTTAATCAAAGACCTAAAGGACCTGTATTCTTTTGCTGAAGAAAGTAAAGATAATCTAAATAAATGGAAGGATATTCTGTGTTCATGGGTTGGATGACTAAATATCATTAAGATGTCAATTCTACCCAGACTGACCTATGGATTTAATACACAATCCCAATAGAAATTCCAATAGCCTTCTTTGTAGAATTGGAAAAGCCAACTATCAAATTTATTTGGAAGTGCAAGTGTCCCCAAAGAGCCAAATATATCTTCTTAAGAAAGAAGAATGAAGTTAGAGGACTCTCACTTCCCAACTTTAAAGCATATTATCTACCTACTGTGGTAAAAACAGCATGGTACTAGCATAAAGATAGACAGATAGACCAAGGTAATTGAATAGAGAGTTTGGAAATAAACCTTTGCATCTATGATTTTTGACAAGCCTGTTAAACCCACTCATCTGGGTCAGAACAACCTATTCAAAATATGGTGCTGGGGAAACTGGAAATCCATATCTAAAAGAAAGAAAGAGGACCCGTATCTCATACCTTATAAAAAATTAATTCAAAATGGATCAAGGACCTAAATATAAAAACTAAAACAATAAAACTCCTTGAAGAAAATAGGGAAACATCTTCAAGATCTTGTGGTAGGTGGTAGTTTCTTGGACATTATACCCAAGGCATGAACAACAAAAGAAAAAATAAATAAATGGGACTGCTTCAAAATTAATCACTTTTTGTATTTCAAATGATTTTATTAAAAAGATGAAAAAGCAACCATCTCAATAGGAAATAATTTCTTTGGAAACCACATATCTGACAAGGATTTGATTACCATGTTATATAAAGAGATCACACAAGTTCACTACAAAACAAGAAGCAACTTAATTGAAAAATGAGCAAAAGAATTGAATTGACATTTTTCTGAAGTGGAAATACAAATGGCCAAAAAGGCACATGAAAAGATGCCCAAGATCACTAGCCATTAGGGAAATGCAGATCAAAACTACAATGAATATCCTCTCATACCATACAGAATGGCCATTATAAAAAATACGGAAGGGAAGCGGCTGTGGCTCAATCAGTGGGGCTCCCGTTTACCATATGGGAGGCCCCGGGTTCGGTTCCCGGGGCCTCCTGGTGGGGGCAGGCCTGCCCGCGCGGCGTGGTTGGCTGACCCTGCGAGCGCAGGCAGCAAGGGGGGGATGAATGAATGAATAAATAAAATCTTTAAAAAAAAAAAAATACGGAAAACTACAAGTGCTGGAGAGGATGTGGAAAAATAGGAACACTCCTTCACTGTTGGTGGTAGTGTAAAATGGTGCAACCTCTGTGGAAGATGATCCGGTGGTTCCTGAGGAAACTAAATATGGAACTGCCATATGATCTGACAATCCTGCTCCTAGGAATATATTCTCAAGAACTGAAAGCAAAGATGTGAACAGGTATTTGCACACTAATGTTCATAACAGCATTATTCACAATTGTTAAAAGATGGAAACAACCTAAGTGTCTGTCAACCAATGATTGGTATATACATATGATGGAATACTATTCAGATGTAAGAAGAAATCATTTGGCGAAGCACATGACAACATGCGGGAAGCTTGAGGACATTATGTTGAGTGAAATCAGCCAGACAAAAGGATGAATATTGTGTGGTTTCACTGAAATGATCTAAATACAATGGGTATAGACTTATAAAGTTGGACTGTGGAGTATAGGTTGGTGGGAGACAGAATATGGATTGAGAAGGGGGAGCTGATGCTGGATGTATGTAGAATGTTTAATAAGGTCAATTGTAAATATGTGGTAATGGATGGAGTTGATGGCGGCACATAATAATGAGTGTAAGAAACACTGTACATATGGATGTGATTGTGGCTGAAATGAGTAGTCTAAGGAGGTTAATGTTAGTTTGAGGACAGCTAGAGAGTAATATAGGGACTGTGTATTAGTGATTTGGGTGGTAGATGAGGATTGTGGTTAATAATATAAATACAGGAATGTTCTTCTACTACAAGGTATTAAGAATGTGGCGATAAGTGGGAAAAACACAACTAATGTAAATTATAGACTATAGTTAATGAGAACATTATAATGTTTTTGTAGCAAAAGCAAAGAAGGTACCTATATTAACGCTAAATGTGAAAAAAAGAATATGGGGTTTGGTTTTGTGAGATATGAATATGATTAAGCATTTTTTCTCTTATTTATTTTCTTCATTAATAAAGAGACCTTGACTGTGTCATTTAACTATTCTGTGTTCATCTTTGTATCTTTCTGAACACTGGAGAAACAATTGAGTTAGTTGTTGGGGATTAAATGAGATAAAAGTGTCTAGAGGGAAATTTTTGGGAATAATGTTTTCATAACTTGTTGAGTGGTCTTTTGTCTGTTATTTTATTTTTTAACTTTGAAATAAAGTTTGAACTTAAAAAAAGCAGATGCTTTGAAAAAATAATAAAAGAATGCACCAAAACGTTAATAATGTTTATTTAAGATGGTAGGATTATTGGTGCTTTTTTCTTTTCCCCCAATTTCCTACCTAGCATGCAATGTAAGCTATAGAGTAGCCACATGACCCATGTCTCCACATCTCACCATAGCACCTCTTACACTTGCTTAGTTCTCTGCCTAGTTTATTAATCCTGACTTTCTCCCTGTAGTTAATCCTTTCTTTCTTTAATTTTCTTTGTTCCCTCCTTCTTTTTTTTTTTTTTTTTTTTTTTGGTGTCTAATTTCAAAATTTATACCAAGCTATCATTTCCACTTTTATCTTAACCCTACACTAATTATTTTGCTTACTTCTAAACTTATCCTTAACTTTAATTCCAAATATTACTAGAAAACAAAGACCCTTCTCACATGTTCCCTAAGAGGCTTCCTCTTTACAAATTCCAGATGACCGAGAATGTTGATATTCTGTGGCCATGTGCTTGTTTTCTAGTAGTAGCCTCGAAGACCATTTTTCCAGAAGGCAACAAATGACCTTAGGGTAAGTTCTAGGTTCTGAAAGCTGAAAACAAATACACTGCTCAGGGCTCCAAAGACTTTTGCCATGGCTTTGAGTCTCTTTAGATTTGGGGATCCTGGAGCCTGAGAAAATCCCAGCAGATTCTGGGCTAGTTCTCCCTGTATTTTCTTTCTGAGTTAGTTGAAGAGCTGAAGCAAGGCAGCCTGTTTTTGTGCCACAAATTTTCATACTAAAGTGGTCTCAAATAACTCGTCAACCTTTAAAAAACATGAATCAGATTCTGTTACTCCTCTGCTTAAAACACTTCAGTGGCTTCTGATTGAATTTCGAATAAAGTGTAAATTCTTATCTTGGCGCATATGGGCCCTATACGATCTGGCCCTGCCTTCTTCCCTCTTCTTTTGTTCCAGTCACCTTGACCTTCATTCCGTCCCTCAGTGTGCCAAGCTTTGCCTTTGCCTAAGTCCTTTGCTCACGTTGTGCTCTCTGCCTGGAAAGCTTTCCCACTTCTTCAAAAGCCCAGACCCTCATCCTTCAGGTATCAGCTTAATTATCCCTCAGTGACTCTTGTTTCCATGGAGGTCCTTCCTTGCCATTCTGTGTCTCAGCATCCTGCTTGCTTTCCGAACAGCATTTAGTTTGTAGTATGTTTTGTTTGTGTACTTGTTTATTATCTGTCTCCCCCATAGACTCTATGTGTAAGTACCAAGAGAGCAGGGACTTCTTTCTGTTTTGCTCACCACTCATTACAGACATAGCACATAGGAAATCAATACTTACCTAAGGGAAATGAATGAAGCCACAGAGTAGAAGGGGTCCTAAAGTCATCTAGGCTGCCCTCCAAACTGATGAAGGAATCCCTTCTATACCATCCCTAATGGATTCAGCATGGAAACTTCTGGTCACAGCAAATTCTCTATTTGGGTTTCTCAAAATGTTGGTTAACTCTAATGTACATAGAGTAGAAATCTGTCTCTCTGAAACTTCCCTTGCCTTCTTCAGTTACACATAATACCTAATCCTGTCCAAGGTCACAAATATTTAAATACGGCAATGTCAATCTCCCCACCTTCCATGTGTTCCCTTCCCAGAGAAACTGCTCCAACTGCTTCAATTATTTTCTCCCCTCCAAACTCCCTCACCAGAATAGTTCAATGGATGTTTTTGCTTAATTTGAGGCATCTCAAATAGAATGCAATATGAAAAGTAAAGTGAGACAATTATCCTCTTTATTTTGGATATGACCACTTTATATATGTAGTATAAAGCTGCAAAAAAATTTTTTCTCTCTCTTTTAACAAATATGCCATGCCAGTAATTCATATAGAGTATGCAATCAACCAAAACCACTACTTTGCTTTTTCACACATGAACCCAAGTCTCCCTTACACTATACATCTAATGCTTGAATTTAACCACGGGCTTCTATATTTTGATCCATCTTTCTAGCCTGTCTAGATCTCTCTGAATCTTGTTCCTGTCATCTGGCTTATTGGTGATATCTCCTGACTCTGTGTCAACTGCACACTTGGCAAGCCTGCCCTCTTTGCCTTCATCTAAGCTGCCAGCAAAAAAATGCTAAACAAGGCAGAGCACTTTAGCAAAACATGGAGAGCGCCCCTGCAGGTAAACATGATGCATTAGTCACTGTGTTTGGGCATGGCCATTCCATCAGGTATGGAGCCACATAAATTCCCAAATTGCTCCTTCTTGCTCAAGTGCTGCTACAGCTCATGCAAGCTGTATAGCTGTCCCTTAACTTACCAACCTGCAAAGTATAGCAGAAAAGGAAGTGAGGTTAATCTGACGTGGCTTATTCTGGTGAGCAGCACAGGAAGCCACTCAGATGTCATAGGGGAATGTGGCTTTTCTGGCTAAAAGCCCTTGTCTTGCACTGGTGACTGGTGATTCATGCAGTCACACCATCTCTTCATTCATCTGGCAATATCTGTCACTTCTCACTTACTTCATCTCCTGCCTCCTACCTGTCCTTCTTGGTCCTCTCTCCATTTGGAAGAATGTTAGGAAGGCTCTAAATTATAAGTGAGGGATTTGCTATAGTCCAATAGTGAGAGGAGGAAGAGTAACTCCTTTGATGAAGATCTGAGGCAGCCTCTCTGTGTAGCGTGATATGGAAGCCCAGGACATCACCTTCAAAAGATCTGGCTCTTTCTAGCTCTTCAGTTCCTACTTAGAACTTTCTCACTCTCCCTTTCCTGGAATGAACTTCCACCTTACTTTAAGCAGAAGCCGACATACGTATTTCCACAAACAGCAGACGTAACTTACTCTGTTCCCTTATACCACAGAGGCCTGACCTCAGGGCTGTGCTGCTTGCTTCCTCTCTTGGTGTCTGAAGGGCTTCCTCAGCAGGCGTGCAGTCTTATTCCTTCTCATAGTCAGTGAGGACCATCAGGCTGTGCCAACACAGCTTGTGTGGGGGAGCAGAGCAATCCACTTGAGCCCAAGAAAAGAGCTTTGGTGGGGTGGGAGGTGTGGGGTTCTTGTGGTTGGTTGGCTTTTTTTTTTTTAAGGGTTTATTTTATTTATTTCTCTCCCACTCCCCTCATTGTTTGCACTTGCCGTGTCTGTTCAGCTTCCTTGTTTCTTTAGGAGGCACTGGGAGCTGAACCTGGGACCTCTGATGTGGGAGGGAGGTGCCTAATCGCTTGAGCCACCTCTGTCCCTGCCTTGTTGTGTCTCTCATTATGTTTTCCTCCCCATATCTCTTGTTGCATCATCTTGTAGCATCAGCTCGCTGCACCTGCCTGTCACGTCAGCTCACTTTCTTCTTTAGGAGGCACCTGGAACTGAACCGGGGACTTCCCATGTGGTAGGCGGGAGCTCAGTCACTTGAGCCACTCCACTTCCCGGTTAGTTGGCTTTTATTTCTGCTTTCTCGTGGTTATGTGCTACTGTTTCTTCTCTCCCATTACTCTTTTTTTCTCTTTCCCCACTACTCCCTCCCCCCAACCCTCAACACTTTTCCTTGGGTCCAGGGGAGACAGAAACAACATTAATGATTAGCTGTGGGCAAGGAACTGTCCAGATTCTTTGTATTCCCACCCAGAGTGTGCATGTTGAAGCAATCCTTTTTCATCATTCCAACTTTTTTCACGATGACACCATCCCTGCCACTTCAGTAATTGCCTGTTTCTGATGGAAAAGCTGGAGCATGGCTAAGTGGCAGGTGGGGAAATTTTGCTCAGTTCACTTGAATGGTTTCACTTTTAAGTTGTTTACACCCTCCCCAAGTGTGTGCATGCACAATAAAAATCCCAGACCTGCAAGACTCAAATAACTTGCTCCATCTGAACCATGTTAGTGCACATGAAGAACACACCTTGGATAAGCACAGGGCAAACCACAATTCAGTTCATTATTTGTGCTATCAATTTCCAAGCTAATTTTTTGTTATCTGCCAAAACATTTGTTTTCCAAATGTGCCGTTTGCACTCAAATCTACAAGTAAATTGAATTGGTTAATTAATACAGGTAGAAAGTAACTCAGGATAGGGGTCTCTGGTGACTCCACTTGCCATTAACTCCCAGATATTTATATATATTCACCTGAAACTCCTGGATTAAATTACTCTGGCTCCTCATTTAACTGTAAAGCACTCAAACAATTTTATCCAAGTATTCCTCTGTCCATATTGCCTTGATATCCTGACTCTTTCCTGAAACACTTCAGCTATCCTTAAATTAACCTCTAGGGCTGAGACCATTCCACCTTTCAAAGATCCCATTTTGTGACAAAGCCCATGCTTGCATTTCATTCCCATACCCTGTTCTCTTCTCTAGCGTATTGAGAATTGGGAAACAAAATGCAGGTACCTGGTTTCCTTTCCAGAAGTAGAAAGAAGGATTAAAATGACTAGCTTGTCAATGATGATATTGATGATACCTGACATTTATGAGTTTTAAAGTCTTTTACATGTGCTATCTAATTTAATGCTCCCAACAACTCTATGATATAATGGATTTTATCCCCATTTTATAGATGAGGAAAGTGAGGCAAAGAGAGATTAACTGCCAAAGATTACATAGTCAGTGGATGGTGTCATAAGGATTTGAACCCAAGAAGTTTAAATCCAGTGCCCACACTCCTGACTATCAAGTTACCAAGTGTATTCATTAAGCATACCTTCTAAAAGGACCTAAAAGTCAAAGTGGAAGATCCTAGGAGTAAGTAGTTTGCTGCCACAGTTTTATCTCGCTGAAGTTTATGAGGCTTATATGTTTACTATTTCTTTTGTGTGAAAGAATTACTAAATACAGCCATTGCCTTTTAGCCTTCTGTTGCCTGGTAGAGAGTCTCCTGGTTTACTGCATTTGAATGATCTGTACTTACTACTACATTGAACATGTTTTCTCCATTAAGAAAAAAGTTTCAAAGGAGGTATTTAGAGATACGTGTGTGTTAGGAGCTGATGATGGGTGGAACCAGAAACCCTTATTTACTGTTGAGGCTAAGTTTGGTCACTACAGATTCCTGGTTACACTACTGAATGCTTGCTTCAGTGGTGATGTTTTTTGCACACAGTATCCCCATTCGTTAATTTTAGGGTTAGAAAGTATTTGGTCCACACTTAAGGAATAAAGGCCATTCTGACATCAGCACCCTTTTATTGGGCTGGTTACCTCTTGGGTATTGAGAAAAGAATCCTCAAAACAACCTCCTGCTGCCAACTGGGTGGTACAAATAACTGGTCAGACCATTGAACAATGCAAAGATTCCCAAAAGACAGTCTTTAGAACTTGTAGCATCTACCTTCAATCATGGGAGACCATTATAAAACATCTCTCCTGCGTCTATTTAAACAGCATCATAAGGCAGCATGGAGTAGCCATTGGCCTGAATAGAAATCTTTGGGAACCAGGGTGTGGGGGAGGAGGGCTCCTCCTGTCCAGAATCCACCTCCCATTTTCAGAGCACACAGGCACTTAGAGACCATGTGACAAAACAAACACCTATCACAGTTTTCTCTCCAAATCATGCCCTCAATACCTTATGTGTACAGGTCTTTGCTCTTAATGAGGTGGTAAGATTTTTGCAACTAGAGGGAGCATACTGTGATGGAAAGACATTGCTTTGGGGTCAGTAGACCTAGGCTAAAATGCTACCTCTGCCACTTAATGATCAGTGTGACCTTAGGCACATGACTTAACTGCTGTTTCCGGATTTATGTTTAATCTCCTCTTCTTCACATGATCATTCTACAGATTCAATCATGATGGTTGCTCAGTAAAATAAATGTTAACTCCTTTCTCCTTTCCTCTTTGAGGGAAGGGATTATGTTGGCTATTCCTGCAGGCTATTTCTGCACAAACTAAACATTTCTGATTTCTAAATATCAGAAAAATGCTTACTAAATAAATCTTGTAATTTCTCTTGTATATGCCATTCCTAGCTCCATATTGATCATCTAGTTATTTCTCAAATACTTTTTCATAGAAAAAGAGATGTTTAAAAAAAAAATCAAGTATAACTTACATACCATGAAATACACAAATCTTAAGAAGACAGCTCAATGAATTTTTACAAATGTATACAACCATGAAACCACCTCTCAGATCAAGATACAGAACATTTCAATCACCCTAGAGGTTCTTTTATGCTTCGTTGCAGTCAATAGTCCCCCTATAGGAGAAATCATTATTCTGATTTTTGTTACTATAGATTAATTTTGCTGGCTTTTGAATTTCATATAAATGGAATCATATTGTATAAACCCTTCATATCAGGCTTTTCTCACTCATCATAATACTATGAGATTCATCCATATTGTCATTTATATCCATAGTTTGTTCATTTTTGTTACTCTATAGTATTCCATGGTATGAATAAACTTTAATTTATTTATCCATTCTCCTATTGAAGGACATTGGGGTTGTTTCCAGTTTTTAGCAATGATGAGTAAAGGTGCTATGAATAGTCTTATCCACATCTTTTGGTAGACATAGACATTCATTTCTCTTGGATAAATATCTAGGACTGGAATTATTGGCTTGCAGGGTAAGTGTATATTTAACTTTATTAGAAACTACCAAATTATTTTCTAAAATATTTGAACAAATTTACTCTTTCACCAGCTATGTACTAGAGTTTCAGTTACTCTAAATTCTTACCAGTAATATTGCCAGTCTTCTTGAAGAACTTGAAACTGACCTATATGCTTATTGGCTGTTTGGATATATCCTTTTTGAAATCACAGTATTTTGCCAATTTTTAAATTGGGTTTTGTGCCTTTATTTTTTTTTTTATCAATTTATATTAGTTCTATAAATATTCTGGATATAAGTCTTTGTCAGATACCTTTTGTGAATATCTTTCTCACAGTCTGTGCTTGTGCAATCACTTTCTTGATGTGTTTTGATGAACAGAAATTTTTTATTTTAATCATGTCTGATTTATCAATATTTCCCATTTTATGATATAAAATATATGGTAGAAGTCAAGGTTCATTTTTAAAAATATAATTATCCAATTGGTCCAAAATAATTTTTTAAAAAAGAGCATGCTTTCCTCACTGCAGTGGTACCTATAACATATATTAGGTGAATGTATATATGTGGATTCTGTGTTCTGTTGCACAGGTTTCTTTGTTTATACTTGCAGCTGTTTCACACAGTCTTAATTATTAGCTTTATAGAATGTCTTAGAAACTGAGTGCAATTCCTCCAACTTTTTCTTCTTAACTACTGATTTGTCTATCCTGGATAATCTGTATTTTCATTTAATATTAGAAAGAACTTGCCAATTTCTAAAAATACCTAGGATTTGGGCTTGGATTCCATTAAATCAGTTTCTCACCATTGACACTATTGAAATTTTAGGCCAGACAATTCTTTGTTGTGTGAGAAGGGGGCTGTCCTTTGCTTCCCTGGTTACTACCCACTAAATGCCAGTAGCACCTCTTTCCCTTCCCCCATAGTGTGATAATCATAATAATCATAAATGTCTTCATACATAGCCAAATGTCCCCTAGGGAGAAAAATTGCCCTCTTCTCCCTGTTGATTACCACTGCACTAAATCCACAGAGCAATTTGGAGAAATCTGACATCAGAATATTGAACTTTCAACTAAAAAAAATGGAGTATCTTTACATTTAGTTAGGTCTTCTTTATCTCAGCAATGCTTTATAGTTTTTAATGCAGAGTTCTTGTACATCTTTTGTTAAATTTATTCCAAGACATTTTAATGTCTTTATGCTATCATAAAAGGTAATTTTCAAATTTAACTTTTCAATTGCTTCTTGTTAATATATAAAATAGAATTGATTATTGTATATTGATCTTATATCCAGTAACATTGTTTGTAGGTACTTTAGATTTTCTACAAATGTTATCATGTCTTCTGTACATAAATACTATTTAACTTCTGCTGTTCCAATCTTTTTACCATTTATTTCTTTTTCTTGTCTTGTTGCATGGGTTAGAACCTCCAGTATGGTATTCAATAGACATAGTTATGGTTGACATCCTCATCTTATTCCTAACTTCACAGGGAAAGCAGTCAATTTTCCATCACTGAGTATGATATCCTTTCTCAAATTTAGAAGGTCCCCCTCTATTATCAGTTTAGAGAAATATTATCATCAATAGCATTGAACATTATTAAATGCCTTTTCTCCATCTGTCGAAATTATCAAGGATTTTTTCTTTATTTTCTTAATATAGTGAATTATATAGATTGATTTTCAAAGGCTTAGCCAAATTTGCATTACCTAATAAATTCCATTTGATCATGATTTAATATATCAACTGACATCTATTGAGGATAGGTAAAACTTTCAAGGTGTGCATAAAAACATATACATTCACCTAATTTATATTATGAATGCCAGTGCAATGGGTAAAGGATGCATTTTAAAAAAAAAATGGTACTGGAGCAATTGGATAATCATATGAACAAAAATGAAGCTTGACCTCGACCTTACATTTTATGCAAAAAAATTAATTTGAGATGTATCATGGGCCCACTTTTTTATTTCTAGATAATTTCACCTAAAATAAGATGGTAGTTTATGTTTAGGGTTTGTTGCTCATTTTTGCATTAGAGGTTAGGGACTAGGTTCAGCATTAGGATTAGGGAATAGGGATATGCTTCAGGGTTAGTATTTTGGGTTTTCAAGGCTATGAGTTAGGGTTTACCTTTTAGGTTGAGGAAGGGTGTTCAGTTTAGGTTTGTGGTTAGGGTTAGGATTAAGGTATAGTGGTTAGGGATTTGAGTTAGGTTAGCATTAGGGTTCAGGATCAGGGTTAGGGGGTTCAGGTTCAGGATTAGGCTCAGGCTAGGCACAGGGAGTAGGATTAGGGAAAGGGTTAGAGCTAAGGCTATCCCTGCGGTGAAGGCTAGAGTCAGGGCGAGGGCCAGGACAAGGGTCAGGTTCCAGGAATCATAAACCCATTTGTGAACAGTAAAACAATGAAGCTTCTAGAAGAAAATATAGACCTTGAGGTAAGCATAACTTTGAGTTTTTTGTTTTAAAGATTTATTTATTTACTTTATCCATTTTAAGCCCCCCCTTCCCCATTTACTGTTTTGTGTCCATTCGCTGGGCAATTCTCTGTGTCTGTTTCCTACCATCTCTTCTCATTCTCCTCCTCCAGTCTTCACCAGGATTCGATCTTGGAGACCTCTGATGTAGGAGAGAGGTGTTTTGCCACCTGCGCCAGCTCGGTTCCTGGTTTTCAGAGCTTTCAGAGCATCTCGTCTTGTCTCTCCCCTGCGTCTCTCTCTTGTTATGTCATCTTGCTGCGTGGCTCCTGGGGCCTGGCGGCTCACTGGCACACAGAGCCTGGCAGCCCATACGCCTTATATATATATATATATATATATTTTTTTTTTTTTAAAGATTTTATTTATTTATTCATTTATCCCCCCCTTGCTGCTTGTGCTGGCTGGGTCAGCTAACCACGCCGCGCGGGCGGGCTTGCCTTCACCAGGAGGCCCCGGGAACCAAACCCAGGGCCTCCCATATGGTAAACAGGAGCCCTACTGATTGAGCCACAGCCGCTTCCCATATATATTTTTTTATTTTACCGGGAGGTCCCGGGGATTGAAAACAGGTCCCTCTATATGGCAGACGGACGCCCAACCATTTGAGCCACATCTTCCCCCGTTTTTTTTTTAAACTTCCTCCCTCCCCCACTGAGATGGCTCCCTCGTCTGTTTGTTTGTTGTTTGCTCGTTGCCTGCTCCTTGTTTCTTTAGGAGGCACCAGAAACCAAACCCGGGACCTCCCATGTGGGAGGCGGGTGCCCAACTGCTTGAGCCACATCTGCTCCCTTGAGTTGTTTTGACATCAGAGTTTTTAGTATCTGTTGGTGTCTTTAGGATCTGATGCATATATTACAAACACCAATGTGTTTTAATAACTTACACCATGTCTTAAATGTTGAATTATATAGATACACATGCTCCAATTGCTCTAGTCGTCATTACTTCCCAAGGACTTTCTTCAGATTGATTAATTTTCTCTTATTTTACTTGCTTGGACCTTGAATTCATTTAATTTTATGATCCCTGATCTATATTATTATTGTACTGAAAAGAACTATTACTGATATGTTTTTATTAGGGACTTATTGCATATGTACAAACACATTTTATCGAAGGACATTTATTGCTATTACCAGAGCATGTCTCTGTTCTTTTGGCCTGGGCCAAAAGAATTATAATTATGAAGGCTTTGCTGAAGATCCCTCACACTGAAGAACTACTAATTTTGTACATAATAAAAGGTCCAAAGTAGTAGCCTTTAAACTTGCACCGGTGATGTAGGGTAGGCTTCATATAAGCATGCCTCTCCCTATGGATAGCATGCATGCACATCAGTGCCTCCCAGTAGAGTGTACTCTTGGAGGAGAGGACCCTAAAGAAGATTATGGGAGCCCATGATCCTATAGTTATCAAAGGGTATGTGGTGGAGGGAGTGGGCTTTCTGAGATTTTGGCTTGCATTACAACTCTCTCCACATGAACATGATCCAGTCCAGAACACACAAATGAAAGACCCATTGGGTTTTCATATACTGGTTATTTACAACATGTGAACTTAGTAATCACTATCCTTATAAAATGTAGTCTTCCATCTCAGAAAATGGTTTAATGTGATAATTATACTTCTAGTAAAATAAAGTCTCAATTTGACAGTCAGAGTTGGTCCAGAATGAACCTTGGACTCAGAGCTGATGTGGATGTGGTAGGAACTTCAAATTTCTAATGAGCAAATGAGATTTAAAAGAAAGTATAAAAAAAGACAAGGTAGGGAAGGGGATGTGGCTCAGGTGACTGGGTTCCCGCCTACAACATGGGAGGTCACTGTTTCAGATCCCGGTGCCTCTTAAAGAAGACAGTGATCTGGCATGATGGGCAGGCACAGTGATCTGACACAATCAGAGACACAAGAAGAAAAAACATAATGAGAGACACAACAAAGCAGGGAGCAGAGTTTCCCAGTGCCTCCTAAAGAAGACAGTGAGCTGACATGACGGGCAGGTGTGGCGAGCTGGCACAACAAGAGATGCAAGGAGGGAAAACATAATGAGAGACACAACAAAGCAGGGAGCAGAGGTGGCTCAAACAATTAGGCACCTCCCTCCCACATCAGAGGCTCTGGGTTCAGCTCCCACTGCCTCCTAAAGAAAGAAGGAAGATGGACAGACACAGCAAGTGCAAACAACAAGGGAGAGGGGAGAGATAAATAAATAAAATAAATCTTTTGAAAAAAAAAGATAAGGTAAACATGAAAAGTCAGTTAAGATAGTAAAGGGATGTAACTCTTTTACCTCCACATTCATCAGTAGAAAATTCGGTTAATACATGCTTATTAAACAGAGAAAGTATCTTCTAACATATCATTGTGTTTTACAAATATATATTAGTTACCTCTATGAGCTTGATAAGATGCTTGATAAAATTTTGAATCTCTGATCATTTTGTTCAATCCTCAAAACCCTCAGAAAACTGGTATAATCAGCCACCTTACAATTCGGGAAAGTGAAGATAGTTTCCAGTTAGCTGCCCTGCCCCAACTTGATACCACCACAGCTCTCACCCCAAACCCCATCCAGCATTCATTGTGTTGCTTTTTCAATTCTCCTAAAGCACAGCTGTTCCTTCACTAGAAAATAACATTCAGTGGTTCACTTTTGTCTGCCATATAAAGTCCATGTCCTTATGCTGTGTTCAAGATGTTTCCCTGCCCCCTTCCCAACAATCTTGCTCTAACTACCTCTCCAGGCTTATCTCTCATTGTTTCCCTCCAAAGATCTAATGCTTAACATCAAACCAAACTATTCTAGGCACTGTGCCTTTCAAGGAGCTCCCTCTGCTCAGAGAGTTGTTTCCCCCATCTTCTGTCAAAATATATCCTGACTTTCAAATCTCAGTTCAAATGACGTGTTCTTTGTGAAGATGTCTCTGATCTCTAAATGCCCATAGCACTTTACTGCATTAGAGTTAAAAATTAACAGCCAGGGTAACAGAAGTCCCAGCTGAGCCTAAAGGTAATGTGGACTTCTCTGAGCCTCCCCTTAAGCACAATTTGCATGACCCACATGCAGGCAGGAAAGGGGTCTGGGATAAAGAGGTCAGTTCTGAGGTCCCTGGTAGCAGAAAATGGGGCCGGCTGGTGGCTGGACCCTATGGAGAGAGGAGATAGTGGGCAGAGACTAATGGAGCTGTTTTCACAAAGGAATCTAGAGATACGGGAGCACAAGCAACCTTGGATTCTTACCCGTATGACATAGTGTAACACAAAGACAGAATGAAAGCAAAACATTTCCTTGCTTACCACTGAACACCATCCAGCTTGGCACATTATGTGCTCCAGCATCCCTGCTGCAGTGGGATGCTGCAGAAAAGAGCAGCAGGGGAACATGTGGGAGTGGACTTGGTGGTGAAGACATATAAACTCATGAGATCCTGGGCAATCCCCAGAAATACTTGAAGGTTCTATATAAGCAGCCTGGGGCAAAAATCTGTAGAATTTAGGTTATTACTGGTGATTTAATTTTGCACAGAGGGAAGTCAGAAAAACTTGGGTTGCACAAACATTTATCTACTACTTGAATGGTTTAAACTTACTCCCACAAAGTGTCTGATTTAGTCATCATAGCAGCCATGTGAGGTGGTATTATCATTGCCACTTTCCCTACAGAAATGGATTTGAGCATGATGCTGTTATTGTGGAAAGAGCCCAGGACTTGCTGTCAACAGACCTAAATTTGATCTCTTATTCTTCTGCCTATGGCTAGGTGATCTTGGAGAAATCCCAGCCTCTCTGAGCCTCTCCTCACCTATAGTACGGGGATAACAATCCCTTCTGCATGGGATCGAGACGATGAACAGATTCTACACACTTTTTAAGGAGTTAGTATATCACATCACTTTTTACCAATGCATTGACCTGCTGCTACAGATCAGTTATTCCTGTACATGTTTTAATAGACTAAAATAATGAGAGGAGACATACACCTTATTCATCTCTGCGCCAACTTGTCTTGCACAGAGTAGGCACTTACTGCATGGAGTGATGAGTGTCTCGTCCATGGTACAAGGTACAAGGGTGGTAGAAGGAATTCAAACTTCAAAAGAGCTTAGACTAGACATCAACGCTGAGAGTCCGAGATTGTTTATGAATTAGATATACCAGATTCATATATAGTGGGTCAAATCATGTTTTCCAGGAACATAATACATAGCTTAGACAGACAGAATACTAACCATTAAAATAGAGCAGAGGTCAGCAATCTTTTTCTGTCAAAGGCCAGATAGTAAATATTTTCAGCTCTGTGTGCCACACGGTCTCTGTGGCAACTACTCAGCTCTGCCATTTTATTGCAAAACAAGCCGTAGACAATATGTGAGCAAGTGGGCATGACTGTGTTCCAATAAAACTGTATTTATAAAAAGAGGCAGTGAGCAGGATTTGGCTCGTAGGTCATAGTTTACCATGCCCTTAAATAGAGGTTGGTCCTGTTGCCAAAGAGGATTGGTGTTTTTTTGTTTGTTTGTTTGTTTTTAAGAAGGTACGGGGGATCAAACCCAGGACCTTGTACATGGGAAACAGGCACCCAACCACTTGAGCTACATCCACTCCCACCAAAGAGGATTTATAACACAAAAAGCTGAAACCAAAACTGGGTGGTGAGATAGAATGGGGAAGTTGAAATCAATGAGTAAAAAATAAAGTTCTCTACTAAGTTTCAGAAAACTAAAATGGGGAAGCGCATGTGGCTCAAGTGATTGGGCTCCTGTCTACCACATAGGAGGTCCAAGGTTTGATTTCCAGGGCCTCCTGGTGAAAAGCAAGCTGACCCAACGGAGAGCTAGCCTACTCAGAGTGCTGGCCCACGCAGGAGTGCTCGCCTAGTGGAGAGCTGGCGCAGCAAGATGATGCAACAAAAAGAGACACAGAAGAGAGACAATAGGAGAAGCAGCAGACCAGGGAGCTGAGGTGGCGCAAGACATTGAGCAGCCTCTCTCCACTCCAGAAGATCCCAGGATCAGTTCCCGGTGCCGCCTAAAGAGAAGACAAGCAGACACAGAAGAACACACAGAGAGCAGACAGCGAGCACAAACAATTGGGGGGGGGCCGGCGAAATAAATCTTAAAAAAAAAAACAAACCCAAAATTAACAGGCATCTAATTGGAGAGTTAGGTATTTAATGTTAAATACCTGCTGAATTTAATTAGAACAAAGTTTATTCTAGAAGCTCAAAAGTGGGGGGGGGGGGGGCGAAGACTTTGGGATTTAGTTGCATGAAAACTCTCCATGGAAAAATTAGGGAAATAGGGCACTGTGGTAGCTTAGAAAATCAAAGGTGCTCTGGGTTCCATTAATGAAAGCAGAGCATCCGAGCTAATAATCCCAGAAGAGTGAGGCTATGTCTGAGTGAGGGTTTGGGGCAAGAGCTCCCCAGGCAGGGGGGAAGCACCGAATGTACTCTATGGGTCTCTGACTCGGGCTGCATTTCCTTTCTCTTCCCCTTCAAATTCAATTAAAATACAGCTTCCTAAAAAGTGAATGGGGTGGGGGAGGTCATCACACTTTCCCAAGAAGTCTTAATTTTAGCTTTGTTATCTGTAAAATATGCCCCTTTGTCTGCGAGGGGAGAAACAAATGTGTTGACAAGTTTAAGAAAACTTTTGGAATATTTGAAATGAAGCTATAAAGGGAGATGAATTTAAGGAACCCACAGGTCTGTAGTGGGAGTGCTTAGAGCCACCAAGAATCCCTTGCAAAGGAACTAATTATGTTTGGAGAGGACAGGATGTGTGTGCCTGCTAAAATAATTTAAAAGAAATTGCTCTTGGGAAATGCAAATTACCGAGTGTAAAAGCAACCGTTTTGGTCACATAGGCTGTAAACAGATGTGTTTTCTCCAGTCTGTTGGATGGCATTGATTGACTTCCAATTCTGGCTGTGACAAGATCTGAGCAGGTGTTTTTTTTTTTTTTTTTGAGGTACTGGGGACCGGGAAGTGAACCCGGGACCTCGTATGTGGGAAGCTGGCACTCAACCACTGAGCCACATCAGCTCCCCTGAGTTGATGTTTTCGTTTGTTTGCTTGTTGTTTATTTTTGCTTTTAGGAGGCACAATGAATTGAATGTGGGAAGCAGGTGCTCAACCACTTGAACCACATCTGCTCCCTGAGTAGCTTTTGAAACAAAGGTAAGGGAACCTCTGACCCAGTGGAAACAGTTGTGGTTTGTTGAAAGCCTTAAGCTATGGTGCTCCTTGGTCTTTTCTTGACTAAGAATAGGAGATCCAGAGGAGCCAGACTTTCAATGCTTCCCCTGGAACTGGTAAAGCCTCCCCCGCCCCTGACCCCAAGAGCTACCACAATATCCTTTTCTACTATCCAGTGTTGTCAGATCAAATTAAAGGCATTGGCTACAAACCAGGAGCCAGATGGACCTTTTGGTGGGGGAAGAGAGGGAAGACATGAAAACTACAAGTGGAGAGGGGGACTGACTAGAGCACCCTTGCATGACATAAAAAAAAAAAAAGTTTTCCTTCAGCATTGATTTAATTCCCTCAGCATCAACGTAATACATCTTATGGAGCAAAAACATTCAGGCTACAAAATGTTTCATCATTTTGTCAAATAACTTGATTAAGCATCTGCTCTGCAAGAACTCACTCTTGAGTAGGCATTTGAAGATGGGATGGGGAAGAAAATGGGATTTCTGCCTTAAGGAAGTTACATTCTAGCTGCGGAGGCAGATTTTATATGAATGAAGAGCATGTTCCCAACTCTTTTTGCCTTGCTGACATCAGGCCCTTTCCCACACCCCTTATCAAGAGGAAAAAGATGAGCTCGAACCTTTGTGACTGGACCATTCAGAGTGTTTCCAGGGGAGACAGTGACTTAAGAGAGGAGACAGGGAGTGGGAAGCCCCACCTAGGGCTTTGCCAGGTACTCTCATTTCATACTCAAGGGGCTGTGTAAGGAAAGTACTTCCCTATCCCCTCTTATAGATGAGGGACCTGAACCTCCAGGAAATGTGCTAAATATAAAGTGGGGCAATGATATTGCCTATCTCCTGGGGAGATGCAAGGGGTAGATGAGGTGACACACAAAGAAACACTTAATGGTGTTAATAAATGTTCACTCAGATCCTTATGTCACCTGCCCACAGCTACAGACATAGTGAAGGGCAAAACTAGGTTTCATTTCCATCCTGGGCAGACCAGTTCAAAAGTCTGTGCTCTTTCCATCAGGCTCCTCCCAGGATTCAAATGCTTTCATCTTCATCTTCCTCTCCACTCTTGTTTGGGGTCCTGTATCCACACTCTTTCAAGTCCACCCAGAGAGCCTTTTCTCTCCGTGCATTTAAACTCAGCGTTGATAACTTCTTGACCTTCCAGGATAAGCAGAGGAGGGAAATGAGCAGAAGAACCAACATAATGAAGGGGCATATGAACAAGAAATAGAGTAAAGGGGTCGAGGAGCAGATCATGGAAGGAAATGTGGGCTCTGCAACCAAAAGGAGAAAAAGGAAAGAGAATAATTAATTTCCAACCTATTTGTACTAATGAATTATAAACACTTCTGGAATTAATTTTTATGGCAAATGCATGTCTGAAAAATGGGGTCACACAGCAGTAGGCCCCTTAAGTCTTATGAGGGGAGCAAAGGAAATAGAGCTGGGAGAAATGAACTCCTTCACCCCAAGAAGAGGATGCTTTCCTACTTACCCCATGCCCAGCAATTTCAAGCCACTGGAGGTTCCAATGACCTACTTAAAATGAACAGCCAGAAAGCAAAGCAAACAAAACAAAACCTCTCCTTTAATCTTCTTTCCTCAGAAAAGATATCCATAATTCAACTCTTGTTCTCAACCATGTTGCCAGTCCTGAATGTTTAACAGTTATTCCCACTGCTGCTTCTAAGACAAAACCAACCAAACCAAATCACTGCATTGTCCTTATACTATAACTGCACCTACCAGGTAGCACCTTCCCATACTGACCCAAGCCAGCCTCTCCAAACTGATTTCCCAGTTCCCCTCCATTCCCACTCCTTTCCTGTCCTCACTTCCCCACCTGCTCCCAGTACCCTAATCCTAGGGATCCTTTAGGGCTCAAAACACACTCCTTCCCTAAGGGCTTCCTCCCACACCTCAGGTACAGTTCTTCTCTTCTGCCCCTGTCTCAGGCAGCAGCTCATTGATTTGAACTCTTCCTTCCCAATTAACCATCTCTTTTTTAAAAAAGATTTATTTTATTTATTCCTTCCCCTCCCCTCCTCCTCCATTGTTTGCACTCGCTGTCTGTTCTCTGTCTCTGTTTGCTGTGTGCTCTCTGTGTCTGCTCGTCTTCCTTTTAGGGGGTACCAGGAACCAAACCCAGGACAGCCCATGTGGGAGGGAGGTGCCCAGTCACCGGAGCCACATCGACTCCCTGCTTGTCGTGTCTCTCATTGTATTTACTCATTGTGCCTCCTCGTTGCGTCATCTCGTTGACGCCAGCTTCCTGCGCCTGCCGGTCACATCAGCTTGCTGTCTTGCTCATCTTCCTTAGGAGGCACTGGGAACCGATCCAGGACCTCCCATGTGGTAGGCGGGCACCCAACTGCTTGAGCCACATCTGCTTCCCTTAACCATCTCTTTTGTATAATTACAGTTACTTAGCATGTCTCAGCGTGACTTTTGTCTCTATATCCTCCACAGGACCTGCACATGTGCTCCATAACTTTTGCTGATCGGAATTAAATCGGATTGACTGTAACCACATGGGCAAAAGATACTATATAAAGGCATGCTGAAGCATATGATCATCCGCCAGCTGCAATCCATTGGGAAGCACTATCAGACACATGGAGCAGAGGACACACAAGCAGCCCCAAGGTGGTTCCTGGCCGTACAGCCAGGGAAGCAACGGCAGAGGCAGAGCTGCAGACACCACGGGCTCCAGGAAATAGTAACCTTAGCTACCAGTCAGACAGTCTCTTGATGTAGAAAGACACATGCTTAAAGGGACACCAACTACTAAATATAGTCTTCCAAATACATTTATTTATGACAGGATATTTAAAATCAGGCTGTTCTGAAAAAAATCTGGTGCTAACAGTAGCTGTGCTTTTATTGCAAAATTGTAGACACAAGTAATTTCTTCTCCAAAGGTTAAGCTACAGGAATTCATGGTATTATAGATTCTTAGAGCAGAACACAGGTTTACAGATGATCATTTCAGTCAGCCTCCTGCCACAAGTAAGAATTCCAGTTTCGGCCTTACTGGATTTTATACCTTGGAGAATGTCTCTTTGATGGAAGTCAAGAAAGAATCTGGACATTTGTTCAACTCCTGTATTGTGAGGTCCTTGAGGGTAGAGACTATGTCTTATGCATCTTTTTATTTTGTGCAGCGCTTGGTCCATAGGTCCTCAATGGAGACTGATGAATGAATGGATTGCAGGAGCAAATTCCACACTTGGGAACCCAGAGGGCCTGCCATTGTGTTACACAAACTAAAGATCATCCCTGAACATTAGTCTGGCAGCTCTGAGTAGGACCGGCAAAGAGTGTCAAGGGTTGTTGCCTGGATTTTCTCTGGTTTCATTTTTATTCTCCATCTTACATATGGTTTTTGTTTTTGAACGGGTGAGCAGTGATAAAGCTAGATTTCTGAATTCTTTAACAACCACTTTCCATATTTCCCTGACCCCTTTCCCAAAAAGGCCCTACTTAGACACGATAATTCTCCCAAGTCTTATCTGAACACATTTGAAGTCTTGTGGTTAAGGAGAAGGAGTAGACAGTAATGCTGAAAGAAAATGGAACTGTATAGTCCAGTGATGAAGAGCAAAGAGTAGTGAATGGGAACCTACTACATCTCAAGAGCTGGGCTCAAATCCTGGCTCTTCAACTTACTGACACTAGACAAGTTGCTTTTCCTCTCTAAATCATTAGTTGCCCCATCAACCAAATGGGGATAGTAATAACCTCTAGAGTCTTGGTGAGATAATGCATAATAAAGCACTTAACTTAGTGCCTAGCACATTTGTTGAATCAGCAAGCAATAAATATTAGCTAGAATCCTGAGAAAACTAGGAAAATCACAGGCCACCTTCTCCCGAGAGACCAGAGAATAAGGCCAGAGCCTGCTGGTTTCTCACACAGGGGCCACAGGCTTGATCATGTTCCCCCACAGACCATGTCTCCCTTTAGATCTCTGACCGCTCTGTCCCCAGGACTGGATGACATTCAGCCAAAAGTCAAATGATTGCCCAGGAGACTCTGGCTTCCTTTTCCGGTCATGGGAGGCAAAGAAATGCGAGGTGAGAGTCCAGGACACCCATATCTCACAGTTACTGGATAGTGGTGTGATGATGGGGAGATGGAACCAGTTTGTGGGAGGTGGGACGAAATCTGGTACTTGGATTTTTGGACTCCCAGACTCTAACCTTCAGCATGAAGACACTGCCAGAGGGGTTGATTCCCATAACGGGGAGATGGCTGCTCTGCTTTGGCAGGATTCTGCCATCAAAGGTTGACAAAGTGCTCTCTTCACAGGGCAGATTTGGCCAACCTCTAGCAAGTTGTCTGCTCCAGTGCTTCTAAATTACCTCTTTTGGGAGGGCAGTGTTTGCTCTGGTTCCCACATTCATCATTTCCTACCATCTGCTTCTCAGCCATATCTGGATTAGAATTAGTGACATTCAAAACCATTAAGGTTTGGCAATCTGATTCAATCCAAGTAAGTGCCCAAGGCTCAAAGTACAAGGCCTGCAAAATAGAGCCAAAATGTAATGAGATCACTTCATCAGGACATTTAGTTTATAACTTGCTTTTACCTACTGTCAAACACTCCTTTTTGGTAGGACCTCAGAAATACTGACAAGCAATAGACTACAGAAAAAGAGAGGTATGGGGTGATGACAGGGCTACCAACTCCTCCCAACCCCCAAACCCCAAACATGGGCAACTTACTACACCATGTGGGAAAGTTGACTCCTGTCAAAAATAAAAGCAGGGTAAGGTAACCTGATGCAAGTGCACCCCGCAATAAGTGAACCCCTGACAGGATCCTGTTGAACCCAATTGAAGACTGAATTGCTCATTCTTTCACCAAATATTTGTTGAATTCTATGTGCCAGGCCTTGTTGAGGGCACTGGGGAAGGACAGATAAATGGGAGGGTCTCTCTAGAAACTTCAATATGGTAGGGCACACATCTCTTTGAGGACCCATTTTCTAAATAGATCCTTACCCAGTAGAAGCTAGGAAATAGTCACAAATGCCATGGAAGTCCAAATAATCCAGTTTCATGAAAGCCTTACAGCCTGGCCTATTATTTAGTCACAGAGAATTCTCTAGAAGATGTTTATATCTGGGATATGAAGTTGAGGTAAAAAAAAAACAAAACAAAACAAAATAAAAAACAGGCAGCTGTAGTCCCTGCCTGGGGTTAGTCATTAGTAAGGAAGTAAGAAGAAGAAGGAAATGCAAGGTCCATGCCCCCAAGGAAATGCCTCAACTTTTCTGCCTTCACTTGAGCTACCCACTTCACAGTTCTACTTTGTAGTCCTAAAACTAACCCAACCTGGGATAGCTAAATAGAGATGGTGGAAAACCATTTGAGAAGCAAGAATTTGTAGTGTGTCATATTTGACCTAGCTTTTCATAATGCATAGAACTGGTACACACCAGCACTGCAATTATACTGTGAATCAATAAATATTCCAGCATCTTCTATGTGCCAGGCACTGTGCTAGTGCTGGGAACAGACACTGACAGTCTTTGCCTTCTCAGAGGGTATAGTCTAGGAGTGGTGATGGATGTTAAGTGGGTTATTGCAGGTATGATGACTAAATGACTAAGGTTAGTCATTGAGGAAGTGGCAGGTAAGAATAAGTAGATGTTAAGGTAAAGTTCACCTGGAAGAACATTCTAGTATGGAGGTAGCATGTTCACAGCAAGTTCACAGCAAGTTATTGGACTGTCAGTCATATCAACTCTCTTCTGCCCTTCATCTTCTTCCTCTCTGCTGACTCTCTCCCCTGTCATGTAAAAGTGCTCAGGTCCCTTCCATCTTCAAACCAAAATAGAACAAAGCAAAACTGAAACATCTTCATTGATGCCTCTTGCCCTCTGGTTATTGTCCCCTCTCTTTCTCTCTACATCAAAGCTATTGAAAGAGTAATCTGTATTTGATGTGTTCACTTGCTCACTTCTCAACCCACTGCTGTATGACTTCTATTGTAACTTTTCCTGTAATTGTCCTCAGTTGTCAAACCCAATGGATATTTTCCCATTTTTATCTTATTTGACTTCTTTGCAATATTTGAGTCTGTTGATCCTTCTTTCTTGATACCCTCTGCCTTTGGTTTCTCTGATATCACTGAACCCTGGTTCTCCTCTAACCCCTTGGCCACTCCTCTTCTCCACCTCCCTGCTAAATGGAGGTCCATCCTTGGGCATCTGCTTTCCTCAATCCACATTTCCTTGATGACCTCTTCTGAGCTACTGGCTAGAGTTGATGACTCCTAATCTGCAACTCTGGTACAGATCCCATGTGGAAGTCCAGATGTCTATTGGACAGATCTCCCAGGCATTCCAAGCTCAACTTTCCCCCAACTTATTCAAAATTGAAATATCCTCCCTCCAAATCTTTCTCCTGTATTACCTCTCTTGGTGAATGGCCCCATCATCCACCTGAGCCAGAAACCAGTTAATCATCCTTTTGTTGTCCCCTTCTGCTCATGAACCCTCTACCCATATCTAATTGGTCTCTAAATCCTGTAGATTATACCTTTTAATACCTAATACCAGTTCTTCTCTCAGTCTTCACTGGCATCGCCTGTATTCAGGCTTTTATCCTGTTCACATGGATTCCTACAATCAACTTCAAATAACTCCCCCTGCTCCAGGTCTGTCTCTCCTCCAGTTCACCTTTAATACCGCTCCCAGTGGGAACATTCTAAAATGCAAATCTGATGCTGTCACTTGCCTGCTTGACATTGTTCAATGGCATCCCATAACTTTCATGATAAAGTTCACCTTTCTTAGCGGCGTATAAAAGATACATTTGACATCTGCACCCTCCCCACCTCACTAGTCTCATCTGTTTTCACTGTGCCACACAAAACATGTGTCATTTGCTTCTGTCATTTGCAACTCCTGGAAGTTCTCTGACTATAACATGAAGTTTCACATCTTGTTATCATCCCACAAGCCATTTCCTTTTCCTAAAATAGGCTTTTTCTTTTCATATTCTGGGGAACCTTCTCAGAGCTCCTCCCCATCCAGCCCATTCCCAGCTCCCCTAGCATCCTGGGAATATTTCTTTCACGGCACTTGTCATATTGGATTTGATTGCCCCCACCAGCCTCTGACTTCAGTGGGAACAGATACTGGCTTACACATTTTTTGTATCCTCAGAAGCTCAGTAAATAGTTACTTATTGAATAAATCAAAACATTTATCACATATACGTGTGTGTATGTGTGTGTGTGTGCACCGTGTTTGGCGGCATAAGGGAAATGGGAGCTGTTAATATTTGTTGAGCATTTCCAATGTGTCAGAAACTGTGCTAAATACTTTATATGCATTTATCTTATGATCCTCATTTTATGAGTATGCTGAGGCTCACAGAGGTTAAGTAACCAGAGTATGACTTCATAGCTTGTAGGTGGTCCAATTTAAGCCTAGGCTTTTCTTATTCCAAACCCTAGGGAAATTTTTATCCCATCACACTAACTCCTGAACTACCAGCAAGGCAAAGGAACCCAGGTGCTATATTATAGGGATTTCCTTGGGAATTCTTGACTTTAGTTACAATGAAAACCCTCAGTTTACTAAACTTCAGGCCATGGCACAAGGCTTTTGAGTGTCTTCAATTCCAAAGAATACAAATACAGCTCAATTTTTAATGTTTTCTTTCCAGAGTTCATCTTTTTAAAAATCTTGCACCTGCTTTACAAGGATTCCACAAGGATTAACAGTATATGCATGCTGTAATGGATCCTGACTGCCCCAGAAGAGATGTGCTTTTTTGTCACAGAATCTATACTTTTTACAATTATTATCCACTTATTCAGCTGAAAAAAAAAAAAAAAAACTGCCAAACTGCCAATTCTACAGAGCCTTTGAATTCCAGTGAGAAAATATATATAGAATATGCTCGAGGGTGTGGGACTTCCTATAATTGTTGAAATGGAAGAAGGTTTGATAAGGGAAAAAAAATTCTGCTTGGACACTTGGGAGGACTGAAGAATGGACAGGGAACAGGACAATGAAATCTCAGGGCCACATCAGACAACTTTGACTTCCCCTCTAGAAGCATTGCTCGGGGTGGGAGGAAGCTGTCCCTGCTTCTGAGAGCTGTCCCTACAGCACTTTTTCTCTCCTCAGGAGACCCACCAAAGCTAAGGATGTGTCTCAGGGATGTTACTTTTATTGATCATTTACTTTCCCTGGTGGGGGGCACCAAAATCCTGCCCTACTTCTCCAATGGCCCTTTTCTACAGTAACTGTGAGCTTATAGTTCACTTCTCGCCTTCTCCTTAAACCCCACCAGAAAGAAGGGGCTGGGAGAATGATCTGGTTACAACATCTGCCAGCTCCTTGATCACCAGGGAAGGTTTAGCTGGTCTGGCTGGAGAACTTTGTGCTTTAATTAACAATTGCTTTATAAATGCCTGATATGTGCCTGTACTAGGGTAAAGGATGCCCTCTCTTCCTTCTTGGCCTTTTATACCACATCCCTCCTGAAGCCGTGCAGTCAGGTGAGCAGGATGACCTTCCCACGTAAATAAGGTCAGCCTTTGGCCAATGATCAACAAGTAGCTGTCTTCCTTGCTGGAGTCTGTAAACAAGTTCTATAGAGCATAGTGCAATGGCAGAAGCATGCCAAATGGCTATCATTGTCAAAAGTTCTGGTTGCTGCACACAGAGAGATACAAGGAGCTTGGCACTTATTTGTTGAAAAGGCCTTTTTTTTTTTACTTGAAGCATTTAGGTATGGCTGCTTTTGGTTCAGTCAGATCAAAATATAATGTCACCCCAGCTATATCCCTAACTCTCATTCCACTCCCACGGCAGATCAGCACTCCCAAAGTAGAGGGCGAGCCAAAAGATAAGGATGTTTACTTAACACGTTATTTGGTTATTTAAAAGGGTACAATGCTGACCACTTTTTTGTTGTTGTTTGGGAGGGGAGGGAGGAGCAGATCAGATGCCCCTGACGTTTAAATGGCTGTTCCCAAACCTCATGCATACCTTGCTTGTTCAAATGAATTACTATTGAAAGAAATGGCAGTCATTCTCTTTAGGGAGTCTTCAAAGTGTTTTCAGTATGGGAAGGAAGGCATAAGAGGGGAGGCAAGATTTTCCTGGCACATGAGCCTGGCAGCGAGTTAACCCCTGGTTACCTGAAGGCAGCACTGTGAGCACCATCTGCCCTGACTCATCAGAAGCTTGGCTGACCCACTTGCTCGGGTTTCCGTGTAGCTGCCATTCTGCCACCCTGCACCAGTACACTCCAGCGTCCTTCATTTCCACCTGATGGAGCTTCAGGACAAAGTCTGCAGGGGATGAACGGTAGCAGTGCAGGTGCTTCCTGAGCCCCTCTTCACCGTACTCCAGCAAGCCATCATGCTGCAGGTGCACCAGCATTTTATTCCCAGAATTTTCTCCATTCCAGAACCACATCACAGAGAACAGGGAGGCTGTGGTGCCTGAACTCTCCAGGTTGCAGTGAATGGCCACCTCTCCATGCTCGGTAGCACTTTCTGTCCAGTTCACTTTGGAGACGCATACCTTACCTCCTATGAAACAAAATGAAAGTAAGTTAGAGAAGAACCCAAACTTCCAGAATGGAGAATTTCATTCTCACCAGGGAAATCCCATCTTATATTCTTTAGACATTTCGTATTTCATCTTTTTTTCTTTTTAACAAATTGATTTTATTGATACGTATTAATAAAGCATACAATTCATCCAAAGTGTACAATCAATGGTATTTGGTATAATCACATAGTTGTGCATTCATCACTTCAATCATTATTAGGGCATTTTGTCATTATTTTAATAATAATAAACAAAAAACAGACCAACCAACACACAAGAAATTCTTCACCTCAATCTCTCTATGCTTCACCTGCTGTACACAGCTGCTATTTCTGACTATTCTTGCATGGTTATTTATTTAGTTATTAAGCAGTTCTATTGAGATAAATTCACATACCATATGATCTATCCAAAGTATATAATCAATGTTGTGCATTCATCACCACAAAAAATTTTAGAACCATTTCATTACTCCAAAAAGAAAAACTCCACAGCCCTTAGCAGTCCTTCCCCAGCCCTACATAATTGCTAATCTAATTTCATCTTTATAAATTGATTTATTTACATTTTATATAAATGGAATCATACAATATGTAACACTTTGTGTCTGGTTTCTTCCACTTAGTATAATGTTGTTGTTTATTTTTTGTCTGATATTAACACCTTGCAGTATTAACATATATTTGTTCAGCTTCAAAGAAAAACAGTCTTATATATGCAACTTTATACATATTCATATTTCACATGTAGTATTAGTACGCAATAAAGTCCCAAGTTACATTTTTCAGCTTTTGATTTAGTAGTATACATGACCCTAGACTTTCCCTTTAAACCAATTTCATACCCACAAAATAGTACTGCTAGTTAAAAACATTATGTTGGGCTTTCACCTTCTCTACTCATTTCCAAAGATTAATACACATCCCTTTTTACCAATTCTGCACAAGTTAACCCTCAGCTTTCCATTCTCTAACCTCATTCTATTTTCTGGTAACCCATATTCAAGTTAGTAACTCCATGAGATTACACAATATATTTAGTTCATAGTAGCGCAATCATACAGTATTTGTCTTTTTGTGTCTGGCTTGCTTCACTCAACATAATGTCCTCCAGGTTCATCCATGTTGTCATATGCTTTACGACTTCATTTTTTCTTACAGCTGCATAATATTCCATTGTGTGAATACACCACAATTTATTTATCCATTCATCAGTTGATGGACAACTGGGTTGTTTCCAACTTTTGGCAATCATGAAGAACGCTGCTATGAACATTGGTGTGCAGATGTCTGTTTGTGTCACTGCTCTCAGTTCTTCTGAGTACTTACCCAGTAGTGGTATTGCTGGGTCATGTGGCAAATCTATGTTCAACTTCTTTAGGAACTGCCAAACAGTTCTCCACAGTGGCTGTACCATTTTACATTTCCACCAACAGTGAATAAGGGTTCCTATCTCTCCATACCCTTTCCAGCATTTGTAGTTCTGTCTTTTTAATAATCACCATTCTGATAGGTGTGAAATGATATCTCATTGTAGTTTTGATTTGCATTTCCCTAATTGCTAGTGATGTTGCACATTTTTTCATGTGTTTTTTGCCATTTGTATTTCTTCTTTGGACAAATGTCTATTCAAGTCCTTTGCCCATTTTTTAATCAGGTTGTTTGTCTTTTTACTGATGAGTTGTAGCATCTCTTCATATATCATGGGTAGTAAACCCTTATCAGACATGTGATTTCCAAATATTTTCTCCCATTGAGTAGGCTGTGTTTTCACCCTTTTAACAAAGCCCTTGAGGTGTAAAAGTATTTAAGTTTGAGGAGGTTGCTTTTATCTATTTTTCTTTTGTTCTGCGTGCTTTGGGTATAAGGTCCAAGAAATCACCACCTACTGCAAGGTCTTTAAGAGTTTCCCTGCATTTTCTTCTAGTAGTTTTATGGTCCTGGCTTTTATATTTAGGTCTTTGCTCCATTATGAGTTGATTCTTGTATAGGGAGAGAGATAGGGGTCTTCTTTCATTCTTTTGGTTATGGATATCCAGTTCTCCCACGATCATTTTCTGAAGAGACTGCTTTGTCCAGTTAACATGGACTTGGTAGGTTTGTCGAAAACCAGTTGGCCATAGGGGGGAGGGTTTATTTCTGGACTCTCAATTCTATTCCACTGATCAATGTGTCTACCTTTATGCCAATACCATGTTGTTTTGACTTCTGTAGCTTTGTAATACATTTCAAGATCAGGCAGTGAAATTCTTCCCACACTGCTCTTCTTTTTTATTATGCTTTTGACTATTCAGGTGCACTTTCCCTCCCAAATGAATTTGGTAATTGTCTTTTCTATTTCTGTAAAGTAGGTTGTTGGAATTTTGATTGGTATTGCATTGACTCTATAATCAGTTTGGGTAGGATTGACATCTTCACAATATTTAGTCTTCCAGTTCATGAACATGGAAAATATTTCCATTTGTTTAGGTCCTCATTGATTTCTTTTAGCATTGTTTTGTAGTTTTCAGTATCTAGGTCCTGTACTTCTTTGGTAAAATTGATTCCTAGGTATTTGAGTCTTTTGTTGCTATTGCAAATGGATTTTGCCCCCTGATTTCCTCTTCAGATTGTTCATTACTAGTGAATAGAAGCATTATTGATTTTTGTGTGTTGATCTTACATCCTGTCACTTTGCTGAACTCATTTATTAGGTCAAGTAGTTTTTTTATAGCTATTTCAGAATTTTCTAAATATAGGATCATGTCATCTGCATATAGTAAGAGTTTTACTTCCTCTTTTCCTATTTGGATGCCTTTTATTTATTTATTTTTCTTGTCTAATTGTTCTAGCCAGAACTTCTAGTACAATGTTAAATAACAGTGGTGACGGTAGGCATCCTTGTCTTATTCCCCATCTTAGAGGGAAAGCTTTCAACCTTTCCCGATTGAGTACGATGTTGGCTGTGGGTTTTTCATATATTCCTTTTATCATATTGAGGAATTTCCCATCTATTCCTATCTTTCAAAGTGTTTTTATCAAGAAAGGATGCTGGATTTTGTCAAATTCCTTTTCTGCATCGACTGAGATGATCATGTGTTTTTTTTTCCTTCAATTTGCTAATGTGGTGTATTACGTTAATTGGTTTTCTTATGTTGAACCACCCTTGCATATCAAAAATAAATCCCATTTGGTCCTGATGTATAAGTCTTTTGATATGCTGTTGAATTCTATTTGCAAGTATTTTATTTAGGATTTTGCATCTATGTTTATTAGAGAGGTTGGTCTGTAATTTTCTTTTCCTGTAGTCTTTTTATCTGGCTTTGGTATTAGGGTGATGTTGGCTTCATCAAATGTGTTGGGTAATTTTCCTTCCTTTTCAATTTTTTGGAAGAGTGTGAACAGAATTGCCATTAATTCTTCTTGAAATTCTTGGTAGCGTTCACATGTAAAGCCAGCTGGTCCTGGACTTTTCTTTGTTGGGAGATTTTTGATGACTAATTCAATCTCTTTAAATGTCACTGGTTTAAGTTCTTGTATTTCTTGTAGCGTATGTGCGCATTTCTAGGAATTTGTCCATTTCATCTAGGTTGTCTAGTTTGTTGGCATACAGTTTCCCATAATAACCTCTTATGATTGTTTTAATTTCTCTGGGGTCAGTTGTAACTTCCCTCTTTCATTTCTGATTTTATTTGCATCTTCTCTCTTTTTTTCTTTGTTAGTCTAGCTAGGGGTTTGTCAATTTTACTGATCTTCTCAAAGAACCAGTTTTTGGTTTTGTTGATTTTCTCTATTGTGTTGTTGTTGTTCTCAATTTCATTTATTTCTGCTCTAATCTTTATTATTTCTTTCCTTCTGCTTGCTGTAAGAATGGTTTGCTGTTCTTTTTTCAGTTTCTACAGTTTTTCAGTTAAATGTTTGATTTTACTTCTTTCTTCTTTTTAATATAGGCATTTAGGGCTATAAATTCCCTCTTAATACTGCCTTCACTGTATCTCATAAGTTCTGGTAAGTTGTGTTCTCAATTTTATTCGTCTCAATATATTTACTAATTTCACTTGCACTTTCTTCTTTGACCCACTGATTATTTAGGCTTGTGTTGTTCAGTCTCCACACATTTGCAAATTTACCCTTTTCCTGTCTATTATTGATTTCCAGTTTCATTCCATTATGATCTGAGAAGGTGCTTTGTATAATTTCAATCTTTTCATATTTATTGAGACCTGCATTGTGACCTAACATGTGGCCTATCCTGGAGAAAGATCCATGGGCACTTGAAAAAAATGTATAATCTGCTGAGTTTGGGTGCAACATTCTGTAAATGTCTGTTAGGTCTACCTCATGTATCATATTGTTCAAATTCTCTGTTTCCTTGTTGATCTTCTATCTAGTTGTTCTATTTAATGGTGTGAATGGTGTGTTGAAGTCTCCAATTATTACTGTAGAGATGTCTATTTCTCCCTCAGTTTTGTTAAAATTGGCCTCATGTATTTTGGGGCACCCTGGTTAGTTGCATATTTTCAACTGTTATTTCTTCCTTGTGGATTGTCCCTTTTATTAAAATATAATGACCTTCTGTATCTCTTATAACTTTTTTTTGCATTTAAAGTCTGTTTTGTCTGATATTAGTATAGCTGTATAGCTACCCTGCTCCTTTTTGGTTACTGTTTGCATGGAGTAACTTTTTCCAGCTGGTTTGTATCCCTAGGCCTAAGGTGAGTTTCTTGTAGGCAGCATATAGATGGCTCATGTTGTTTTTTTTTTTCTCCATTCTATCAGCCTATATCTTTTGATTGGGGAGTTTAATCCATTTACATTCAAAAATATTACTGTAAATGCATTATTTACTTCCACTATTTTATTCTTTGGCTTCCATATGTCTTATCTTATTTTTGTCTGTCTTTTAACTCTTTTGGTTATCCTTTCTGCTATTCTTTCTTCTATACTCTCCTCTATGCCTCTCTCTCATGTCTTTTTCTTTCAGGCTGAAAGGCTTCCTTTAATATTTCCTGCAAAGTTGGATTTTTTTAAATGAACTCTCTTAGTTTCTGTTTGTTTGTGAATATTTTTAATTCACCTTCATACTTGAAGGACAATTTTGCTGGATAAAGAATTCTCGGCAGGCAGTTTTTCCTTTCAGTATCCTAATTGTATCATACCACTGTCTTCTTGCCTCCATGGTTTCTGATGAGAAATCTACTCTAAGTTTTACTGGGTGTCCCTTGTATGTGATGGTTTGCTTCTCTCTTGCTGTTATCAGAATATTCTCTTTATCATTGACATTTGACATTCTGAGTAGTATGTGTCTTGGAGTAGGTCTATTTGCATTTATTGTGCTTGGGGTATGCAGTGTTTCTTGGACATGTAAGTTCATTTCTTGCGTGAGATTTGGGAAATTTTCAGCTATTATTTCCTCAAAAACTCTTTCTTCCCCCTTTCCCCTCTCTTCTCCTTCTGGAATTCCATGACACATATGTCATTGTGTTTTGTGTTAGCATTCAACTCCCTGAGTCCATTCTTTTCTCTCATTCTTTTTCCTCTTCAATTTCAACTGTTTTGTCATCTATATCACTTATTCTTTCTTCTACCATTTCAAGTCTGCTGTTTTATGCCTCTAATGTGTTTTTGATCTCACCTATCATGTCTTTCATTTCCATGAGCACTGTTACTTTTTTATTCAGGTTTCCAAATTCCTCTTTGTGCTCACTCAGTGTCTTCTTGATATACTTTATCTCTTTAGCCATATCATCTTTCAACTCATTAATTTGATTTTGGATATTTGTTGTCTCAAATCCTACATCTCCTCTGGGGCTTTGATATAATGCTTTTCTTGGGCCATTTCTTCCATTTTCTTAGTATGGCTTGTAATTTTTCGCTGATGTCTAGGCGTATGATTAGGGTGGTGAATTTACTCAGATGCTCGATTTCTCTCTCTTTTGTAGGGTTTTACTGGTAAGAGGCTGTGTGTTACTGCTGTTCTTTGATTCTTGGTTCAGTTTGTTCCGGGTCTTTAGAACTGTCCCTATTAGTTACTCAAATTTGGATTCTGGACTCAATAATGGGTTGCAGACCCATTTCCTAGGGCCTTAAGGAGAGAGGCTGTGGAGGCCAGAAAAAGCCTTTCTTAATTTCCTCACGTGCACTTCCTTGATCTGCCAGAAGATGGCACTCTTTGGCAGCCCTTTCAGTTCAAAGCCTAGTCCAGTGTGTACACTGGAATAAGGACTGGATCAATGTTGAAGAGGTCCCTGCCTGGAGACTAAGAGCCTTGTAATTCAAACTTGCTCAGAGCAGTTCTCAAACCTTTGCAGGAAGCCCCCTCCCTTTTACCAGGTAGAAAATAATTCCACTCTCCTCTGTGTCCTCACCAACACATCCCAGTCAGTAGAGAGGGAGATTGAGAGGGTTGGATCTCTTCAGTCCTTTCCTGGCTCCCAAGGCAAACAATGGCACAGCCCCACCCACCCTGGAAGGGCTCCTGGGACACAGCAAGCCAAATTTGTGAGTCAAAAGCTGAGTCAGCCTTAGGCTGTGTCCCTCTCTCTCCTCTTTCCTGGGGAGGTGGATCCCTTTGTCTGTAGCCACAGGCCCTGAGGCCTGAGAATTCAAACCTGTCTATAGGGTGGGGGAGGATGCTGGCATTTGCAACTGCAGCTTTTAACTCTTAGTTTTGCCATTGAGATTCTTTTCCTTTGCCCCTCTCTCCTCGGCATTGTCCAAGCTTCCCCTGGTATCCTAACCCTAGAAGATTTTTTTCTAGGCCATTTCTGCCTGTCCTCTAGTTATTTTTCTGGGAGAGAACAGAGTCTCATGTCTTTGTAGTCCACCATCATTAGTCCTTCATCTTTAACAGTTTTCTTTGACTCCTTGTTCTTCTTTCACATTTGCCTAGAAATTCTGTGTATGGATCAGTCCAGACTCTTGCTTCCTCTAATCCTACCTCTTGCCTGCAGGTTCCCGGCCACTGAAAACAACTCAACTGAAGCAGGCTTCATATAGGGAATGAACTGATGGATCTGGAACCTGGCAAAAGGTCGACGTGGACATCAATACCCCAAGATGGCTGCTGGAAGATCCTTGTGAGATGTCTCCCGGAAGCCAGGAGAAACTCCAGATAATTCTCCTAGGACATTATCATTGGCCCCACCCATGGGATTGACGTGTGGGGTAATCAATCAAAACAGCAAACACCTGGAACTCCTCCCATGCCATTAGCAAAAGGGTGGAATAATTAACAGTTTAAAAAGCAGGCCCAGGGGGTTGGATGTGGCTCAACTGGTTGGGCTTCCGTCTCCCATCCCCAGGATCTCCCGGTAAAAAAGCAGGCCCAAAGGTCAAATCGCCCCTTCTGCTCCTGTTCCTGACCCCTGTTGCCCTCCTGCTCCCAGCAGCTTCCGCGCCAGATGCTGCTGCACTTGGGGCCCTTGTGGCTTCTGCACCCTGCTCACGCCATGTCCCCCCTGCGCAGATCAACACACAAGTAAAACCTGGGCATTTATAATCTACAATGGGAAATTGTAGTCTATAAATCAGCCCTCTCTATCACTCTTCAGCCCCTTACCCTCTACCAGGGACCTGTGATCTGTTGTTTTCTCCCATTTCTCTTCTCTCCCTACCTTAATAAATTGCTGGCCTCACTCACCTGATGTGCTCTGAAATTCATTTCTGCAGCATAAGTCAAGAACCTAGACTAAATCTGGTAACACAACTTCAGCCAGGCCCTTTGCCTTGCTGCTTTTACTACTTGCTGGTCAACTCCTTCTTGTACTTCCCAGAAAGAATATTCAAAACTTTTAGCTCTCTGCGCATTCTTAGCAAATTACCCTATCTCATGTACCCAGATATCATTTCAGGTTTAGACTACATTTGGGGTGGAGAAAGCTTCAGGTAGATTGAATATTTTTATACAAGTGTTTGAACACCACCTAAGGAGACTACTTAAGTGATTGAATCAGACTAAGGTTTAAAGCAATTTTGAAATTTGCTCATTCCACACCCCACCCCTACTTATGAGCAGGTGAGGACTTGAAAGGAAGGCCAGAGTGGTTATAAACAAAATAAATAAATCATGGTATATGTTAACATTTTTCAACTCCACTACAAACACATTTATTAATGTATCTTTGGAAAAACGTTTTTCTCTAATCCTGGATTCTTTTTCAGTCCCCATCTTTGCTTTCCTTCCCTTCATAGCAAAGCATGGGAAACATCAGTTTATATGATCCTGTCTCTGCTTCCTCACTTCAAATTACTCCCTCCTTTCTTGAAATCCAGCTTCCAGCCCCGTTACCACACCTTGGCAAAGTTCCTCAGCAAGGGCCCAATTTCCCAGGCTAAGTGACCCTCTCGTCTTATTTATCTTTGCTAGGGTTTTTGTCACCGAAACTCTCTCCCTTTTGGACCTCAGAGAAAATTTCCCTCCTACAATTCTGACAGGTCCTTCTCCATATCTTTTCCTGATGCCTCTTCTTTAACTCACTCTTCAAACCAGAGTTCACAACTGCCAACCCATAGCCAAACCCAGCCCACAGTCATGTTTTGTTTAATCCACTCGTTATTATAAAAGAATTTGAATTCATTATGAACATACTGAAATTGGAAGATGGCACAAAAATATATTTTAGGCATTTCTTGATATACTAAAAGTTCTGATGACACTAAGCCATCATTTCTACATGGGAAGCATTGGCTTAAGCCAAGAAGTGGTTGCCCCCTTAAAAGAGGCACATACACGTTCTGTTAAGATTTTGGCTTGGATGAATAGGGGACAGTGATGTCAGCTACACAAATGGGGAATTCAGAAGTATGAATGAGCCTCGTGGGATGACAGAGATGATGATAAATACAGTTCGGGTTATGCTGAGTTTGAGGGTCTCTGGGGTATCCAAGTGGAAATGTACAGCAAGCAGCTGTGTATAAAGGCCCAAAGCTCGGTACATCAGGGCTAAACATAAAACGTAGCATTATCATCTTGAAGGCGGTAGTTTAAAACAGGGCAATATTTTAAAAGTTTTGGGGAAAGGAGAGAATAAGAAGGAAAACAGACCAGGGATCTATTGCTGAGGAGCTCCCACATTTGGCAAGGAGAGGAAGAGGAGGCCTGAAGAACATGGAGAAGGTGGAACACAGGGGCAGAAAAAGTCCCCCCTCTGAACTATTTATTTTGTCCTTGCTGTGTCCCAGCAGAATGTGAGCTCTTAAGGGCAAGAACTGTGCCTTATTTATCTTTATATTCCCAGTGCCTAATGCATAGTAATGTTCAATTATAATCTTACTTTTTGATATTCCATTGAAAATAGAATATTAAGTACCAAACCAGATCAATTTATTTGCATTGTGCTCTTGGACCTCGGCCAGTTCCTGAAATTTATCTGTGACATTCATTTAATTTAATCAACATTGGAGGTGACCTAACTAATGCTGAGAGACGTAATCAACCCTGTCCACATTTAGACAGCAGCACTCTTAGGCCAATGCAAATGGATGGAACGTCTATTACATTTTTAAAGATCTCCTGAGGAAGAGGAGATTCCCTCAGTAAACCATCCAACAGTTAACTACTCTTACTTGCCTTATGTTTAGGCAGCCAAATGTTGAAAAGCAATTTCTCCACACATCCCTATAGAGTTGTACTGTTTCTGTTCACAGTGGGAGAAATATGCTTCTTATTACTCTTTCTCTGCCAAATTACACTGAAGCCCCACTGGAATGACACAGCTTGTTATAATAGAGATCGGGAGATACGGTACCCCAGGTAGCTGCATAGACCAGGCTGCCAAGCTGATATGCAAACCAATCAAAGGGAACTTGTTCCCATTCTAGCTCCCTGAAACCTCAGACTGATTCACTTTCAGTGACCTCCCCTCTTTGGGAGGTCCTTTAGTCATTGCTTAGGTGGACTCTATTCCTATGACTGTGTCATATTTTTACCCCCACGTAGTCATGCCATAGAACAGTTGCCCAAGAAAACATGGCAACCCTACAGAAAGATGTAGGAGCACACACTCACAAGATTTACCTGTGGGCCTGAGTTTCAATTCTGTTGTTCCGGACTTCTGTCCTCCAAGCTTGTGCCAAGCGCCATTTGCAGACAAGAGCCATTCCTCCACAGCGCAGTGATATTTGCCCTGATCGCTGCCATCTACATTTAGAATGTGCAGCAGAAACAACTCTTGGGAAACTTTCTCAGTGTGGAATTTTTTTTTTCTCTTTGGGGTGTGAATTTCATCCCCGTATTTTATAACATTGGTTTGATCCATTTCCAGGATCTTCAGCCAGGATGCATTAGTGGAAATGGGGGAAAAGTACCAAATAATGGCTAACTGAAGGTTTCCTGTAGACTGGGACAAGATGCTACATTCTATTTCAGTATTGGAGTTGACGGAGATCTCTTGAACTTGAGTGCTTGAATTCATTTTCAGTTTACTCTCTAAATGAAAGGAATGGAAAAGATTACTTTTGTTACTTTGCTAGAAAATACAATTTTAAGGTAGGAGGGACATTAGAGGTCAAGTAGGGCAATACCTCCTATTTCCATTGTATGTGTGAATTCCCTCTACAGCAGCCCCTCTGACCCCTCTGACTACTCAGCCTTTGAACAACTCACTATCTGACAAAGCAGTCCATTCCATCTTCAGAAAGCTCTGCCACTAGAGAATTCTTTCTGATATAAAGTTGAATTTGATCACTCCATAACTTCCATTCATTGGTCCTCGTTCTACTCTAGGAGGGAGGGGGAGGCACATCATACAGAAGAAGCCCAGTTTCTTTTCCACATGATACTCCAATAGCTAAGCATGGATATCTCTTCTGCAGCATTTCATGAATCGAATTGAGAGAAAATGGCCCCATCAAAGCTTAGTGTGTTCACTATCTAGAGTATTTCTGGATCCACAGTTTGCCAAAATCTCAACATATCTGCCTTCAGATGTGGGTAAACAAAAAGAAGTTGTATGTGGGCTGTTCAAGTCATCTGTCTCGTTGCAGCCACTCAATTGTGGAACATCATGTGGACACAGATTTAACCACTCTTTAACCCCAGCAGTTTTTCTGCTTTGTCAGAAAGATGAGTGAGAAAAACTTGCTTCTAAATCTTATTCTAACTCCTTGCTGACATCACTGATTCTACTTTTGTAACTGCTTATGGATGTTGCCAGTAGGTCCCTTTAATCTTCCTTCAACAAATATTTATTAAGCACCTACTATATTACATCAGAATATTCCACACTCTGTGGATACCCCCCTTCCATGGGTTCACCATTTAGAGGGAGAGACAAGTACAGGGACAAAGGATTAGCGATTACAGCACAGTGTCACACATGTGGGACAAAGATAGGCAGAAGTGGCTATCATAGCACACAGAGGACCCCCTAGCCCAAATATGGGAATGAGAGAAAGCTTCAAGGAGGAGGTAACTCTGAGTTAAGTCTTTTTTTCTTATCTGCCCTCCCCAAGATGGTTCCCTCATCTGTCTGCTGGTTGTCTGCTCATCTTCCTCGGGAGGCACTGGGAACCAAACCTGGGACCTCCCATGTGGGAGACGAGTGCTCAACTGCTTGAGCCACTTCCACTCGTGGCTCATTGTGGCTTGTCTTCTTTAGGAGGCATCAGGAACTGAACCAAGGATCTCCCATGTGGGAGGTGGGCACCAATTGCTTGAGCCACATCCATTCCCCTTGAGCTAAGTCTTAAGGGTTAATAAGAATTAGTCTGATGAAGAAGAGGTTAAGGAATTCCAGGAAAAGAAGCAACTTGAACAAAGACTTTTAAAATGAGGGAGAACATGTATTATTTGAGGAACTGTCAGTAGTTCAGTGTGGCTGGAACACAAATTCAAGATGGCAAGTGGATGGAGATGATGCTGGCAAGACATAAAGATACTGGATTATAAGGGCACTTGCATGACATGCTATGGATGTCTGGACAAGAGGTGGACATGGAGGAGATAAAAATAGGAGTTGTGGATGATCCGGTTTAGTAAATTGAATTATGTACCCCAATTTAGACATGTTCTTAATTTTAACCCTCATTTCTGTGAGTGTGAACCTTTTGTAATTAGGATCTCTTGAAGATTTTATTTTTAGTTAAGGTGTGGCCCAACTGAATGAGGTTGGGTCTTAATCCAGATTATTAGATGCCTTATAAAGAAAAGAAACTAGAAAACAGAGTCCAAGAAAGCCGTGGGGAGGAGCTGGCAATTAGTGAAAACCCAGAAGAGAAAGGAGAGGACATTGACATGTGTTGGGAAATCCAAGGAACCCAAGGATTGCCAGCCAGCCAGAACGCAACTGACCCTGGAAGAAAGCAAACCTCTAGCCCTCGAAACCATAAGTCAATAAATTCCCATTGTTTAAGCCAACCTATTGTGTGTGTATTTGTCATAGCAGCCAGGCAAGCATAGACACTCAGGTTTCCAGTTACTGGTGGAGGGGTGGAAAAGGGGTCATAGGGAACAATGAAGGAGCAGTAGCTTTGGAGGGATAATAATGATGGGTTATTATTTTGACAGTTTCAATATAGACATGTCCTAGAGGCAGTTGGATATATGAGTATGGAGAGCAGAAGAGAAGGTGTCAGCAAAAAGGTTATATCCATGGGTCAGATGAGTTCATCTCAGGAAAGTGTTTAGAATGAGAAGAATGCATGCTGAAGAGGAAACCCAAAGGAAAGGTTCTTTTTTTGTTAAAGGAATGAATCAATGGAGGAGGAGAATTCTGCAAAAGAGAAAGAGAAGGAACAGTCAGAGTATTATAAAGAAACCCAAGAAAATCCTGTGTCACAGGGGTTGTTATAGGTTGAATTATATTCCCCCAAAAGATATGTTGAAGTCTTAATCCCTAGTATCTCAAAATGTGACCTTATTTGGAAATAGGGTCTTTGCAGATGGAACCAAGTTAAGATGGGACCTCCCATATGAGAAGCAGGCGCTCAACCACTCGAGCCACATCTACTCCCCTTCTCTACCTCCTATACATTAACATGTGGAGTAGGGTGGGCCCTTAATCCAATATGACTGGTGTTTTTATAAGATGAGGAGAAGAGATGCAAACACAGAGAGGAGAAAGCCATGTGAAAATGGAGGCAGAGCTTGGAGAGTTGGATGCATCTACAAGCCAAGGAACATTAAGGATGGCCAACAAACACCAGAAGCCAGAAGAGGCAAGGAAGGATGCTCTTCTACAGGATCCAGAGGGAGAATGGCCTGGCCGACACCTTGATTTTGGGCTTCTAGCCTCCAGAACTGTGAAACAATCTCAGTTGCTTTAAGCCACCCAGTTAGTGTTCCTTTGTAATGGCATTCCTTGAAAACTAATATAGGGATAAAGCAAAAAGAGAAGGTTCAAGAAGAAAGGACTGGGCCAACAATTTCAAATACCACAGAAAGGACAAATAAGTTAAAGCAAAAATTAATCAACATGGTGATCATTACTATTGCCAAAAATATTACTCAGCAGCAGAGAATAGTGATGCTGCCAGGTTTGAGCGCTGGCTCAGTGTGTCAGGCATGGTAGTAAGCACATTATATATGTCACCGCCTTTAAATTGCACATCAGCAGTTTACAGAGGAGGCAACTAAGGCTTGGAGAGATTAAGGAACTTGTCCAAAGCCATGCTGTTATCAAGTGATTGACAGAGCTAAATGCCTTCAAAATCCCTTGAAAACTCTACATGTCCTAAGAGAAAGCAAATTATAAGAGAGAAGGAAAATGACACAGCAGAAGTCCACCTAGGTGTGTCTTACTTGTAATCTTTATGCTCAATTGCCAGTTGGCAAGGTAGATTGTATATTTGACTGTAATCATGAATTCTCTACCTCTTATACATTAACACATTAAAAATAAGTAGTTAAATGTATTTTAATCTATACAACTAGGGGTGACAATCCACACATATTATTAACTGGTAAGGGCTGGGCAATGACCAATGAAAAAGGAAACCTTGCCATTGGAGCTAGGTACTAGAGAACCCCTGCTCTGCTACAACCTTTAGTTGCTGGGTTGTGAGGATTTATGGAAAAGCAAGGACGGGACATGAAGCAACAGTTATTAATAGCCAGTGTGGAAGTATTTCAATATTTTAACAACCAATATGGCCAGCTCAGGCATACCAACTTAGTGTTAACCTGGATACCAGAAGGTGAGTATTTTATGTTTTGTTTCTATAACTTACCCAAAATTGGAGAAATGCTTTTAAAAAAAAAAAAAAAAAAAAAAGCAGTGATTAGTTTCAAATGGAGCTTACCTGGTAACGTGACCGCTATCCTCAATGGGTGAGAGATGGCAGAAGCCCTCACGGGGCCATTCGTGCGTAGGGAATTTCTGTCATAAACTTGCACTTTACATTGATACACTCCAGCGTCCTCTTCGGTGGCATCATAAATTAGGAGTTGAGATTGAAAGGAAGAGCGTGAAATCTTTGTCTTCCTTTGGAAGTGGGACAGGAAGTCCCCCCATTCAACGGTGCCATTATGGGTGATTTGAATAAGCTGATAAAAGGCTTGAGACCTAGCTGGCTGGAACTGCCACATCACAGTGAGTGGGACCTTGAGGTCAGAGTAGTTGGCACCCACTATGCAGGACAGGTCAAAGGTGCCAGTTAATTTCACTTGCGGTTGACGGCTCATCAGACTAACTTTTAAACTTGATTCTGCAGAAAGAAATGGAAACACAACTTCTAAGATGTTTACCAAATCAAAGTATATACTTTTGAGTTTTCCTAGCCACCACTTCTTCACATTGAACCATGCAATTGTACATTTGGAGTATCGTGTGTATTTTGATCATAGACGTTGATTCACAGTACGGTCTGTCCTGAATGCTGACCTCAATTTTCCCAAGTTGTCCCTCTTCTAAGAGTGTTCTCACCAGCGACAACAAATAGGCAGTGTTTCTCGAGACTATTGCTTGGACAGCTGCGGCTGAGTGGGTGGAGCTCTCCCCAGCCCCAGTGATCTGGCCTCCTTCCCTTACCCCCGCTTGCGGGTTCAGTATCAGATTCTTTTGCACATGCAGCAACTCTGCAATTCCAGGGCTGCAGCTGTGGAAAGCCAGAATGTAGAAGACTCAGCTACCAAACACACTCAGCGTAGCTTTTCTATAAGAAATTCATAGGAATTTGTTGTAGTCTAGAACAAAGACTTACACGTTGTATTCTAGAGATGAGCTTTATAAAGCTGAATAGGCTTTAGTGATTGCTTGATAGATATGGTAGCCAGAGACTATGCTGTATGTCCTGGGATACACATACCAGGGGCATTCAGGATAACCTACAATCAAATCACAATTCCCCTGCAAAATCAGGTGCCTGGACTTTGGAAAAGGATCTCCTTGACACTTACCAAGAGATTTTACAGTGACTGAAATCTTCTGCGTCCAGCTTAGATCCCTCACCGGGTTCTGGGTCTTCTCAGACACTGTGCACTTGTACATCCCGCTGTCTGTGACGGTGGCGGAGGCAATCTCCAGCTGGAAGGTGGCCCAGGCCACTTTCTCCAGCCTTATGTTACCATGGTTACTGGGTCTCCCATAGGAGGCTCCCAGCTGCATGGTGCCATCTTGCCCCATGCTAGCCACCAACTCCAGCTGTGTCTGGTTCTGTGGGATGTGCCACCAGCTCACGGACAGAAGACTTTCAGCTCCCCCTGCTCTGCAGAGTAGGGTCAATGCCTCTCCTTCCCATATGGCTTGCTGTTTGTTCTTGGTAGACACTTCTACACTTCTTGCTGTGGATTCTAGATTTGAGAGTAAAAAGCTGTTTCAAGTAAATGAAAACTTTTCTAAAACACAGTGAAGTCTCATTAATTATTTGATTAGTTTGTGACAAATCAGGTCAGGCTATCAACTCTTTACCACCCACAGATAAGAGGTTTGATAAACCCTTAGATAGTGAAAACAAGACAGCAGAAAGAATATCCGGTGAAATTGTTTATACTTAAAGAACTTATAATTAGCGCTTACTTTTATAGATTTTTAAGAACATCTAGTTGGCCCAATAAAGAAAAGCCCAGGACCAGATGGCTTCACTGGTGAATTTTACCAAACATTCCAAGAAGTATTTTCCTGCTCAAACTCTTTGAAAAAATTGAAGAGGAAGTAACACTTTCTAACTCATTCTATGAGGCTGACTTCACCCTAATAGCAAAGCCAAACATACCACAAGAAAAGAAAATTACCAGCTAATATCCCTTATAAATATAGATGCAAAATCCTCAACAAAATACTAGCAAACTGAATATAACAGTACATTAAAAGAATTCTATACCATGATTGAGTGAGATTTATCCCAGGTATGCAAGGCTGGTTCAACATAAGAAAATCAATTAATGTAATATACCACATTAACAAATGGATGCAGAAAAAGGAATTTGACAAAACCCAGCACCCATTCTTGATAAAAAATACTCAGAAAAATAGGAACACAAAGAAACATTCTCAACATGATAAAAGGCGGCTATGAAAAACCGCATCTATAGTCAATGGTCAAAGACCAAAAGCTTTCTTCCCTGAGATCAGGAACAAGACAAGGTTGCCCACTGTAACCTCTGTTACATTGTCCTGGCAGTTCTAGCCAGAAAAACTAGGCATGAACAAGAGATAAAAGTCATCAAAATTGTAAAGGAAGAAGTAAAACTTTTCCTATTTGCAGATCATATGAGCCCTCTAAAGAAAATTCTGAAAGATGCACAACAAAGCTACTAGAGCTAATACACAAATTTGGCAAAGTGCAGAGTACAAGATACAATGCATGAAAATCAATAGTTTTTCTGTACACTAGTAATGAACAATCTGAAGAGGAAATCAAGAAAAAAAAACTTGATTTACAATAGCAACTAAAAGAATCAAATACGTAGGAATAAATTTAACCAAGGACATAAAGGACTTGTACACAAAACACTATAAAACATTGCTGAAAGAAATCAAAGAAGACCTAAATAAATGGAAGGAGATTCCATGTCCATGGATTGGAAGACTAAATATTGTTAAGATGTCAATTCTACTGAAAGCAATTAGCAGATTCAATGCAATCCCAATCGAAATTCCAACAGCCTTATTTGCAGAAATAGAAAAGCCAATCATCAAATTTTTATGGAACAGTAAGGGTCCCTGAATAACCAAAGCCATCAAAGGAGAACGTAGTTTGAGTACTCACTCACACGTCATACTTTTATAACTCATTATAAAGCTACAATAATCAAAACAGCATGGTACTGGCACAAGGACAGACATATGGACCAATGGAATTGAAATGAGAGTTCAGAAATAAACCTACACAACTGTGGCCAATTGATTTTTGACAGGGGTGCCATGTCTACTCAATAGGGAAATAATAGTCTCTTCAACAAATGGTGCTGGGAAAACTGGATATCCATGTGCAAAAGAATAAAGGTGGATCCCTACCTTACACCATGTACAAAAGACTAACCCAAAATGGATCAAAGACCTAAATACAAGAACCCAAACTATAAAACTCCTAAAAGAAAACATAGGGAAGCATCTTCAGGACATTTTGCTAGACAACAGTTTCTTAGACTTTACACCAAAAGCACTACCAAAAAAAGAAAAAAATACATAAATGGGACTTCATCAAAATTAAAAACTTTTGTGCACGAAAGGACTTCATCATGAAAGTAAAAAGACAGCCTAAAGAATGGGAGAAACTAGTTGGAAATCACAATCTAATAAGGGTTCAATATCTAGAATATACAAAGAAATTCTACAACTCAACAACAAAAAGACAAATGGCCCAACTGAAAAATGGGCAAAAGACTTGAACAGACATTTCTCCAAAGAAATTATACAAATGGCCAAAAGGCACATGAAAAAATGCTCAACATCATTAGTCATCAGGAAAATGCTAATCAAAACCTGAGATATCATTTCAACTCACTGGAATGGCTACCATTAAAAAATGGAAAATAACAAGTGTTGGTGAGGATCTGGAGAAACAGGAACACTTGTTCACTGTTGGTGGGAATATAAAATGGTGCAGCTTCTGTGGAAAACCAGTTTGGTGTATCCTCAGAAAGTTAAGTATAGAATAACCATAGGACCCAGCAATCCCATTTCTAGGTACATACCCAAAAGTATTGAAAGCAGGGACTCAAACAGATATTTGCACACCAATGTGCATAGGAGCCTTATTCACAATTGCCAAAAGATGGAAGCAACCCAAGTGTCTTTCAACACATAAATGGATAAACAAAATACAGTCGATGCATACAATGGAATATTATTCAGCCATAGAAAGGAATGAATTTCTGATACATGCAACAACTTGGATGAACTTTGAAGACATCATGGTAAGTGAAATAAGTCAGACACAAAAGGACAGATATTGCATGATCTCACTTACATGAAATAATTAGATGTGCAAATTCAGAGAGTCAGAAACTAGAATACAGGTTATCAGGGATTGGGGTGGGAGTAGGGAATGGGGAGTTAATGCTTAATGGGTGTTGAGTTTCTGTTTGGCATGATGGAAAAGTTTTGGTAATGGGTGGTGGTGACGGTGGCACACCATTGTGAATGTATTTAACACCATTGAATTGTATATTTGAATGTGGTTAAAATAGGAAATTTTAGGTTGTATATATATTACCAGAATGAAAAATTTAAAAATCCATAGAACTTTACAATCCAAACAGTGGACCCTAATGTAAACGACGGACTATAGTTAATAGTATAATGATAATAATAGTTTCATAAATTTTAACAAAGGTACCACACTAATGCAAAGTGTTAAATATAGGGAAAACTGTATGTGTGTGTGTGGGGGGTATATGGGAACTCTGTACTTTCTGCATGAGTTTTCTATAAACCCACAACTTCTCTGATTAAAAAAAAAAAGAACATCTAGTTGGGAAAACATCTGGTAATATTTTGCAAGATTAATTAGCATGGGTGTATGAACCTGAAAGTAATGAAGCTGTATTTGCACAAATTTTTAGTTCTTTAAAATTCAGAGTTTCACACTTCAAAATGACCTTCCTCTCCCTACTTACATTTCCCTAATCAGTTTTGATTAATATGTTTTGAACAATGAAGAAATGTTAATTAGATCTGTTCACAATATTACTATAAAAACAATTACTTGGGATATATATTTATATATTTGTTTGTTGGTTGAAGGAAAATCTTCTTAGGTCTAAAATATAGTGTGTGGCAGACTGAATTATCTACCCTCCAAAAAGGCATGTTGTTAATCTTAATCTGCTTTCCTGTGGATTTGGACCACTTGTAAATAGAACATTTTGAAGATGTTATTGTTAGTTAAGGTGCAGCCAACTGAATCAGTATAGGTCTTCAATCTGTATTACTGGAGGTCTCATGAAGAGGAGCCAGAGGGGAGCGGATGTGGCCCGAGCAGTTGAGCTCCTGCTTCCCACATGGGAGGTCCCTGGTGCCTCCTTAAAAACAAAACAAAACAAACAACAAGCAAACAAATGAAAAATTCAATTCAGGGGAGCTGATGTGGCTCAGTGGTTTAGCACTGGCTTCCTACGTATGAGGTCCCAGGTTCAATCCCTGACTCTGGTACCTCAAAAAAAAAAAAAAAAAAAGGAGGAGCCAGAAGCCAGAAGTCACTGGAAACCAGAAGAGCAGACACAAGGAGGGAGGCAGATGCCAGCCAAGGGACCCCAAGGATGGCAACAAGCCAGCTCCAGAACACTACAGACTTTGGGAAGAAAATAGGGTCTTGCTGATGCCTTGATTTTGGACTTCTAACCTCTGAAACCGTGAGACAATATTACTGTTGGGGAAACCTATTCTGTGTAAAAGTATGAATGGATGGCTTCCAGGTGGGAAACTCAAGATGTGTAGAAATGCAAACATTCATTCAACAAACACGTCCTGTGCAAGGCTTTATCCTGGGTGCCTTGTGGGCCATGCAAAGATCCATCAGAAGCGCGTGCACCCTAGGCAGCATGGCCCCGTGTTTAAGGCCAAGGCCTCTGGAGTCAGAATGACCCTGGGCAGCTCATCTGATCTCTTTGAGCTTCAGTTTTCTTTCCTGCAAAAATGCAGGTCATAATAGAACCCACCTTTTTGTACCGCTGAGGGGACTAATGAATGACACATGCAAAAAGGGTTTAGCCTGGCTGACACAGGGAGAAGACTCAGTGCAGGTTAGTTATTAGCATTAGTGTTTAATGATAGGCATTAGTGAAAGCAGAGGTAGCTCAATGCTGCAAAAGAAAAGGAAAATAGAACTGGAATTCGAAATCCAAATAGGATCTCCATGAATGTGCAAATTGTTCTTCCTTGCTGAGAAAGGAGTTTAGTCGTCAACTGTTTTATATATAAAAACACCTAAGTTACAAAAACAGAATAAGGTTCATGTCCACAAATAGGTATAAAAAAGTATTAGCAAATCTGTTTCCAATGTTTGGATGTTAGAGGCCTGATTATGCTTAAAGATTTTTTTTTAATCAAGATAAAAATAGACTCACGTAACTGAAGTTTAGAAACTAGAGGGAAAATTATTACTCACAATATTACCACATTAACATAACCATTATGATTAGTCTCAACTAACATCATTTTTTAAAAAGGAGGTTTCTTTAGTTCATTGTGCTTATTACTGCCTCTTTGTGAGAAGTAATATACTTACCAAGGGTATAAGTTATTCATTCATACTGGTGGTGAGTAAATATTCATAGATAGAATGATAAAACTCGGTTTATACTTTCAAATAATGGTTAACGCTAAACAGGATCCTTAATACATTTGGGAATAACTTTTCCTGTTTCTATTTATTAGGTCAAGTCTTGGCCCCAGTCTCTGCTGATAGACTTAGAGTCTGTATACCATGTGTCATTCTTTTTACACAATTTCCCATATATTGTGCTTAAGAAAGGTTGTAGCTGGGGAAGCGGATGTGGCTTAAGTGACTGGGCTCCCATCTACCATATGGGAGGTCCAGGATTTGATTCCCAGGGCCTCCTGGTGAAAAGCAAGCTGGCCCATGAGGAGTGCTGGCCCACAGGGAGTGCTGGCCCATGTGGAGAGCTGGCGCAGCAAAGATGACACAACAAAAAAAAGACACAGGGGGGCGGATGTGGCTCAAATGGCTGGGCGTCCGTCTGCCATATGGAGGGACTTGGGTTCAATCCCCGGGACCTCCCGGTAAAATAAAAAAAAAATATATAGAAGGTTCATGGGCTGCCAGGCTCTGTGTGCCGATGAGCCACCAGGCCCCGGGAGCCATGCAGCAGGATGATGACGTAACAGGGGAGAGACAAGATGAGATGCTTCGAAAGCTCTGAAAGCCAGAGGTGGTGCAGGTGGCAAAACACCTCTCTCCTACATCGGAGGTCTCCAGGATCGAATCCTGGTGAAGACTGGAGGAGGAGGATGAGAAGAGATGGCAGGAAACAGACACAGAGAATTGCCCAGCGAATGGACACAAAACAGCAAATGGGGAAGGGGAGAGGGGTTAAAATGGATAAAGTAAATAAATAAATCTTTAAAAAAAAAAAAAAAAAAGACACAGAAGAGAGACAATGAGAGACACAGCAGATCAGGGAGCTGAGGTGGCACAAGAGATTGAGTGCTCCTCTCCACTCCAGAGGGTCCCAGGATCGGTTCCTGGTGCTGCCTAAAGAGAAGACAAGCAGACACAAAAGAACACACAGAAAGCAGACAGCGAGCACAAAACAACAAGGGGGTAGGGTGGGTGGGTGGGTGGAAATAAATAAATAAATAAATCTTAAAAAAAAAAAAAAAAGAAAAAGAAAGGTTGTAGCTATGCTCCAGGAGAGGCTGGGATACATGAAGCAGAGATTGAGCGACACGTAAATATGTAAACTTGCCTACATAGTTTTTCCTGAATCCTAGAAATTTAGACCAAATGTTCAGCATGAAAAACAAACACCAACACACTTCCAGGCCTGCCACTCGAGGCCAAGGTGTGTGCGTCTTCATTTCTGACAAGCTGGGTGATAGAGAAGGGCGTGAAAAGGAAATCTCTCTTCAGAGATGTCCCCAATAAGCAAGTGCAACAAGGATTTCTTTACGTTTTGTTTTTCTTTTTCTTTTGGGCAATTCATCTTCATAGACTTTTTTTTTTTTTTTTTAAAGATTTTATTTATTTATTCATTTATCCCCCCCTTGCTGCTTGTGCTCACTGGGTCAGCTAACCACGCCGTGCAGGCGGGCTTGCCTTCACCAGGAGGCCCCGGGAACCGAACCCGGGGCCTCCCATATGGTAAACGGGAGCCCTACTGATTGAGCCACAGCCGCTTCCCAATCTTCATAGACTTTGAATTTAATTAACACCCAGCCCAGAAAATCCTAATATTTGTTTTCTCTCACACAAAAAAATCAGTGATTATACAAACATTTTTAAGAGCAGCTAAACATCATAAACTAAAGGAGAGCCGAGTGGCTTTCCCACTTCCATGCATATGAAAACTCAGACATATCGGACAGGCATCTCACCACATCACAGCAAAATCTGAAAGCAGTCCAGTTCGTGTCTGGTGCCGACACCACCTACCTGCTGGCTTCCTCAGTTGTACGTGGTGGTCCGGTGACTGCTTTCTCTGAAGGGCCTGCCAGGAGCCCCCCTGAGCTCTCACCATCTCTGTAACCACACATCCGTAAGCACCTTCATCCTCTGGGCCCATTGAGAAGATCTTGAGAGAGAAAGCCTTAGGGCTGAACTTTGAAACTTGGAGCTGCCCTTGACTCCCTCGCTCTTTGTAGCCTTCCTTCAGGCTGAGTACTCCACCAGCATCAATGCTGGCGATTTCAATGCCGTTGAAGAGCCAGACACCCTGAAGCTGTGGGTCCGGGCCGCTGTCCACCGCCAGGCAAACCAGTTCTAAGGGGTTCCCTTCAGAGAATGTACTTTCAGCCATAATGCTCACTTGAAAATCTATCACTGGGAAACCAAAAAAAGGCAGGTGTTTAGAGAGAACACTTCATCTGTCCTTTCAGTAACAGAGAGAGATGATACCCCCTGTAAGGCTTCTACAGGGGATTGCACTTCATGTGGCGGTTCACTTTTGAAGTGGCAGGTAAAGCGAAAAAAAAAAAAAATGCATTGAGACAAAAATGCCCTTGACTAGCCCTTAAATTGCTCAGAAACGACAGATACAGTTCTCCAAGTGCAACCCTATTAAGCAATATGTATGCATAGATGTGTAAAGCACACAGTCATGTATTAATTTTCACTTAAAAAAATTTATCAAATATGTTTTCCTCTGTTGAGTTGCTGTAAATTGTGATTTTTTTTTTTTTTTTTTTTGTTATTCTCCTTTTTGGCTGAGGATATCCAGTGGAATTTTCCTAAGTTCAAAGCACACGTGGCATGTCTTCAAAGGACTCACTGAGTGTATCTTGAGTGCCTGAGGCCAAGAGAGCAATTTTTAAAGGAAGAGAAAATTACTCTCCTTAAAAAAGAAAGAAAGTGATCTGCCACCTATATGCTTTTTAGCAACCCCTTCCGATTGGACTAAAGCCTGGGGAGAGACACCAAGAATCGCAGCTGAGGCCTCTCTGCTTACTTTGATTTCTGCCAATGGATCGTGAAGACTGACACCATTCTGAGCTCGAAAAGGGGTCAGACGGAAGGAAACAGCAGCACTGTCTGAGACAAGATTTCAAGTTAGAAACCTGAGCTCTTTTGAGGGACTGACATCTGCAGTGGGTGGGCTTTCAAGAGAGATGGACCTGGTTTCGAATGCCAGCCACCTTTCACTAACCCGGTAAGGCGAGGCAGGCCACTGAGCATGTCTGTAGCTCAGGTTCCTCACTTAAAAGTGGTAAGTCGACTGCTTGCCTCATAGGGAGGTTGTGAGGATTAAAGCAGATAACTTTGATGAAGCACTTATATGGAGCATGGCAAGAAAGTAGCAAAATTCACTTCCGTCACTGACTTTTGGAATCTGTCTAACCATTTAACAGATCTTATCTGTGTAAAACCTCCCATGGACGATGGAGAAATTTTGGCAATAGGGGGTTTCGATGGTAGCATAAGACTGAACATAATTATCAGCACTGTTGAATGTGATTAAAAGGGGAAATTTTAGGTTGTATATATGTTATAGAATAAAAATCTAAAAAAAAAAAAAAAAAAAAAAAAAATTCAAGGAACTACACAATGAACCCTAAACTAAACTATAGACTATAGCTATAAAATGTGCTTTCATCAATTGTAACAAATGTACCATACCAGTGCAAAGTATTAAAAATAGGGTGGTATATGGGAATCCTCTACTTTATGATTCTGTAAGCTCATGGGAATCCTCTTTTATGCATGATTTTTCTGTAAACCCATAACTTCTCTAATAAAAAACAAATATCCCATGGACAGGGCCAAAACTGAATGTTATTCTTAGTTATACTTCCCAAGTGGTCAAAACAAAATTTACTCAAACTTTCTAGACAATTTTTTAGGGCCAACAAAATATTAGATAAAAAAATAAGATGATATCCCATAAATACCTACTACTAGGGTATTAATGAATTTCCTAAGATAATTACCTGCAGGCTGAACCCCCAGGGTTGTTTGATCAGTCTGCTTTTTGGTGATAAAAGTCCAGGTTTCATCCGGATCCTGAATCCATTCAGTTGCCTCGCAGAACACTTGGCCTTGATCTGAAGGCTGGAGTCTCCCTATGGACAGCCTGAAGGTGATGAACCCAAGCTTGTCGAGCCGCACGTCACCTGCAGCAAACCTCTCTGTGTACAAGGGCCCAGGAATCAACATAAAATCTTTGGAGAGGGAAATAATCTTGGTGGCTTGGCTTTTTCCTCCATCTTGCATCAGGTACCAGGTGACAGAGAGGTGGGTATGTTGAGCTGTGGTTTTGGATACCTCGCAGGTAAGTTCCAGTGGCTCACCTTCCTCTTTTCTGAGAATCTGGGACCTCATGATGGCAGAGAGGGTATCTGGAATAACTGGAAACAAAGTGATGCCGAATAACTGGAAACAAAGTAATCTCCCAGGCACGGTACTGATCACACCATCCTCCATACTTGATGCTGGCGCCCTAGCCCACCACCTGTGAAGCATAGACTTTGAGTTGGTTTCCCAATAGCCATATGTTTTCCTAGCCATATGCTCTGCCTCTCACCAATGGGAACAGTGATGTCTATGTACAGTCTATGGAATCTGGCAAAGCTAATAGCTCACTGATATATGGACCCTGGCTTTGCTTTATTAACCTATGCTGTAACCAGTTTAGCTAACAAGACACAGAGTGTCTGAAAAGCACTGGGATCTAGAAGATCTAGACTCTGATCCTAAATCTGTTCCTTTCTGAATATAGGAACCCAACCTTTCTAGCAAGTTACTTAAACTTTCTGGGACTTAACTTGCTCCTTTATAAATAAAGCTCATAAATAATCAAGTATAATCCATCATAGACAATAATACCATCCTTACCAAAGGATTGGTAACCACCCTACTCCTCTACCAGTCTCTCTTTCTTCCTCCAATGAAATCACAGAGTTCAAGCAACTCTATGTTAAAGCAACACTTAGATTGAATCAATGAACATTTATTGAGCACCTACTCAGTGCCATCCACTGTGCTAGGAGCTGAGATAAGCTTTCTCTTCTCAAGGAACTCAGGGTTTGGTAGAAGGGAGATATATAAATAGTCAGTTAACATGTAACTGGATGAGTGCGAATAATAGTTCTGTGAAAAGAACATAAGAAGAAACAAAGGTGGGAATACTGCTGAGGCAGTCAGGATGAATTCCCCATAAGAGGTAATATCTGAGTTGGGTCTTGAAGTATAAGTAGGAGTTTGCTAGGCTGAAAAAGGGCTAATAGATATTCCAGGCAAAGGAATGAAATAACATTTGCAAGAACCAAGGTCCTCTCTCCATACATAAATATGCTAGAGAATGGTTGTTTGAGAATGAAACAATTCCAAGTGAATGGCTTATTACCTATATTAACACTAGGTCTTTCATCGAGTCAACATTCAGTCAACATTCCTCATAGTATGGGGAGAACATTCAAAGCTTCGTCTAATGCTGTTGCTATGATCAGCCTATGGAGAGCTGTGAACAAGGCCTTGGGAAGACTACACAATGCCTAAATCTTCATGGCGAAGATGATTGGTAAAAATAACATGACAATTTGAGAGACTATGAGATACCTATTTGTGACAAATCTCCAAAACATGCAGAGGTGCATGTGGACTCTTTTACCAAAGCAAATGAAATGATATAAAGTCATGTGCCGTTGCAAAGCATGACGATGGTGGTGGAAATTCTGGCTTCTCAGGGACTGGCTAGCAGGAGAGGGCAAACAGCTTACCAATTAGATCAGTCTTTGCACTGTAACTCCCATAGTATTTTTCATCCGTGCTTGGTGTATGACACTCATACTCGCCGGCATCCTTCATCTGGAGCTCAGAGATGTGCAAAAAGACCGAGTTGCCCTGGACCCTCTCCACATAGATTTCCTTCCTCCGCACGCGCGGCGCATATGCTGCATAAGAGAAGGTGTCATCCTTGGTGCTAACAATCTGGACTTCCTGTGCTGGGGCCTTTGGCAGGTAAACAGACCACTGGAAATGCTGCTCTGATGGCCCCTGGTAGCCAGTTACATTGCAGCTGATGCTGACAGGGTAACCTTCGGCTCTAAACAGCGGTCCTTTCTGAACGGTTACTTGTCTCTGGCCAATGCTGAGCTTAGCTTGCAAGTAGGAGAAAGAAAGAGGAATAAAAATAGATTAGCACTCCAGTTCCCAATGTAGAGCATTATGTAGTTCCCTGTAATGCAATTCTGCTAAATGAGATAGCAGGTTATTAGCTATCATCAACTCAGATATTCACTGACTTCTTCAGGCTGAGCAATAGTGCAAAGGCTTGATGAGTTAATTGTTCTTTTATAACTTTAACTTTAATCTCTTCAAAAAAAAGTTTAGCATTGTCAATGTAACATGGCCGCTTCCATAAAATATATCTGTTTATCTAAGTGCTCGGATTTTAAAGTAAATTCGATGCATGGAAATTTGCCTTTTATACTATTTTCAAAGTGGGAAAATACAGCATATATTTCCTCAAGCCTCAAATTCCAGGGTACTTGCCATTAGGGCTGTTTCCACAGACGTTGCTGGAGAGGCAAAGTCTACGGTTCTGCCCTTGGCCCCTCTTGCTGGTGGGTTGGAACTATTTGTAGCTCTTGGCCAGGTCTGATATAAGACTAGCTAAAATTAGCATCTGAAGAGGCAGCGGGCACTTCCTTTCTATACCGTGGAGGTTGTTTTGGTTTTGCAATTTTTAAAAAGAGCCGCTACAGATATACTAAAAATTGCTGTCATGTCCAGCAGGATCTGGAATCAGAATTTATTTTAGTTTTTCTCCTACCAAAAGTTTTCAATCAGGACCACATGGGATGTTTTCTGTTGGAACAAATCTTTAAGTATTAGATCTAAAAGGGGAAATGATTAAATGATAACATGGGGAAGCGGATGTGGCTCAAGTGATTGGGCTCCCATCTACCATATAGGAGGTACAGGGTTCGATTCCTGGAGCCTCCGGTGAAAAGCAAGCTGACCCATGCAGCGAGTTGGCCTGTGTGGAATGCTGGCCCACACGGAGTGCTGGCGCAACAAGATGACACAACAAAAAGAGACACAGAAGAGATGCAGCAGACCAGGGAGCTGAGGTGGCACAAGAGATTGAGCAGCCTCTCTCCCACTACGGGAAGGTCCCAGGATGGGTTCCCGGTGCCACCTAAAGAGAAGACAGACACAGAAGAGCACAAAACAATGGGAGGGGAGAAATAAATAGATACATCTTTTTTAAAAAAATGATAACATGGCACAATCAAAATCAAGCATCCTTCAGAAATAAAAAAGTATTTATTTATTATGATTAATAGTGAAAGCTAGTTTATTTTATGTTACAAAAGAACAAAGAACAAATGGTGAGATTTTCCGCTAAAGGCCAGGGACCCAGTGGAAGGGGAGGGCAGGGTCCAACAGGGAGTAATTGATAGTATTGTGGAATTAACAGAGTGGTGTTCATAAGAAGACATGCAAGACACAAGCACATGCTGAATTTGGTGAATCCACACAGACTAAAACTAAAGGAGGGAAGTGGATGTGGCTCAAGAGACTGAGCTCCTGCCTACCAAATGGGAGATCACTGGTTTGGATCCCGGTACCTCCTAAAGAAGACAGCAAGCTAGTGGGACAGGCAGGCGCAGTGAGCGGACACAACAAGATGACTCAACAAGAGATGTGGGGAGTAAAAACATAATGAGAGACACAACAAAGCAGGGAGCGGAGGTGGTTCAAGCATTTAGGCACCTCCCTCCCACGTCAGAGGTCCTGGGTTCAGTTCCTGGTGCCTCCTAAAGAAACAAGAAAGACGAATGGACATAGCAAGTGAAAACAACAAGGGGGTGGGGAGAAATAAATTAAAAAAATAAATGTTAAAAAAAAAAACCAATTAAACTAAAGGAGACTAGAGTGGGAAAAAAACAGCGAGGGAAAGGAAGAATGACATCACATACATGGTAAGGTTTAGTACAGGAATTCTGGGATGAGAACCATTCTGAGGGCTAGCAGAGGGCCTTCAGGAAAGGGCAGAAAGGGTAAACAGTTGGCAGATGGAGTCAACTGAAAACTGCATATGTGTAGGCTCAATCCAAAACTGGTAAAACAGACAACACCCAAACCACCAATCAACCAACTTCAAGGATTTTCAGCAATAATTTAAAATATATGAAATTTTCATGAGTTGCAGTTAACATGATATAATTATATTATGTTCCTTTGTAATAAGTACTAGGAATAGAAGTTAGACCACTTCAGAAAACTTTAAATTAATACCTACTGTGGTGGTTTGGAGCTACGTGGACCCCAGAAAAGCATGTTCTTTTTTTTTTTTTTTTTTAAGATTTTATTTATTTATTCATTTATCCCCCCCTTGCTGCCTGTGCTCGCTGGGTCAGCTAACCACGCCGTGCCGCCCGCCTTCACCAGGAGGCCCCGGGAACCGAACCTGGGGCCTCCCATATGGTAAATGGGAGCCCCACTGATTGAGCCACAGCCACTTCCCGAAAAGCATGTTCTTAAACTTAATCCATTCCTGTGGGCGTGAACCCATTGTAAGTAGGACTTTTTGATGTGGTTACTTCAGTTAAAGTGTGGCCCATCTCAATCAGGATAGGTCTTAATCCTGTTACTTGAATCCTTTATAACCAGAATGAAATTCAGAGAGAGAGAGAGAAAGCCACAGAAGGAACAGCCAGAAGCTAGAACATCAACAGAACCCAAAAGAGAAGGGAAAGACACTGCCATGTGCCTGCTATATGACAAGTTAAAAACCAAGGATCACTGGCAGCCTGTCCCAGAGTGACTGTCTTCAGGGAGAAAGCATCACCTTGATGACACCTTGATTTGGATTTTCTCTTAGTCTCAAAACCATGATAATAAATTCCCACTGTTTAAGCCAAACTATTTGCTTGAGAAGCCAAAGGAAACCAAAACACCTACTGAGAAGTTCCACTACTGAGGCAGTTTAAAACACTTATAGGGAAACGGATGTGGCTCAAGAAGTTCGGCGTCCGTCTACCATATGGAGAGACCGGGGTTCGATCCCCGGTACCTCCCGGTAAAAAATAAATAAATAAATAAAATAAAACACTTATAGCTTATATACAGTTTAGAGATATATGCTTAGACATATAACTTAGAGCCATATGCCTTAGAGAAACACATGCACTGCACACCAAGCTACATGTGAAAGCGTATTTGGAGCAGCACTGTTCATTATATTCCCAAACGAGAGGCAACCCATATGTCCATCAACTGACGGGCAATCTCTCGTATGTTCATAAAATAGAATACTATACAGAAATGAAAATGAATGAGTTACAAGTACTTGCAATAAGATGGAAACAATGTTTGATGAAAGATGCAAAACCCTTTTGAATCCTTTTGACTATATAAAGAATAAGTCTACTCATTATAAAGTTTTGTTTTGTTTTGTGTTTTAGAGGGTTGGAAAGTGCCCGCAGGTCTAAAACGTTTTAAATCAGGCAAAAGCACACTGTGTTGTTTAAGGATACATACATAAGCAGTAGAGCCAAAAAAGAGCGAGAAAGTGGTTATCATGGAAATTAGGAAAGTGATTGCTTGTGGTGCGAGGGAGAGTTTGTGATCTGGATAAAGCACAGGGTAGGGAGGTGATTCCAAGGCCCTGTAATATTCTATTTCTTGACCTGAGCAGTGATTACACCAGTTTTACTTTGTACTTATTTGCTAAACTGCACATTTATGGTTTATTTCATAATATAAAATGTTTTTTAAGAATATGGTTTCTGAGGTACCACTAATCTGTCTCTATCAGGACATGTTTCCACAAATATTATTTTTGGTGGGTAGGTGATACTTCCCCTTTTCCATCATTTTTCAGAGAGATGGGTACCACATTTGAAAAATTTTAAAAGCAACACTTTATTTTCAACTGTTTTGTTTGCCAGTTCAATAAATATTTATTCACATGTGTATAGTATTTCTGGGTAGGGTATTTCAGCCTGAGGGCCTATCTAAAATACAAAGATGAGTTTGGGAGTTTTTTTTTTTTTTTTTAAGATTTTATTTATTTATTCATTTATCCCCCCCTTGCTGCTTGTGCTTGCTGGGTCAGCTAACCACGCCGTGCAGGCGGGCTTGCCTTCACCAGGAGGCCCCGGGAACCGAACCCAGGGCCTCCCATATGGTAAACGGGAACCCTACTGATTGAGCCACAGCCGCTTCCCAGTTTGGGAGTTTTTGACTCCTCGATTTTATGATCTAGCCAAGCAGGATGATCATCATCTCTCTCTGAGAGAGATATAATAAAAGTGCTTTGAGGAATCAGGTGGAAGGAGACATTGCATTTGCTTGGGAGGGTTGGTAAAGGTTTATGGAAGGGAAGCGGCTGTGGCTCAATCAGTGGGGCTCCCGTTTGCCATGTGGGAGGCCCCGGGTTCGGTTCCCGGGGCCTCCTGGTGAGGGCGGGCCCGCCCGCACGGCGTGGTTGGCTGACCCTGCGAGCGCGAGCAGCAGGGGGGGATGAATGAATAAATAAATAAAAAAAAATCTTTAAAAAAAAAAAAAAAAAAAAGGTTTATGGAAGATGGCATTCGAGATGGACTTTGAAGGACTAGAAAGATTGTGCCAGGGTAAGTAGGGAGACAGGGCCTTTGAGGTGAAAAAGGCTTCCTGACAAGACTGTGAGTTGAGAATCAAAAGACTGGTTGAGGACATAGGAGCAATCAGTTGGATTGGGGGAGGGTTGTATGAAGGCTAACAGAAGGAGATAAGACTGGATAGGAAATTTGAGTCCAGAGTATGAAGAACCTGAATTTCATGTTTAAAAGTGTGGATTTGATTCATTAGGCAATGGAAAATTGAAAGAGTCTGAATGGTCCTAAGAAAATTAACTTGACAGTTGTATGTAAGATGATAGAAATCAGACGTAGATAAGCAGTAATTACAATAGCAGAGAAGGGAGATGACAAAGACAATAGGGATGGAAAAGAAGGGACTATAATTTAAGAGACTCTGTGGAAACAAAATCTACAGAGTTTTTCAGTGTCTTGGATGTTTGGAGGTAGTAGGGAGGGGTGGAGGGATAAGAGGTAGAAAAAAATCAAAGATGATACCCAGGTTTTTGTGAGGTTGACTGGGAGAATATGGTACTCTCAACAGAAATAAGATTTCAGAATGAGTTATTGTTGTTGTGTACTCAGGGTAAGGGGGGAAATAATGCTTGAAAATAATCAATTTAAGTACTATGGAATTATAGCTGTTGGGCAATTTGATGTAATTATGAATTCCAAAAATATAATTGGATTATGCTTGTAAACTGATCTGTTAATCTGGGCATGATTAAGTTATGATTAGGGTGTTGACTGGGCCACATCAGTAGGGTATTGAGGCCCACCCCTTGGTGGGTGGGGGAAGAAAATATAAAAGGCATCACAAAGAACAGAATTGCAGCAGTTTTGAGTAGCAGTTTTGATGTTTGAGTTTTGATGTTGGAGAGAAGGCCCTGGGAGAAGAGAAGCTAGCCGCTCGCCTGATAGTCTACAGCTGGGCTTGTGGAGGAAACAGAGGAGCTAAGCTCAGAGAGAAACGCAGCCCCGAGAAGAGAGGAACGCAAGAAGCCTGAACTCTGGCAAACAGCTGTCTTGCTCCAACACGTGGCAATGGACTTTGGTGAGAGAAGAAACTTATGCTTTATGGCCTGGTAAGTGTGGACTTCTACCCCAAATAAATACCCTTTATAAAGGCCAACCCATTTCTGGTATTTTGCCCCTTTGGCTGACTAAGACAGAATTTGGTACCGAGGAGTGGGGAACTGCTTTTGCAATTACCAAAATGTTGGAACGGTTTTATAAATGGGTAAGGGGTATTTTTTGGAGGAATTGTGAAATGCTTGATGGAAAAGGCCTAGATCGCTTTGAAGAAACTCTTGATAGCAATATGGACGCTAAAGAGACTTTCTATGATGCCTTAGAAGTAAATAATGAAACTATTATTGGAAACTGGAGGAAAGGAGATCCATGTTTTAAAGTTGCAGAGAACTTAGCAAGATTAACTCCTGGTGTTATATGGAAGACAGAATTTGAAAATGGCGAACTTGAGCGTTTAGCTGAAGTACTTTCCAAAGTAAATCCGGAGAATGTGGCTTGGCTTCTCCTTGCAGGTTATAGCAAAATACTAGATGAGTGAAATACACAAAGGACTGAACTTTTGGGCACAAAGAAAACAGAAACTGATTCTGGAACTTCCATATTTCTTGAAATCAAGTTCCCAAATGAAAGTGTCCCATTTGAAGACTTAGCTAAACCTGGAACTTGGAAATCAGAATTGAAGATGCAGTTATCTCATAAAGACTTGTGGAAAGCCTTACTGTCTGATCGCTTGGACCCCTGCTTCCTGCATGCTAAACCAACAAAGTTTTTGAGAGAGCTGTATGAACAAAACCACTGCCAGCTTGGACAAAAAAGGACATGGAAAGGAGACATTGAGGAAGAAACAGCTTTAAGGAGAAAACCATGGAAGCTGAGATCAGGAATTAAGACATTACCTCAGACCAAGAGAGGAGCTTCACCCATGTGAACGGACAGGGTGAGTTTTCCCCAGCAGTTGAAGAGGGTGGATGTTCCCACCCTTTGTTCAAGATGAGTTTTGCCGCCCCAGGGTACAGGGAATGTGGAACACATTCCTCAAAGATTAGGGTGGTTAAGGTCAGCACCCCATAGGTCTGAGAGGGGTGCTCCTGTCCCCCATGGATTAGAAAAGGCCAGGTGGTCAACCCATTGCTCTGAGAGGGTTGAACCTGTATGTCAAAGGTTAGAGGGAATGTTGTCTTCCCCACGCTGTACTAGAGGGGCTAAGACTCTAACCCAAAGATTGGGTAAGGTGTGGCAATCACCCCAACACTCTTGGAGGGTGAGGTCTGGAGCTTGGCCAACACCCAGATGCTTGATGAGGGTGGAACCAAGAAAATGGCCGTTGGGCAAGCCTGTGGAAAGGGTAGGTCCCCATGTGGCCCCAAGGAGAAGAAACCTTTGTCTTAAGAATGACTCAGACTTTGAAATCGAATTGAGGATGCACTGCAGGTTTACTGAACTGTAGAGGATCCATGACTCATGTTTAACATCCCAATTTCTCCTTATGATAATGAAAATGTTTATTTTTTGTCTTTCCATTTGTGTATTGGAAGCAGTTAAATTGTTTTGTAAGTTTCAGAGGTCTATAGCTGGCAGGACTTTGCCTCAAGATGAACTGTATTTCTTTAAACTGATTATGATATGATTTTATACTTACATTGTTACTGATTTAAGTTTTTTTTAATATTGTAATGTATTTTTGGAATTCAGAGGGTGGAGTGTAGCCGTTGGGTAATTTGATGTAATTATGAATTTCAAAAATATAATTGGATCATGCTTGTAAACTGATCTGTTAATAAACATAAAATGTCCAGTAAATTCCTGGAAATGAATATAACTTTATCTATGTTTGTCTATCTATCCATCCTGTAAAGGTAAATACAAATCTTACAAGGAGAGGCATGAGGTCAAGAACCTGGTTGGGAGGGCATGGATTTCTCAACAAAGTGACGGAATTGTTATGGAGGTTAGGTAGTTATTTTCGAGATGGAAAGGAATGACTGACAGAGGTTAATTCAAATGGCTGCACATTGGGATAACACACTGAAGCATTTTTATTATAAATATATTCTCTGTGGTCTACTAATTGTTTCATGATCATCTCCAACTCCTAAAGAGTAAAATACGTCAAAGGATTGTCCCATTGCTTTCTCTTTTACTGGACAGAGTGTCAGTTATCTTTCTTTGCACAACACCTTAAAATTTTCATTGACACACAACTCAGCACTTAATTAGTAACACTGGAGTCACGCTTTTGAAACACTAAGAATTCCTTGATGGTACTGGCTTTCTTAAAAAAAAAAAAAAAACCATTGGGATTGTCAAATTTAGCATTTCATTATTATTTGAATGGAAACTATTAGGTTGAACTATATAAAATGGCCTATATGTGACCATTTTTCATACACAAAAACAGCAATTTCAAATGGTTCCACCTTATACAAAACCCACTTGGGGAACAGCGAATATGATAAGCAACTTCTCTTCCTTTATACATATAAAATCCCTATACACTTGAAGGATAGGATAAGCTTCCACCCACAATTAAATGGAATCTTTTTTCCCCCCAAGAATACCATCTCAGTGAGTAAAACAACCCCCCTCCCCAGGACCCTCCCATGTTAATGGCCTTTATTTGTAAGGCAGCTAGTCAGGGTGAGGTGACCAATCAAGCAGGCAAAGCTAACATGCTATGCCCAAAGCTAACTTACCCTTGACATTGACCTCATCAGCACCGTATCCTTATCAGTACCATCTTCTTATAGGATTAATCAGTCTTGATATTTATTTTTTTAATGCATTAGGACAAAGTATACAACTGCTAAACAATGCAATTTATCAATTGGTCATCCTTTAATTAAGTTCCTTCATTTCCCCTTTGTATTTGTGATGACAAATAGCAGGCTTCCAAAGGTTTTCTAGGCTACTTCCTGACTTATGTAATCTCCACATAAAAACTGTGGTTCTATACAAAATTAGGGTTCAGAATGAGTCAGAATTTGGAAGAAATAAGCATTTATCCCAGTTTAGGTAATAGTTCAAATGGGTTAAGAAAAAGCTTCCAACTTCCCCTTTTTATACCTTGTTTACTAATGTTTCTTCCCCCTACATCTTCCAGCCAGCACACAAAGAAAAAAAAAAGAGAGAGAGAGAGAGAAAGAATTTGTAATTCTCTTATTGTGCAACTTAAGCCCACAAGGCAAAATTACTGTCCAAATACACAAAATACATACTCTGGAGAATCACGCTCAGACAACCAAACAGGACAGACAGAAACATGCCAGCCTCCCAAGGATCCTCACCAGTCCATCCTCCGTCAACACCTGCCAAGCCAGTCTGGTGGCATCAGTTTGCCTGCAACAGGCCTAGTAACTTCCTCTGCAGGCCACCCCTCTCCACCCAAGGCCCTCTCAGAATCTGATCCAACTATCCAAAGTCCCTTGAGATATAAACCCAGTTTAACTCAACTAATGTTTATCAAGCAGCCTCTTTGTGTTGAATGCTCTGCTGGTCTCTTTTAATTCTTTAGCCACAGCCCTGGTCACACTGATGACAGCTTGTTTAGCCCCTATATTGTCCCAGCCATTCAAGCCCCTGCACTATCTCAATCCAGACTCTAGAAAGCAGGGCTTCAGAACCTGGGGTCCATGTATAGAATTAAAGAGTCCATAAACGGGAATGCAAAAAATTACATGTCTATTTTCACCAACCTCTATTGGAAATTTGGTATTTTATGAATGTAGGACAACCAACCACAGTATTATTAGCAATACCTGTGGCTTTGCCACCAATAGCAAGCACAGACATTTGCACATCTCTCTACAGTTGCTGCAGATATCTTGAAATGTTCATACTCATCACTAATTGGAAGTTTGGTAGTTAAGAGACCCACTCTAGAGCTTACCTAATGTGTGTAGAAGCCCATAAATTATGATATCATGCTTTATTAAAAATATTTTGATAACTGCATTTCAGTATGATTTACTTCCTCTGTAATCCTAAGTATTTTATTTTATGCTTTTAAAAATTATTCTGGGAAGCGGATATGGCTCAAGTGGTTGGGCATCCATCTACCATATGGAAGGATCCGGGTTTGATCCCTGGGACCTCCTGGTAAAATAAAAAAAAGGCAAGCAGGCAATCTAGCCTGCACGGTGAGCCACAGGTCTGTGTGGAAGCACGGCGAGCCAGGCCCACCAAGCCACACAGCAAGATGATGACGCAACAAGACAGAGATGCAGGGGAGAGCCAAGGCAAGACGCCCAGAAACCAGGAACTGAGATGGCACAAGTGACAGGGTGCTTCTCTGCCACATCAGAGGTCCCTAGGATCAAATCCCAGTGACACCTGGAGGAGAAAAATGAGAAGGCAAGAAACAGACACAGATCACCTATCAAATGGATACAGACAGCAAGTAGGGGTGGGCAGAAAACTCAGAACTGTACACCAAAAAGAAAAAAATAAAAGTCAGGAAACGGATGTGGCTCAAGAGGTTCGGCGTCCGTCTACCATATGGAGAGACCGGGGTTCGATTCCTGGTACCTCCCGGTAAAAAAAAAAAAAAAAAAAAAAGTCAATTAAAAAAAAATATTATTCTGAGACAGGGTCCGTAACTTTCATTAGATGCCAAAGGAATCCATGGCACAAAAATAGCACCTGTTACCTGCTCTACATGGTCTAGAACTAGTTTATTCCTTGTCCAGTTTGTCTGATTCTCCTGCCCACTTCCAAAACTTCCCCTTCCTTCACCCTGTTCTAAAATGCATAAATGTCTCTAGCTAAAGCTATTTTGTATGCCCCTTAGCAGAGCCAAATGAATCTTTCTGCCCCCTTTTGAGTCTTTCAGTAGTCAATCCCCTATTCAGCTCATAGGTGAAGCCCAGAACCTTCTTTTAGCTTAGCCTAAAACTACTGAGTGCTCTCATAAACTTTTCTTCCACTCAGCCACATCCGCAGGTTACACTTATCAAGTCAGGCATCAGGCATCAGGCATCAGGCAAAGCTTAAGGTCTCTCAGTCTGGGAACAAAGCCTTTTACTCTCTCTCTTAGGATGGTTTAGCCCAGGAAGATGAAGCAAAGGCAGGGTCAAGCGAAACGGGCAGTCCAAATACACAAACATAACATAAACAAATGTAAAACAAACAAACAAACAAACAAAACCCAATAGGATCGGTGCATGGGACTTCAATCAAGTAATTTCACCTCCCTAGAACTCAGGGATGTCTGGGTTAGCCAAGAACCACTATCGTAAAGGTAAAAAGATATTGCCAACACCAGAAAGGTGTAGCATAGTTGCTTCTGTAGAGACAAAATTGCCTTCCTCGGTGACTAGCTCCCCTGAATAATGATAATAGAAACATGCAGAATTATGAAACTTACTCAGAAAGAGAAGGAAAGATGCCACATGTGGGATGCAAGCCATTTAGACCAGTACAGAGCTTTCCTGGCAGTGTCTGTTGAAGTTTCTAGAAGCTGGTGACAAATGCTATGTTCTTACTACAAAGGTAAAGAGGAAGCAGTCGTGTGGTTTTCAGCCCACTGAGAAACTGAGATGGCTGCAAAGAAGCAAAACTGGTTGCTTTGTATGGTTCTTTGCTAATCGCTCAAATTGGGGGTAAAAAAGTTATCTTTGTGGTTAGGTAGACATATACAGATAGAAATGAGAAGATGAGTCTCATTCTGGCTAAGTATATATCATTAAGTAATCATTAGGGAATTGAGGAAAACTGAGTAAATAAAGAAGCAACCAGAAATTTTCTTTTCTTGGTCCTTACCTCTCCTTCCATCTTGGGACAGAAATGAGAGCAGGGACCCTGGAAAATAGGAATGTGGGATAATATGAGCGGGTGGTTAGGACAACAGACGAGAGTCAGATTTCCTGGGTTTGCACACAGACTGTATTTTTAGTCTCTATGTGACCCTAGAAAAGTTAATTAACCTTTACTGTCATGTGTAAAATGGGGATACTAATAGTATGTTCCTCAGAAGATTGCTGAGGGGTGAATGAAATAACCAATTTAAAGCACTCAGAACAATATCTGGTACATAGTATGTGCTCAATGAATATTAGCTACCATTATCACCATCATGGCACATTTAAATGACTCTTCACAGATGGGATCTGGGGCACCGAGGATGGGGGAGGGGATGGTGCCTAAATGCAGCAGTTGGCACTGAATCCAGGCCACCCAGTTCCTGCTCTATTCCTAGAAGGCAGGCTGTGCAAGGTGTGAGCTCACTGAGGACAGCAGTGCTTAGGTCAAGCCTAGATCTAGAAAGTTCAGTAACAAACGGGTCTGCTGCAGGCCAGTTACAGGCAGATACCTGCTTCTTCTGGTCTTTGTTCTTAGGAAGCTTCCACATCATCAGATAACCACAATTCGACAAGTCCGGCAATCAGTGTGGCACCTAAAGGGACGGGGCGGTTGGTGGGAAGGAGGGAAGATCAGGATGGATCAGGCTGGGCCAAATGAGACGGGGAAGGAGGAAGGTGGCCAAGGTACAGAGGGGGAGAAACAGTCAAGCGCGGAGTGATGCAGAAGCAGTACCCTCTTATTGGAATAGATAAAAGCATGAGGTTAGTGTGAAGGGAGAAGGGTCTGTAGAGGTAGCTTTGGGCAGAACTTGGCAGGCCTTGCACGCCAGGCCTAAAAATCTTGGTATTTACCCCGTTGCAAAGCAGTGTTATTAAGAGGGTTTTTGCAAGAGCATGGCCCGGTCAGATTTTTCTTTTAAATTGAATTCCACACTTAACATATGGCTTACTGGCTGAAAGGTGGATATAAGAGACAAGGCTAGAAGCAATAAGACTGGTTACAATTTGTGCAGTTGTCTGTATGAGCAATGATGAGGGCCTGAATTAGGAGGGATAGATGAAGAAATAAAATAATTTACTGAGCACCCCTTTATGATAGATACCCTGCCAGGTGCTAGAGATCCATCCGTAATTAAAGTCCTGATCTTAAGGAAGTTGTGTGTGTTGGTGCAGCATGGTGGAGATGAGCAGGAAACAAACAAGAACATGGATGGGCATCATCTTAGAGGTGAGGTCCTCTAAGAGAAATACAAATACTGTAAAGGGAGATGCATAATTGAAGGAGGGAGAGAGCATATCTGATTTGGGGAGAATAGAAAATCAGGATAATTTTCAGGGGAAAGGTGACATTTTAACATAGGATTAATTTTCTTAGTGGGAATTGTTGTGGAATGGGGTTGCATTCTACAAACCCAGGTCTAGAAGCCTCTAACTTCTATCCTTTTAAATGGTTTCTTTTTCTATGCTTTTATTCGTTAGCAATTATACTTGATCATTAGCCCCCAAGGCCAGATAACCTACAAATATTAATGCCTTTAGTGAATGGCCCCACATTTCTCTTTTCAAGGTAGTAGGCAAGACTTGACGGATAAAAGAAGTATAAAATGGGCCCTCCCCTGCAGGAATTTGGAATCTAGTTTAATAAACAACTGAACTTAAGAAACAGTAGCCATATAAGTATGCAGCATGTGTTGAGTATTCAATTCATGGCTTAGGCAAGATATATTATAAGAATTGATAGGCTAAAGAGGAACTGTGGGCAGAGAGCAGCCACAGACAGCCATTCAGAAGAGCCTGGTTTTATGTAAGTCCTTGGTTATCTGGTATGACTCATATAGGCAGGGAGGAAAAAAAAGGACATCTAGAAAGGAGAAATGAAATGTACAAAGGCCCAGGGGCAAAGATGTGCAGGTTGTATTAAGGGAACAATAAAAGTGCAGCTTGATTTGAATGGAGTCTTCAACTACTTCTCCAGGCTGTTAACTATAAAACCAGTGAGGGGAGCAGATGTGGCTCAAGCAGTTGGGCACCCGCCTCCCACATGGGAGGTCCCAGGTTCCACTCACCGAGCCTCCTAAAAGAAGACAAGCAGACACAACGAGCAGAGACGAGGAGAGAACAAGCAAGCCATCAGCGGGGGGAGGGGAATACTAGTGAGACCCAAGGAAAAGGCATTTGTTCACCATTTCAGTTGGAGAAGTTATGGCTCACCCCCAGGCACCAACATTTTAGGCAAATGCACAGTATCAGTTAGTTATTGCTTTGTAATAAACAACCACAAAACCTTGGTGGCTTACAACAATAAACATTTATTTTTGTTCATGGGCCCACAGGTCAGCTGGGCACTTGTTAATCTGGGTGGATTTGCTTATTTTTCCATGGTCAGATGGCGGGACCAGGATGGTCAAGGATGGCTTTGGCTTGGATGACTTGGCTCTCTTCCACATGTCTCTCACGTCTCTCTAGCATCTAGCATGAGCACATTTTTGTGGGACGTCAGGGGTCCAAAAGATCTAGTGGAAACCCCCCAGCACTTTTTTAAAGCTTCTACGTGCATCATGATGGCTAGCACCCCACAGGCCAAAGCAAGTCACATGGCCGAGTCCAAATTCAAGAGATGGGGGAATAGTTTCCATCTCTTTTGTGAGGGGGTGACAGCAAAGCAAAAGGGCAATGGGAGAAGTAAAGAACTGGGCCATCAGTACAATCTACCTCATGGACCGAAAAGGGAATTATTTTAGAAATAAGCACTGACGGTCATTACCAGTAATACAGAGTGCCCTGTATCCATGAAACACATACAACCCGGTGAATGCTATGCAACTCCTCATTCCTGATTGTTGCCAAAATATTTTCTCTTTCCATTTTAGTGGCTCCATTTCTGCCAGAATTCAACAATGGCAGGATGATGTCACTTCTTTTCTGGAAGGTTAAAAAAAAAAGCTTTCTGTTCTCAAGGAAAAAAAAAAACAAGAAAAGAAAAGAAAAGAAAGAAGAAACAGAGCCAGTAAGTGACAGTTATTCTATTACCTTGGGAATCACTGCATTGCAATTGTATCAGTTGAAAGGAATGTAAAAACGTATTTCGTGATTCAGTTGGAAGTAGAGGGCGAGTACTGGACAAAGCAACAAAGGAATATACTAAAGGAAGAGTTCTGTTCTGGTTCCTGGAAGATTAATGAAAAGAGATGTATTTTTTCCAGGTTTGGCATGCTTGAATATAAGTTCCACCGAATCACAGGAATTGCAGGTGTTGTGGCATTCTATCATAAGCATTTGGGCTCAAGAGATATTTAACCAGGGACCTTTTACAAATCAGGATCTGTGTAAGGCCTTTGCATGTCAGTTTCATAAAATAACTCTCATAGTGTGTGGTAGGCATTACTAATCCCATTTTACAGATGAGGAAACTGAGGTTCAGAGTTATCAATTACCCTATTCAAGACTGTATGGCTAGAAAGATGACTGGATTCATTTTTTTTTTCCCCCCTAGGTATGGGGGGCCAGTGATTGAATCCAGGACCTTGTATGTGGGAAGCTGGCATTCCACTTGAGCCACATCAGTACCCCTGAGTTATTTTTATTTGTTTGCTTGTTGTTTGTTTTCAGGAGGCACCGGGAACCGAACCTGGGACCTCCCACGTGGGAAGCAGGTGCTCAGCCGCTTGAGCCACATCTGCTTCCGATGGCTGGATTCTAAGCCTCTCTTCTGACTTTTGTACAGTACTCTTTCTATTACACCCCCTAGCTTGTCACTCATGGTTTTCAGAAGGCTGTGTGTGTGGAGATTGTGAGTGGCTGGGGGAAAGGGGAAAAAAAACTACCAAGGGGTCAGCAGGAAGCGAATTATTATTTTGCCCCTTTCCCCAATTGAGCTCTTACAACTTAGGTCAAACCAACTGACTTCTGAGACTCACATCTATGTGTAAAGAACACCAGCGTGTCACACTGGAGGAGACCCAGCCATCTCAGTCACTTCCATCTAACAGAGGAGGAAAGCGAGGCCTCATATAGGGAAGCAAGCTGGCCCAGAGAACGATGCCCAGGTCTCTTCCTTCCTCCTGGCCTCTGGGTACGGGTAATACAACCAAGAAAGATTGAGGCCAATTTCCAGGAGCTGACAGTAAACCAAGGTGGAGAGGTTTTCTTTCTTTTTTTTCTTTTTATTGTAATACTTTTTTAAATATATGTTTTTATTTTTTAAAAGATACTTAGATTACATAAAAGTTATATAAAAAATATAGGGATTCCCATATGCCCTGCTCCCGACACCTCCCACTTAAACAACATTCTTCATTAGTGTGGTACATTCATTGCAATTGATAAATGCATTTTGGGGCATTGCCACTGAATTATGGACGAGAGTGGACTTACTGGTATTCTACTATAGGCTTATTATGATTCTAGCAATGGAGCAGTTTTCAAGGTGGGGGCCAACTCATCCCCTTGGTGGGGAAAGCATGAACTGCATTTCTACAGGCAGGGGGCAGGGGGTAGGTTTGCATTTCCTATCTTGGCACCGTGGACAGAGTCTATCACTCCCTTCTCTGTGCTATGGATATGTCAGTGCACTTGAACTTAAACTTCCTATAGCCTTACTCATTATAATGGTGTGAATCCCTGCCTCTCGTTCAGGACCATGAATTTCACAAAGACAGGGTCCAGTTCTTACTCAACTTTCTCTCCATTCAATAAACATTTTTCGAATGCCCAAACTGTCCAGGCATTGAGGCAGGTGTAATGATTTTGAGCACGCATGGGCTTTGGAGTCAGAAAGATCTGGGTTCAAATTTTAAGCAAATTACTTCTTTAAGTCTCAGTTCCCTCATCTGTAAGAATAGAGACAGAAACAGTTAGAAACCCTCTTATCTGACACAATTAGGGCTATTAGTTTATTGATGAATAGAAAATGTCAGGTAAGGAATCATAAAAAGACTCGTATGTATCTTAAACACTTTATTTTCACTTAAACCATGCCCATGTCCATTTTTTCAGCAATCTCTCAACACAGGCCCAGGTTTTTCCTTGGAGAAAGGATCTGTTTCCTGGCATAAACCAAACCCATAATGGATTCTCTATATCTTCCAATTTTGACTTCTTTAAAATGGAGTAAGAACTTAAAAAATATTCTTGAGGCTAATGGATATAGATGCCTTCCAGGTTTTTGTGATCCCCGCTCCCCTCAATCTTTCTTGGTTGTATTACCCATACCTAAATTGATAGCATTTTTTCTTTCAAGTAATTTGCCTCTATTAAGTCTTTCCAGAGAATTTACCTTAGTTTTTATTGGCACCTCCTCTTTCTTTGGCACACATATCTCATTGGTTTACACACTATTAAAATAATTTATGTACCCATAGTAACAAGTACTGTAGGAATAAGTAGGTTGGAGAATAAACAGAACGGAGAGGACTCAGGTGAGCTTCACCTCCTTGGGGAGAGGAGAAGGGAGGAAGGAGCAGAGCCATGCAAGCATATCAGAGCAGTTTACAAGCCCTCAGCGATGACTGTGCCATGCACACTGGCCTTTGGGTTAGAAGAAATGGAGGGGCTGACAGTTAACAGAGCTTCTGCAGTAGCCCCCTCAGGGTGACCTGAAGACTGAGACAGCATCTATAAGGCACTCATGGTACTTGGCATACTGCAAGAATCCCAATGTTAGTTATTGTCACAATTAGGCACTGAGGTCACAGGTGGTGAATGGTCCCTCCTGTTACACTGGAGCATCTGTCAGGGGATCTGTATTAGCCAAAGGGGTGCTGATGCAAAGTACCAGAACTCTGTTGGCTTTTATAAAGGGTATTTATTTGGGGTAGAAGCTTATAGTCACAAGGCCCTAAAAAGTCCAACTCAAGGTGCCAGAAGAGGTACTTTCTCAAATCTGTTGCCACGTGTTGAAGCAAGATGGCAGATGATATCTGCGAGGGTTCAGCCTTCCTCCTTCCTCTTAAGGCTCCGTGGGTCCAGCTCCTTCTGATCTAACTGTAGGCTGGCATACAGTTCATCTCTCTCCCCAGGACTCATTTCTTTCTGGGCTCAGCTGCTCTGTTCTCTTCACAAGGTCAGTTGTAGACGATCAGGTTGTCTTCCCGGGGCCTCTACCATGTCTAACGAGCTGTCTCTCTTCCTGTGTTCTTCTTCTCTGTGTGTCTACTTCCCTGTGAGTCTGTTTTATCAGCCCACCAAGGTGGTGGACACTCAATGCTGAGTCGCACTCTAATGGTGTGATTGAATCAAAGCCCTAATCTTAACATAATTTAATCAGACATCTCAGCTGAATCTAATACAATCAAAGGGTTATCACGCCTACAGGAAAAGACCAGTTTATATACATCATCTATATTTCTTTTTGGAATTAATCAATAATGTCAAACTGCCATGGAATCTTTACCTAGTCCCAGCCTCAAGCAACCTACAGGATAAGTAGGAGTTGGATACATAGAAAGAAGTTTCTAGGCACGCAACAGTATGTGCCTAGGCCTACAGGCAAGTAAGTGGCAGGTTTCCATGTGCTTAGCACAACGCCTGGGGTGAACAGTAGGTGTGCAAGGAAGTTTTTGTTTTGTTTTTAAGTTAAGGCAAGAAAAGGGTCAGTAATAGACCGAGGACTGCTAAAGACCATCTCTGACCACGCCAGCATCTCGACGTGAGCAGAATCCTCCTGGTTCACTGAGAAGCCTGCCACAATGAGTCATTTCCGATGGCTCGGCATTAACTCTGCATTCATCAATTCCAAGTACATTCTATGTGCCAGGGTGAGAGGCAATCACTGGGGCACGCTAGTGACTAGGACACAGACCCAGTCCTTGAAGAACTCCTAACGTGAGATTGTCCCTGCTCAGGACACAGGAGACACAATGAGCACAAAAGGGGCAAACGGGTGGCCAGTGGAGGCTCTGCAGCTGCCCCAGAGCTTCTTGTTTTCCTATCACAGGGGCTGGTACCTTCTGGACTGGTTTGGCTTCAGACTGGGTCATGAGTCAGAAAAGCTGTCCTTTTCCAGTCACGACCTGGTCACAGAACTTTGGTGTGTGTTTCCTCTTCCACAGAGAGGAACAATATCTAACTTCTCTCTTTCCTAACGGGACACCTGAAAGGTCATGAGAATTCACTGACAGACCGAGAGAACTTCCATATGCAATAGGGTCCCAGACCTCACCTTTCTGCTTGGTGGGAACCTCAACAGTGATCCCCATTAAATCCACTTCTTCAATCTGTAGTGAAAATCTACAATTCTTTTATATGATTCAAAGAGATCAGAAGGTGCTAAAGCTATGAGAGAATGTTTAACCAAGACCTTCATGCAGAAGAGGAGGGCAAAAATAGAGGCCAATACCAAGTTCCTCACACAACTTCAAGTTAAATTAAACTTCCTTTAATGAAATAAAAAACAAACGGCGTGTTGCATAATATTGGTGGTCACAGTAAAAAAACAATACAATTAGGTCATGTAACATTGGATATGGACAAAAATACACAAGACCCTTTCTTGGTCTACGTAAAATTCTGCAGATCCATAAGTGCCACACTGAAAAAGGAAGAAAGTCAACTTTTTTTTTTTTCACTCCTAGAGACCTGCACACAATAGTTATCACTGAGAATTTGGTCAAACAGCGGAGGAGAACTTACCCAACTCCCAGTTCCCTTCTTCCTCTGTTGTCATCGGTGAAGCTAAAAAAGAAAAAGTTTTCTGAAAGTAGCAAGTCGTGTAGTATTGCTTATTATTCTTGCCTAAAAGGCTCAGTCTTTGGCTCACAGATGTCAGTGACAGAAATCATGGCTGCAGGCAGTCTGCAAAAGCAAGAGGCAAGAGCCACCAGGGAAAAAAACAGACAAGGGACCCAGCAGGAGGGGCCCCCTTTACCAGAATCATAAAGGAGGGAGGAAAACACACAAATAAATACATTTCTAAGTCGAGATTTAAATCCAGTTGGTGAGTCTGAGTTCCACTGTCCCATGAAGAATCTGAAAAGTTGTTAAAAACAGAGTTCGCGTATTTCTTCTTTTAAAAAAAAAAGTGGAAAGTGTATGTAAACATGGTAAAGTAAACAATTGAACATAATTTCGAGGCTTCTATCTCAACGTAGCTTAGGCTTCTTCTGGGGATATTTTTATGATTAGGAAAAAATCCAAAATTTTATCAAGTTTTCCTTTTGCTAAGGAGTGCAATTTCACCCGTGTAAACTGGGGCTAGGTCCCTCTCTCATTCACACCAGTGCCTCTGGCAGGAAGGAATATCTTTCGGAAGAGCACTTTGTGGGGAGCCCTATTTGGTACAAGAAAAGAGTGTATCTTACATTTGAAAAAGACACAAATTCCAGGCCAGTTTATTTCCCTGGAAGGAACCAGATGCTTGGTGCAATGCCCTGGGCTTTCTGCCTCCTTCCTTCAAGCCCCCAGGTGATTTGCAGTTTGGCCAGGCCGATGGACCTAGAATGGGGGGAACGGCAATGTCCTAACAATTCCAGCCCTCAACAGCAGAATCAGTTTGAACGGATAAGGTAGAGCGCGGGGGCACACATCACCTTTACCTCCATACAATGCTTGGTGCAACCCAGTCCATGGTTTTACACCCAGCGGGGGCCACCTGGTCACGTCCAAAGCTAAGTACCTTTCCTCCCATTAGGAAGGGCCTGTGCCACCACGATCCAGAATCTTCTTTTAACAAAATGTGATAACTGCAAGGGTTCAAAGGGCACTGGCTTTTATTCATATAGCACCTGTTGATATTTGTTCCCTCTTTAACTCCCATTTGTACAATAATCTCTGACCCACCTTCTCTGAAATAGCGCACTTGCGAAATGACACTTGATGGAAAATATCAAAATCTAGTGCTCTTAAGACATCTTCCTCTCTAGTCGTTCACTATCTGGTGGACGTACCTGTTGCCCATCTCCCAGCCACAGACCCTGGGCCCGAAACTCAGGTTGTGCTGCTACCATAAGCACAGAATCTAGAGTTTCTATCATGAATGGCTCCCCTCAGAGGGCAACGGAAAGGGGAAACTCGGTGCAAATCTGCCTCCTGAGGGCAACTGGGTGATATGTATGGAGGGAGGAAGGCTGTGAGAAGAGATGGGGAGGAGGGGGAAGCAAGGATCATCCGGCCAGCTGTGACAAAGAGTCGTGCATGAATGGCCATCATTTTGTATTACTTTATTGCTCAAATCAAAAGAATCTTTTTCCCCTTTGGAAGACAGAGCAGTGTTCCAATCCTTCAGAGCCAGGATAAAAGCAGAGGACGACAGCGTTGGGCATGAGTCACCAGTGAGCCTCAGGAAGCCCCATGGGGATGCTTCCAGAAGGCTCGTGCTGTGCAGGGCTCCGGGACACCTCAGGGAGCTGGAGGCTCCAAGGGGAGTGGCTGGCAGCCCAGAAGGAGCCAGGGATGGGGAGGGTCTCCTGCCGGCTGTCCTATTTCCTGATGGGAGCAGCTGCGTAGACCAGACTGCTCTCAAATCTACTTTATATGCTATTCACGGGACAATCAATTGCTAGGTCTCACTCAGGTTCCTAATAAGAGAGCAAACATACCACAAAATATACCCTTTCTCACTAAGCCCCTCCCCCACAGGGCATCCTAAAAAGACTTGGAAGGACTGAGGAGGTCAGAGGAAATGCGGGGTCCTTCTATGTAATTTGTGATCCCTTGAAGTCAGTCTTGCAAGCAGCAATCTGCCTTCACGTCAAGGTGCCCAAGCAGCACATGAAGGAAGTGGTGTGTCCGTGGGTCCTTGGAGGCCAATGCCTTTGTCTTCCAGAAAGGCCAAGAGAGGGGAACGGAGCTGGCTTTCTCACCATACCAGTACCCCAAACACCACTGCCCCGTCTGCCATGAGCTACACAAATCTAACTTCCCAGGATCTCTCTTCTGCCCTCCCTGGGGTCCCCTGAGGGACGGGAGCCTCAGAAATACTGGAGTGAATATCTGTTGCTTTCCTTGTCCTCAACCTCCTCTTCCTTGCAGCCCTTCTCACTGCCCTGGACAGAGGTGGCTGCGTGTTTTTCTTCGTATTCATTCTTAAGGCTAGGGTGGCAAGATAAGGTGCTCGGTGGAGAGCCAACTGTTAGATTCCAGGGCTGCCATTTCAGCACTCTCACATAAAATTTAAAAAAATACAAAAGAAATGGAAAGGGGCAGAGCGAGAAAAAAAAAAAAAAGCATTTGGACTCAATAAGAAGTTACATACTGCAAGTTTAGATTTCAAATGTAGTCTAAACCCCTGAAAATAGGGGTGTTGTAGGGTAGTAAAAGCCACAAATTAGCCTTCGGCATAGGTCTGTGTTGTCTCTAGGCTGGGAGAGAGGGTCGCACTTAGCAGCTCTCTTTAACGTGGGCCCTTGCCGTGGAAGCCAGCTCGCGAGCAGGCCGTTGCATTCTCACCCAAGACAAAGAACTCCGAATGCCATCACCCCCTTCCTCACCGCAACCCCTTGAAACAAAACAATATAAACACACAGAAGTCAGGGGATCTATAAACCAGTAGGAGAAAAAAATTAGACCAAGGTTAACCATTAAAAAGCTGCAGTTGGGAAAACACACACTCGATTGTTACATAAGAAAGTGCTGTGGGAAGAAGAGCCGTGTGCTGGTAAACAAGTCCGCGCTCCGTACTTGACATGCAGAAAAGAGAGAGCGCCAAGTCCCACCTGAGATTAGAGAGGACTGGGTTTAGTGTAACACGCTTGGCTTTAAAATATCACCGTCCTCTTCTCGCTCGAATTGCTCCTAGAACATCCCTCTGTCTTTCCTTTCTCCAGGCACCACCCTAGTCCATTTCCATCGACATGAGCCGGCGGCGCTCGCGCCTCGTCTCCTGCACCTCCTTCTTACAGCACCAGTGGGAGCTGCAGTATCCGATGAGGCAGGACAGGAGCCCAATGACAGTGGACAGACCGACGCCAATCAGCAGTGGATACTTGAAGGCGGTCAGCACTGGGAGGGAGAGATCAAAGGGGAGGTCAGATCAGAGTTGCAACAAGGTAGCCTCGGCATGGACCCTGGCCTCCCAGCCCCACTGCAGCGAGAACTCCCCAAGGGGTCAGATCTCATTCGTCCTGGATTCAGTGTCTAGCACAGCGCTTGAAACAGGAGCAGCTCATCCAAAGCTGCTGAAAAAATGAGCAAATGTCTCTCCACCCAGGGAGAAAAAAAACAACACAGAAAAAAAAGATTTCATTTGATGTTTTTGAATGTCAACTTGCTTTTTAGTTCTGGCAGGAGAATGATTTTTAAAAGTCAGTATAAGGGCATGGCACGTTCAGCAGCAGATGCATGCTTAAAAAAATCAATTATATGCATCAAATAACTGAAGTATACTAGGGGAGCTATTTTAAGGAACACTATAGTAAATTAGCTAGCAAAGTGAATAATCACTTGCTAGCTTGTTTGGTAAATCTGAGTCTTCATATGGAGTTACTTCAGGTGAGGAATTTCTAAGATATGAATAAGTTTCAGCAACCACCAATACCCCCCAAATCCCATCTCCCATTCCCTGTTAAGTACCAACACTTCCTGGGTGGATGCCAGGCACTGTGCTAGGTGCTTTACATTTAATGAGGTTTAATTTTCACATCAGCCCCCGAGAGATTATCATCCCTGTCTAACAAGAGAGAATCTAAGGCTCAGAAAGGTTAAGTGATCAGTGGAAGGGCTGGGGGTTCCAACTCAGGTCTCCTCTAAACTGATAATCATGAGGGAAACAAAATCAAAATTTCTACTACTCTCTGGAGGCATCTGGAGTTTAATTCTCTCCATGCAGTTATTTCAATTATCATTTATTTTCTGAAGCTTTTTGCAGAGAAGAGCTGTTTCTCCTTAAGCAAGGAACAATTGTCCCCACTCTGGGATGCTCAGGGAACAGAGGGGTGAAGGTGACCCTGGTGGTCAGAGTGGGCCAGTGAGGAAGAAAGCACGCCCACCTATCTCAGGGCTCTATGAAGTTTCTATGCCAGTCACTACAGGACAAGCCTCCCTCTTCCAAGAAGCAAAGCCAATAGGGGTATAAGGGTGGCAAGCGCTCAATCTATTGCTTTGCCTGGAGGCCTGAACCCTCTGTCAGCTTTTTTCTCCACCTCTGCCTGGCAGAATTCATGTGAACCCTAGGACACAGGAAAGTGGGTTTCAATTTATAGAAGAGGCAAGGCATTGAAAAGCTTTCCAGTTAAGTCTTGAAAATCATTTCCTGATGATGCCAACAGAACACGATGCCAAAGCAAAGGCTGCTTGTGCTCTTTCTGGGTACAAGTCCAGGCCAGATCTAGAAAGAAAGCAGGAGAGGTTGTAGCAAATTCCTTAAACCATGGAGCCCTTGATTCTATTTGTTGCAGCGTAGCATGGAGAGAAGACATTTCCCAAACACGGAGAGAAATATTTGCATGTCATTCTTACCATCCATCTTCACAGTTATAAAGATGGGCTTGGCGTGGATCTCCGCCTCCTCCTGCCAGGAACCTGTCGGTGACTTCACCCACGGAGTCACGGAGCAGTAGTAGTTGCCAAAGTCCTGGTCCTCGGAGCCGTGTACTTGCAGCAGGAATTCCAGCACACCCACGCGCTCCAGGCTGAGCGTGCTCTTCCAGTCCCTCTGGGCCGTGTTCACAATGCCCTTCCGATCCAGGGAAGACAGAAAGACGGGAGCCTTGTCCAAGCCGAAGGAGTGCACGGCAAACCAGGACACATCGAAGGCCATGTCGTCTGCAGGTGACACCCAAACCAAAATCCTGGGGTCAGTGCAATGGGCAGCAACAGCATGTTCGGCTAACATGCCCATAATACTTACCAAGGGCCAACATGGTCCCACACGCCTTAAGTCTCATTTAATACTCAGAGCAATCCCACGATGGGGTAGCCGCTATTAGAAACTCCCTCTCCACAGCGAGATTAAATTCTTTGCTCAAGGTCACATGGCTAGGAGGTGACAGAGTGTGAAGCGGAACCCGGGGAGTCCAGCTCAAGAGTTCACCCTCCAGACCCCTCCGCTGCCACCTCCCGGCATAAGGAATCACAGGGAGAAGAGTCAGAACCCAAGCCTGTCTCCTATAGATAACATGAACTATTGAGCCGGCACGTGGTGACATAGCACGCCCTGCTTCTCAAAGAAAGCAGGGTCCTCTGACGTTTTGGCCAGAAGAATTCCAAACTGGAAGGACTCTCAAGTCATAAGGAACAAAATGGACGAAAAATAAATTTTAGAGCTGTAAACAGTTTAGGTTTTCTTCTTCAGCCGTGTTTTCTTTTTCTCCTTGCCGAAGTGCTTAAGTTCAAAACAAGAGGGAAAAAACCATCAAGCTGAGAAAATTGAACACAGTTTAACAGTCCCAGAGAGCAATCCTGTTGAATCATAAAGTACTCTGCAAAATTAAGGTTCTAACCGCCTCAAATAAATTAATACGGGCATGAGAAAAAGAAGGCTTTGACACAAGTGGTAATTCGCAAAGAATGTGAAAATACATCATAAGCTTTTGACCTCTCCTCTTTGCTGGTACCAACTGATAGCACATGTGTCAGGTTTGGGACACAGCCATCAGCTGAGGAAGGACTATGGGGCCCAAACATTGCTTTATCTTCAATTCACCTGACAAGGCTCTTTATATGAATGTTAAACAGCTCAGTTTTTATTAAACAAAAAATAACATTTATTCACTTAGTAAAAATACACTAAAACCTCAAAAAGCACATTATACAGCCAATAAGTTGTTCTCATATGCTGACCAATTAAAAAAAGAATGCCTGTAAAACTAAAAGCAAGAATTTCAAGCAAAAATCGCCTAAATGAGTCCTTTTTCACTTACTCTAAAGGCATTACAGAACACAGGCAAATTTCCAGGTCACCTACGAGATGACCACTTTCTAATCTGATGCTCAAAACATCTTTTCTCCCCATCGACTCCCAGCACGTGGCATTTGATTTGTTGCACTGGGGCATGTGAGCATAATATCTTATTATCCCCAGTGTGTAAGTCCTCTCTCTCCAAGAAAACAAACTCCCAGGGGCAGAGGCCGTGCGGTAAATGTCCTTGGGTCCTTGCAGTGCCAGTGGCGGTTGGCACCTGACCACTCTCACGTACTCAGTGAAAAACCTAACTCGGTGCTGCTGACGCCTGCACATGCTGGGTGGCTAATGCAGGTAGAAAGCCCTAACTAGGCTCCCCATTACTTGTGCCCAGATGCTAACTCCCAATCCCCACTGGGTTGCAGAGTGCAGAGGCCAAGCTCCAGGGCCAGCTGGCCTGAGCTAGAATCCCAGCGCCACCACTCACTGGCCGCCTGACCAGGGTGAGTCGCGCAAGTTCATGGAAACTAGCTTTCCTCATCTGTGATTATATTTATAAAATGCTTAGAACAGTGTTTGGAAGGTAGTATGTGCTCAATAAATGTTGGCTGCCATGAAGATCCTCACTGTCCACAGTTCATGCTACCTACCTCTACAAACTACCTCCTGTAATGGATGCTCTTGGTGCCCCGCCCAGACAAGCTGGGGCACTGAGGCTGTCACCCCTGCACCCTGCTCCAGAGGCTTGCCTTAGCTGACAGAAGCTATATCCTGGAGGTCATGGATCACCCTCACTCTCTGGCCACTTAGCCTGTGGCCAATGGCTGACAAATGTGGGGATATAAAAGCCTCAAGGTGGACATACTCCATGGTACAATTCACCCTCCAAAGCTCCCGTGGGAGTGAGACTTGCTTTGAACTCACATATTTGCCTGGCTTCGACCCTTGCCCTCTTCTGATTCTCTCATGCCCCCATAATTTTCTCTGGAGAGCACACCCTTGATCACTTGCATGCTTGTCTCAGGCTTTGCTTCTAGAGTATTCAACCTGAGGCATCTCCTCCAGAGGGCCCAGTTCTACCCCCATTCCCTCCACACTCAGGCACTCAGCCCTCTTACCAGTATGTCCTTTCAAAAAGAAAATTCCCTCACAGTCCATAGGACATGCAAGTTAAAACTAATTTACAAGCTGCATTTAATTATTCAGAATCTTCCACCCACAAAGTCCAAGAATGCAAAGTTCTAGAAAACTGTGATTCATTCCCAAGATAAAAGCCACCTATAGCTTTTGCAATAAAATGGGAGGAAAAGACTTTTATATTAAGGGTATAACTGGTGACCCAATAATTTACTGAGAGATAACATTTAAAGGATTTATTTTTGTATATATCATAAATGAGCATTGAGGGTAAAAACGCTATTACATTATTCCAACTTTTCAAAGGAATTTCCCTCCCCTTTTCCTGGCAGTCTCTTCTCCTTGCACCTTCATTTTCACTTCTGAAACCTGCTTTGGGCCCTCAATTCTCCACCTTTCAGGTATAGCGGTGGCAGCTCATTCAAGACCTGGGGACCTCATTTTTCACCCCATGAACGGAGCTAAGTGTTTAGATGTCCTTCTTTTCCTTTTCTTAACTCTGCCCACAAACTCTTCTCCTTTCTCCTACCTCTAAAGCTCACCCAAGCTCAGCTTCACTAAGAAAGCCAAGTTTGGAATGAATCAACTAGTCTGGCGGTTGGCAAACTAAGGCTTGCAGGCCAAGTCCAATTCACTGCCTGCTTTTGTAAAAAGTCTTCTTGGAAGATAGCCATGTCCACTCATTTACTTATTACCTACAGCTGCTTTCACTCTACAGCTGCAGCGTTTGGTTGCCACAAGAGACTGTCCAGCGTGCAAAGCTATTTCCTACCTGGAAACCTTTGCCATCCCCTGAACCAGTCACCATCTGAACTGACCGTTCCTGCAGGAGCTGCGCCTTGGTGGTGGCCATCCTGGTCTCTGCTCCCAAGCCACCAGCTATGCCCAGTCCCCTGTTCATGGGGCTCATTTGGGTTTCACTGCAGGCCACCCCCAGTGTGCTTTATAACCTGCCCCTCCATGCAGAATGAAAAAGCCTGCTTCTAGTTTTCCCCCCGGGGCCACACTTTCAGCAGACTCCACACAGAATTTTGTGAACCCTGCCTGATTTGATCTTATCAAGGTACAAATCCACGAGAAGCCACAGCTATGCTTGCTATGGCGTAGGGCAGTAAGAAGAAAGTCCAGGGTCAAAGCACGCAGGAGAGAAGGACCATCCCTAGAGAATGAGCTAGGTTTGTTACGGGATCTTTATGAAAAGGTAGAGGTAGGTATCGTCCTGTTCAATAACAGACACACACTAAGTGCATTTAATGACCTTCAAAACCAAAGGGTAATGACAGACAGACACATCAACTGGTCACTGAAGGAGGTCAAGCAGGAAAGGCATAAGACTGATGGCCCATGACTCTTGGCATCCCATTGACAATGCCAATATTTTCTGCAAAGAAAAGATTTACAAAGACTTCCTAGGAATTCTAACTGTAACAGCACCCGCCTGGTCACTTGCTGCTCTTTGACTGTACTCTGTATTTCTTCATAGCATTTATCACTAGATGACATTATATTATAGAGTGACTTGTTTCTTTTCTCTCTTACTAACTAGGTTGCAAGCTCCATGCAGAGAGATGTTTTAAGTGTTTCGTACATTCCTCTATTCCCAGCAGTTAGAGCAGCACTTATACATAGGAGGAGCTCGAGAAATATTTGAAGGGATAAAGAATAAGTGAAAGACACAAGTGAAGGAGCCAGTGGTTTTAAAGCCAGCTTGAATCAGCCCCGGAATTAGCCCAGGGATCACCATGACAACTCAGATTCAAATGTTTGGAAAGTCATCTAACACAGAGATGCATCCATTCGACAGGTATTTATTAAACATCCACCGAGTGAAAAGCAGTTTGGGGATAAACAGACAATCCAATGCCTGTCTTCTATATCTGTGTAACACAATGGGGATATGAGAAACATTTACAAAAAGCAACATGGGAAGGAAAAAGGATGGAGAAAAGTACCTGGATCCAGTGCTGCTCCTTCGACAGTGACGATACAGAACAATTTGATCAGCTCTCCCCGGATGACAGATGGTGTGTCTGAATGCACAGAGGCATTAAATATCGGACCTGGAAGAAAGTAATGCTGGCCTCATTATTCTCTTTCACATTTCTGTTCAAGATTCCATTTTTGGTGCTCTAAGAGAAAAGTAACAGTGGCTCCCTTTCCTCAGAACTGATCTAGAAACTCACTGTTTGGAGAGACATGTGTGAGGCACATCCAAAGGAGGTTCATTTTAAAATGACAACTAGGGAGTGGATGTGGCTCAAGCAGTTGGGCGCCTGCCTCCCACATGGGAGGTCCTGGGTTCAGTTCCCAGTGTCTCCTAAAGATGAGCAAAACAGCAAGCTGGTGCGACGAGCTGGCGCAGCAAGCTGATGCAACAAGATGACACAATGAGGAGACACAATGAGAGACACAAGCGATTGGGCAACTCCTTCCCACATGGGAGGTCTTGGGTTTGGTTCCCAGTGCCTCCTAAAAGACGACGAGCAGACACAGAGAGCACACAACTAACAGACACAGAGAGCAGACAGTGAGTGCAAAACAACGAGGTAGGGGGAGAAATAAATCAATCTTAAAAAAAAATAAATTACAACCAAAATAGAACTCACAGAACTCTCCCCAAAGAGTTATTTTTGCTTCTGCATTTCCCTTGCCTCTTCTCTGATGACAACCACAGTCTCATGTGAAAACACCCCCCAACTCTGGCCATGCGGCCTAGGTGGTTTCTAGCTCACAGTGGTTCACTGGGAGATCAGAGGAATTAGAAGTGAACCCAGGATGCCTTCAGTCCCAATGGAGTGAGTGGCCTCAGTGTGTCGGGCTGGGTGCCAGGTGCTATTAAGAGGCTGAAATCCAATAAGGAGACAGCATGCCAAAAGGACAGATCTTTCCATAAAGTGCTGTGGCAGCACTGAAGGAAGACCCCAGTCTGCCAGGGGGAGACCAAGAAAGCCTGGATAGTCCCTTGAAAAACTAACCAGCAGGCATCTTCAGGACCTTGTGTTAGGGTGGTTTCTTAGACTTCACACCCAAAGCACAAGCAACAAAAAAAAGATTAGATAAATGGGACCTCATCAAAATTAAAAACTTTTGTGCATCAAAGGACTTGATCATGAAAGTAAAATGACAGTGCAATGGCAGAAAATATTTGGAAACCACATATCCATCTGATAAGGGTTAATATCCAGAATATTTAAAGAAATCCTATAACTCATCAATAAAAAGACAAACAATCCGATTTTAAAATGAGCAAAACACTTGAATTGACATTTCTCCAAAGAAGATAATTTTTTTTTAAAAGTGCGTGAAAATGGAGGCGGATGTAGCTCAAATGGTTGGGCGTCTGTCTGCCATATGGAGGGACCTGGGTTCAATCCCTGGGACCTCCCGGGAAAAATAAAATATATCTCTATATATATATATAGAAGGCGCATGGGCTGCGAGGCTCTGTGTGCCGGTGAGCCGCCAGGCCCAGGGAGCCATGCAGCAAGATGAAGACGTAACAGGAGAGAGATGCAGGGGAGAGTCAAGACAAGATGCTCCGAAAGCTCCAAAAACCAGGAACCGAGGTGGCGCAGGTGGCAGAACACCTCCTTCCTACATCAGAGGTCTCCAGGATCGAATCCTGGTGAAGACTGGAGGAGAAGGATGAGAAGAGATGGCAGGAAACAGACACAGAGAATTCCCCAGCGAATGGACACAAAACAGCAAATGGGGAAGGGGGGGGCTTTAAAAAGGATAAAGTAAATAAACAAATCTTTTAAAAAAAAAAAAAAAAAGTGCGTGAAGAGATGCTCAACATCATTAGCTATTAGAGAAATGCAAATCAAAACCACAATGAGATTCTAGTGGATTCACACCCACTAGAATGGTTACTATTTAAAAAATAGAAAATTATAAATGCTGGATAGAATGTACAGAAATAGGAACACTCATTCACTGTTGGTAGGAATGTAAAATGGTGCAGCCGCTGGAGAAGAGAGTTTGGCAGTTTCTCAGGAAGTTAAGTATAGAATTACCATATAACCGAGAAATCCCACTTCTAGGTATATACCTCCCAAAATTGAAAGCAGGGACTCGAACAGATATTTTCACACTGATGTTCATAGCAGCATTATTTACAACTGCCAAAGATGGAAGCAACTCAAATGTCCATCAACAGATGGATGGATAAACAATGGTATATACACATAAGGGAAGATTATTTGGCTGTAAAAAGGAATAAAGTTCTGATACATGCGACAACATGGACGAACATTGAAGACATCATGTTGCGTGAAATAAGCCAGACACAAAAGGACAAGTACTGTGTGATCTCACTGATATGAAATAATTAGAATAAACTCAGAGAGTCAGAATCTAGAATATAGGTTACCAGGGGGTGGGGTGGGAGTAGGAAACAATGGATAAGTTTTGTTAATGGATGGTGGTGATGGTAGCACAACACTGTGACCATAATTAACAGCACTGAATTGTGTATTTGAAGGTGGTTAAAAGGGGAAATTTTAGGTTGTGTATATATTACTAGAATACAGTTTTTAAAAATCCAGGGAATTACACAACACAAACAATGAATCCTATGTTAAACCGTGAACTATAGTTAATAGTGTAATTATAAAATGTGTTTCATCAATTGCAACAAATGTAGCAGACTAATGAAAGGTGTTAATAGGATGGTATCTGGGAATCCTGTATTTTATACTTGATTTTTCTATAACCCACAACTGCTCTAATTAAAAACAAAAACAAAACAATAAAAACTACCCAGTAGGATTTGTCCTGCACACTTCCCTGAGAATACCATGCCTCCAATATCCAATTTACTTTTATAAAATACCTATTTCTTTTTTCCAAATGCCAAAAGCTGTTTTTACCCTGAGCATGCTAAGTCCTTCCAGTACCCTCTGCTCACTGCAAGGCCGAGGTACTCCCTCTTAAGTTTTTGAGTTATGAGGTAATGAACATATACGTGAGCAACAAAATATGAGGTAAGAAGATTGAGTACCTAAAGAGAATTTAGGGCTAGAATCTGATAACATTTACCATTGAGTCAATCTTGTACATTTCACCAAAGGCATAATTATTATTATGTTATTTGATTACTAGGCACAAATAAGTGACTTGTTAAATTAAAAAAAAAAAAAAAAAAAATAGTGTGCCTGACATGAAAAGCATCTGAGGCTCCTATCTCCTCCCTAGGCAGAGGAAGGGCTAAGTACTATATCTTTAAAAAAGCCCTTATGACTCTTTTTCAGGTGACAGCACTCTATAGCATTAAGTCAATCTTATCCTAAGAGCTCAATGTTTACCTTTCCTAATGATTAAGATCTAGGAACAAGCAAACCTGAAGGAAGCCTCCAGAATACCAATGCTATGGGATTCCCCTTGGGTTTCCCAGGAAGCAACGATCCATGGCTCTGGACACTGAATCTGAAACTCATTAGAAGGTAGGAAAAAAGGTGTGAACACTTTCTTAATTAGGTTGTCAGAAAGTACCCCAAAGTCCTTTTTTTAAATTAACATCTAAAAGCATGGGAAGCGGCTGTGGCTCAATCAGTAGGGCTCCCGTTTACCATGTGGGAGGCCCTGGGTTCGGTTCCCTCCTGGTGGGGGCAGGCCCGCCCGCATGGCGTGGTTGGCTGACCCAGCGAGCACAAGCAGCAAGGGGGGGATAAATGAATAAATAAATAAAATCTTTAAAAATAACTAAATAAATAAATAAAAGCAATGACCATGAGAAAGAGAGTAAGAGGTCATGTAACGGATGAGACAGAGAATCGAAATGGCCTTGGTGACAGATGGAATCATGTCTCCCACAGATCTGTTCACGTCCTTAGCCCTGGTCCCGTGGGAGTAGACTCATTTGCAAATATGATCTTCAAAGATCCTATTTAGAAGAGACCAAATGAACCAGGGAGGGCCTTAATCCCTATGACTGGAATCCTTATAAGGGGAGGAAATTTGGACACAGTCAGTCAGTAGAAGCCAGAGGAGGAGCCAGAAAGAGGCAGAGCACCCAGTGATGTGACAGAGGCAGAGCACGAGCACCACCAGGACGCCAGCCTGGAGGAAACATGGTTTGCCAACACCTTGATGTTGGACTTCTTGCCTCCAAAACCGTGAAACAATAAACTCCTGTCGTTTAAGCCAACCCATTCTGATGAATGTGACAGCAACCTGGCAAACTAAGTGTAGGGACATGGAATGCCCGCTTCCCTGGCCCACTAGTTATCTGTGTAAATTGCTGGAAAGGTAGGGTGGAATTGGCCAGCAATCCATCCAGGAAGGCTCCGCTTCAGCGCACACGGGAACCTGGGCATAATAACCATTAACCTGCATATGTGCGGCCCCTCACTGTTGTGTACGTGTGGCCTCTGTTTATCATTTACTAGGCTACAGGTACCCTCAAGCTGCTCTATGCATTAGTTAAACCCCCTTGTTGTGCTGTCTAGCCCTATATAATCTTTGTCTTCCCACTGTACGGTAATTACCCGATTGGCCATCATCGGGACTGGACATGTGAGTAAATTAAATGGTGTGACTGCTGCTGGCCTCTCCGTGTGGTTTCTTTGGAATATCAAAGTATTCGGCTGGCCTTCCCCGGGCTCAACTTTCCTGCTTTAGATTAACACAGCTATACTTTCATTTTGATGTGCTGAGCAATGAGATGGATGTTTAGATTGCTTTCCTAACGCTAAGCATATGAATAATCGGTGTTTTGCTGGGAGAAAGGTGAAGGAGACAAGCGAGGGGCGGTTGTAGAGTAGGGAATATTAGAGGGGTTAGGCTCTGATTAGTCAGAGAGCAGCAGGAGGGTACTTAACTCCAGGGGACAGAGAACATAACGGAATGGCCAGCCCATGAAACGGGGACAGCAAAGAGGACAAGGAAACTTTACTTCTAGACGGTGGTCCCATCAATTAGTTCAGCTCTCGGCCACAGTTCCCTCAGGCCCCAACCACCCTGGATTTGCTTCATCTGTAGCAGTGAGGTGGGAAAGGATGGGGCCAGTTGCTCTGGACTGGCTCTGCGGTGCTGACTGAGGGGTACTTTATGCCTTACAGGGTCATCTGTGAGTACAGGTTAGTAGCAGCCATGGTGGGGAATGGAGAGCACACTTTTTTGTCTGACTAGGGTTCTCATGGTAATAAATACAACTAGACTATGAGCTAGCTTAAAGTGCTCGGGTCCCCTGTAGGAGAAAACAAAATGGCAAAACAGAATGGATCTGGGTTTCTCTTTACTTAATTTTAAATAGCAAAGGGAGGCAACTAATTTGGACAACTTTCACTGTCTTTTCTATTTCCAAAGGAAAGCTCAAATGCCTCGTAGGTCACGCATTACATTTCTCATTTCCCCTATTGGTCATGGCTGTGGGAATCAACAGGGCATTTGTGCTGTGGCTCACAATGAGGCCCAGGACTGGGGAAAAAGACCTTCATTGTGGTCAGCTATTCACGGTAGTGGATTTCCTGCTAATGAAACCAACAGCGTCCTGTTAATATGGGCCATTATCCCAGACTTAGAAATATTTTCATTATGGTCAATTTCTGTGGTAATGCTGTTTTTGTGAGGGGATTTGTCTGGTTAACGTCACAGATGACAGGCTATGGCACAGAGTATTTAAGTGAACAACCAGTCACTAGGGGTCCCTCGATTCCTAGTCTAAGAGAGTACACAGACTACTTAGCTTTTAACTATAAACACTGACACAACCATGTCCTAACCCCAATCCCTAAGAAAGGCTGTTAACTGCAGTGTTTGTAAAAGCAAAAAATTGCAGACCATTTACAAGCCCATCAAGAACGGGAAGGTACATTCTAGTATGAAAGTTGCTATTTATCTTGAATTTGTTATAACATGGAAAATGCGTATCTTATCATTTTAAGGGGCAAAAAGCAGGACATAAAACTGTACACACAGCCTGATCTCAACGTCAAGAAGAAAACATGCAAGGGGAAATTCTAGGAAGACAAACAACACAAACTAACAGTCTGGCCAGTAGGATTATGAGCAATTCTCTTTTCTTTCTTTGTACTTTGCTCTATTGTCAAATTTCTATACTAAGGAGAAATAAACTTGGTTCTTTTAAAAGGCCCAAACCACATTTTATCACACTGAAACCATCTTTTTCCCTCTGACACTTTTGAGTCAGTGAACACCAAGACTCAGGGGGTCCCTTGGGAAACACAGTCCTCTCTACCCAGAGGAAAGTGCATAAAATCAGAGGGCAGGGGGACCCCGGCAAGGACCTCTTGCTAAGGGGTGCCTTAAGGTCTGCTGCTGGTGTTTAGGAGCCAAGGTCCTTCAATTTCAAGTCAGTGTTGACTGGGTGCTACTCAGAGCCACAGTCCTGAGCTGAGGGCTGGATTCAATGGCAGCTTCTCCTAATTAAATTGTGAAACTGGCCGTGACAACTCAGTTGGTTAAATAAAATTAAAACCTTAGACATTCCATTCAACCTGGGAGCTACAGAGATTTTATCTGTTATGCAGAGATTTAAAAGAATGGAGAATCAACACCCATTCCTTACCTAGAAACACAGACAAAAGAGTTTGTCTCCCCTCTCCTATTTAATTTAAAAGAAACATCAAATAACTAACGTGAAACAAGATGGAATTAACGCCTACAGGCAGAAAACAGCCAAATAAAGGACGCAAATCACAAGATAAACTTATCTCAACAAACAGAAAAAGCATTTGATAAACTCAGACACCTCTTCATGATAAAAAAAAAAAACAAAAAACAAAAAAAACCACTCAATAAACTCAGCCTAACCACAGGCACATTTGAAAAATCCATAGCTAGCATCCTACTTCATGGTGAAATACTGAAAGCTTTTCCCCTAAGGTCAGGAACAGCACAAGGATGCCCGCTTGTGCCACTTTTATTCAGCATTGTACTGAAGGTTCTAGCCAAGGCACTTAGGCAAGAAAAAGAAATGAAAGGTATTCAGTCTGGAAAGAAGTAAAATGCTCTCTTTTTAGAGATGATATGATCTTTCATTTAATCCTACGGAATCCACTAAAAAACTATTAGAACTAATATATTCAGCACAGTTGCAGGATATAAGATTTATAATAAAAAGACAGACAGTCATAGGTATTGGCCAGGATATGGAGAAATTGGACCCCTCATACATTACTATTGGGAATAGTAAAATTGTGCATCAGCTTTGGAGAACACTCTGGCAGTTCCTCAAATGTTAAACACATGACATATAAGACTCGGCAATTCCTTCTCTAGAAATATACCCAAGAGAACTGAAAGCATATGTCTACCCAAAAACTTGTACACAAATGTTCATAGCAAATTATCCATAATAGCCTAAAAAAATGGAGGCACCCAAATGTCTATCAGTTGATCAGTGGATTAGCAAAATATGGTATATTCACACAATGGAATATTATAAAACCTTAAAAATGAATGAAGTACTGATACCTGCTAAAACATGTATGAACCTTGAAAACATTTTGCTAAGTGAAAGAAGCCATATACAAAACGTCATATATTGTATGATTCCATTTATATGAAATTTCTGAGACAGAAAGTAGATTAGTGGTGGCCAGGGGCTGGGGGAAGTGAGGGAATAAAAGAGCAACTGTGAATAGGTATGGGGGAGATGAAAATTTTCTGGAATTAGTAGCAATGATTGCACACTCAGTGATTATATTAAAAAACAGTGAATTATACATTATAAGAGGGTACATATTATGGTCTGTGAATTATATCTCAATAAAGCTGTTATTAAACTAAAAAAACAACAACCAGGTATACAATAAAAAAGGACTGTACTTTTTCTGCTCTTTCCAAATCTAAGGGTTTAAATCAGTATTCACCCTTTATTAATTTTAAGGTTAAAAGATGCCAGAAGATTATTTCATTATATTTTACAAAAAGGTTATAATAATTCAAAATACTGTTAATAGGAAACAAACTTTATTAGGGTCTAGTTGACTTGTACTCTAAATGCTAGTAATCTAATTCAACAAATATCTTGTATTCATTATACTGATTCAATGGATTCCTAAATTTTTATAGGTGAGTATGAATTTACACATCCAGAAATTTTTAGCCGGAACCCAGGGCAGATTTAAGGAAAACATTTGGTATTAAACTCACAAATAATAGTATTTCACATTGATATTCTAAGTAAGATTGGGACCAGAATTTTTTTTAATCTTCCTGCACACACATACTCACACACAAACTTTATTGAAGGATCTTAATGAATTACACAGATAAATAAGAAATATTTCTATTTGAGATATGCCTTGTTTTCATACTTAAAAATAAAGTAGTTTTTTTTCTTACAGCATAAAAATATCTGCTTACCAAAGACAAAAATCAATTTAAAATGGGCAGGAAAATGTCCTTGTTTTAATTAACTTTCCCACAGATAAACACCTCTAGTAACTATTCTGCAAACATAGGCAGGCAGATATACTCATACATACCACAGCAGCTCTGGGGATTCGGCTAATTTCTAGGAAATCTTTTTTCAGTCCAAAAGCAAGGTGAGAAATAAGGCTGGAATACTTATCCCCCGTGTGGAAACACTGCTCTGATAAGTTGGGCTAAGAATAGTAGCCATCACTTTCAGTCACATATTCCCTCAGGGTGAAAACTCACAGACTTAGGACCCAGTAAGTGACCTTGGCAAGTTACTTAACCCCTGAAATGGCTCATATCTCCTCTCCTTATTTACTTATATTCTACCATATTCCCTAAAGGAGCTGATTCTCAGTTTATCTCTTTAAAAACAAAATGAGAGCAAAAAATGAAAACACATGTTCACGTAAAAACATGTACACAAATATCACAGGAGGATTAATCATAATAGCCCAAAAGTGGGAATACTCAAATGGCCATCAGCAGATGAATGGATAAACAAAATGTAGTATATAGACACAAGGAGTATTAGCCATAAAAATGAATGAAGTACCAATACATGTTACAACATGGATGAACTCTGAAAACATTATGCTAAGTGAAAGAAGTCAGTCACACAGACCACACGCTGTACGATTCCATTTAAACAAAATATCCAGAGCAGGCAAATCTACAGAGTCAGAAAGTTGATTAGTGGCTGCCAGAAGCTGGGGGTGGGTGGGTGATGAGGGTGTCGGGTTTGGGGAGGAAGTGGTTGAGGTGTAATGAGAATGTTCTAAAATTGACTATGGTGATGGTTTCACAACTCTGTGACTTTACTAAAAGCCACTGAATTATACACTTTAAATGGATAAATTGTATGGTATGTGAATTATATCTCAATAAAACTGTTTAAAAAGGGGGGGAGAGGCGGGGACACTAGATCAAAACGCTAAGGTTTCTTCCAGTCCAATCTATGATTCTCCTCCAACCAGGCTCCCTGCTCACCTGAGGTTTGGAAGTCTATCTCAATAGGATTGGAGAGACTGGTTGCTGCTTCTCGCCACAGGCTGCCCCCGACAGGGGACCAGGCTGTCACCATGCAGCGGTACAGTCCCGCATCTGAGATCTGAGTCTGGTACATCCGATAGCGAAATTCATCTTCCTGTACTTTCTCTAACACGACGCCGTCTACCCGCGACGCGTCCGTCCAATTCTCCAGCTTCACCACAGAATCCTGGTCCAGGGAGATGATGTACTTGGTCTCATTGGGACTGGAGAGGCCACCAACAGGCTTCTCGGCCGTGATGAGAACAGAGTAGCGCGGTGACTTAATGTTCTTGGAAGACACTTTGCAAGTCATCTCAAATGTATTTCCTGCAGCAAAGAAAGGCTTCGGCTGCCTCGCCTTCACCACAAGCACGGAATCTGGAACGAAGTACCACAAGGAGGTGATTTCCAATAGGACTAGTTAAAATGGATACACATCTAAAAACAAAATAGCAATTTATTTGCAAATTGCCACATGATAGCTCTTAGCAAAATCTGGAAATACAGAAAGAAAAGCATTTGTATTTGTAAACAGGTTGAAAGCTACTACATTGGATGAAGCAGAGAAGTCTGAAATGATTAAATGGTAGGAGGGAATTGATGGGGCGAGAATATGGTTTTAAGGAGCTTTAAATCCTTGCAAAGTTTTCACCAAGAGTGAACTCTGAGCAACTCGGAACCTATGGGGGCTCCCGAGGATGCGAGCTTGCAGCTGGGGAATACACAGTTGAACGTGACTCTGAAGTGAGGTTCTAGGTGACCCCACTTGCATCTCCTCTTCTGTGGTTCTATAGGGCACAGGGAAGGTGGTCCTAGCTAAACTGGCCTTTCTGGAGCAGAGCGAGGGAGAAATGGATTCTATTTAATCATACGATGGTAACATCACAGAACAGATATTACTGAAATGACTGAATCATATGCATTTGGAGATCTGCTCACTTCCAATTGGCTTACACTTTAATTTCAGAGATTTTTCAATTTTATTTTTATTTATTTATTTATTTTTAAAGGAGGTACCGGGGATTGAACCCGGCATCTCGTACATGGGAAGCAGACACTCAACCACTGAGCTACACTTGCTCCCAGAGATGCTTTTTTAGCATTTTGAGCAAATGTCTACGGCTAATATGAACTTTAGGTTTAAGTATGTTACTCTCTATTACTCTGTCAAAAAAAAGAATTCCTCAGCATTATACATATTAAGAATCATCTACATTTTAATAGCACGATGTCAGACACTTGTAAGATGCTTAAATATTTGTTGAATGGGTGAATAAATGAATTAGAAACATTCTTTCTATCCTTTATAAGTCGATTAGCCCCATCATCTGTTCAGTTATAAAACGAGGTTTTCTTGAAAACTTGTTCCACCAAACCTATTAGCATGTCTGTTAGTTACCCTGCCTCTCCAGAATCACTGATTCCTGAGTTTCCACTGAGCCACCCACACTCTTTCTTGATTCTTCTATGTGTTTGGTCATCCATTCATTATTCAAACAAGTACTTACCAAGAGCCTTCCATATTCCAGGCACTAAGAAGATAGTGGTGAATAAAACACATAGAAATCCCCCTGCCTGTATGTGGAAGTGGAGGAAGACAAGCTAATTAAGTAAGTAAAATATAGGGTATGCTTAAGAGAGAGTAAAGCAGGGAGGTAACAGAAGTAGAGTGTGTGTAGGGTGTATATGTGTGTGTGTGTGTGTAACAATTTTATATATATTGTGTCCAGGGACAGTCTCAGTAAGAAGGTAACACTGAAATAAAGACTTGAAGGAGATGAGGGAGTGAGCGCTGTGTGCAGCTGGGGGGCAAGTGTTCCAGGCAGGGAGAACAGCAGGTGGGATGCTCTAAGGCAGAAGATGACTGGTGTATTTGGGGAACTGTGGGAGGGGCCGAGGGACTGAAGTGGAATGGGCACCAGGGAGGGTTGCAGATGAAGTCAGAAGGGTAACAGGGGTAGTTGGTATAGGGCATCCTGGTTCATTGACAGGATTTGGGTTTTGCTGTGAGATGGGAAGGCTTTGTAAGTTTAGAGCAGAGGAGTCTCATGGTATGATTTATAGTTTAACATGATTTATTCTAGCTGCTGTGTACAGGGGCAAACATGGGGAGACCAGTTCGAAGGCGAGTAACATTAACCAGGCAAGGGATGATGGTAGCTTGGAAACAGTGGAGTGTGATGCTAAATAAATTTCAAAGAACAAGGAATCAAGGATAACTAGAAGATTTTTGATCTGAGCAATTAGAACAAAGGTGTCATTAATTGTACTAGAGAAGCCTTAGAGAGGAAAGGTTTGGCAGGGAAGACCAGAAGGTCCATTCTGAAAAGAAGTTTGAGATGCCCGTAGATGAGTAGGAATGTCAAAGAGGCAAGAGAATAGTGAGTAGGTAGTTCAGGAAAGAGGTCCGGGCAGGAAAGGTAAATTTGGGAGTTACTGGCATATAGATGGTAGTTAAATTCATGAGAGATTAGAAGAGATCACCATGGGGGTGAGGCTAAATAGACAAGAAGTCTAAGGACTGAGTCTTAAGGAAGTTTAATGTTTGTGCGCCCAGAAAATGAAGAGGAACCAGTGGAGGAGGCTGAGAAGGAACAACCAGAGAGGTTGGAGGAAATCCCAGAGAGGGTGAGGTCCCAGAAGCCAAATGCTTCCAGGAAGAGGGAATGATCAACTGTGTTAAAACCTGCTAAGTCAAACAAGATATGTGCCAATTGGATTTAGCAATGTGTTGATCGCTGGTATTCTTAACATGAGCAGGGCAGGCAAAAACCTGATTAGAGTGGGTACCAGAGAGGATGGAAGCAGAGAAAGTGAAATCAACTATAGGTAAATTAAACATTTTGGCTGTAGAAGGAAAGAGGCTAATTGGGTGAGCAAGGGAGATGTGGGGAACAGATGGAGGGGGAAGCAAGAGCAAGATACGTTTAGCAATTTTTTTTTTTTTTTTTTTTTAAAGACAGGAGACTTAGCAACATGTTTATAGGCTGAAGGGAAAGATCCAGTGTAGAGAGATATATTGACAAGGTAAGAGAGGAGAGAATGGCTGGAGCCCTGTGCCTGGGTGGTGAAAACGACTGTCATTTGCTAGAAGACAAAGTAGCATAATGTGAGCTCAATGGCTGGGGTAGAGTACATGAGGATTCTCCTCTGATGGCTTCTGTTTTCTCCCAGGGAAGAGGAAGCAGGACCAACAGCTGAGAAGAAATGCTGCAGAAGGAAGTGTTAGAGATTTGCAGAGAGAGAAGAGGTACGAAATCATCATTTTAGGGAGTTGGGAAGTAGAGGCAGGATGATTTCCAGGCAGTGTTAAGAGCTCCCCTTGAAGTTAGTGATCATGGATTTAAAGTGAGACCAGCCAGTATGTTTGAATGTTTTTCTCTAACCACCGTTTGCTCTGTAGATACAGGGAGGGAGGGAGCAGAGAGCTGGATTTGAATTGGGTGGTAGTTTAGCCAATGAATATCACACAAAACAAGGGAGAGGCAAGGGAGTTTAGACAGCATGCTAGGGAGTGGTTATGAACGATCACCAGCAGGCTAGGTAACTGGACGGTGAGTGCATCATTTCTCCCCCCGCCCCTCCGGACATTTCTGAGGGAAGGAGTGTGCTATTAATAATTAATCCCAGGATGACAAATGTAATTGACTACCTTGGGCAAATGGTCACCCTAAATAAGAGAAAAATAAGGATACAACGGGAGGGAAGGATGCATAAGGTGGTAGGATTAGCGGACTACTAATTAGCGGGTTATTACTGGAGTACTAGAGGGAGTGATTGTGAAAGATAGACTCGGATGCTTGAAATTGAGATTATGGAGGAGTTTCGGTAATCAGAAGTGAGAACATCTAGTGTGGGGAATAAGCATGGGAGTGAATGGCCAAAATAGCATGGAAGGCATGGTGGCTGGAGAGAGGAAGGCAAGGAATTAAGGACAAAAAGATGAGCTACGTATTGGTATGTATTGTGAAAATTTTGATTTTTACCCACAATAAATAATTAATTAATTGAAAAAAAAAAAAAAAAAAGATGAGCTACCTTAGGGTTCTCAACCTTGGCTGCACATGAGAGTTACTGTGGGAGTTTTTAAGAACTCCAATGCCCAGATACTTCAAACCAATGAAAACAGAATCACTGAGTGAGATCCAAGCATCAGTACTTTTTAAAAGCTCCTTGGGTGATTCTAATGTGCAGCCATGGTAAGAACCAGTGCTGTACATGGAGAGTGACGTGAGCAAGACCAGATTAGACATTACACAGATGCTTCAAAGGATGAAGGGGAGAACTAGGAGTCAACAAGTGTAGGTAAGAAGAGATGGTAGGGTTTCTGACATGAGAATCGAACTGGGCATTTTTAGGAAGAAGGGAAAAGGGTCTGGAAGCTGCAGTGAGGAACAAGGAGGACACCTACCCTACCTCCAGGCCCAGTTAAAGGAGGGGTGTGAGAAGGAGAACGTCACCACTTTGGAGGGCTGTAAGGGACAGTGAGGTCGGGAATGTCTAATGCCAGACAGAGAAAGGCATATTCAGAGATGAGGTTCAGGACACAGATTTTCTAGAGGGCCCTGTTTGGGGACTTGGGGATGCAGAAGGGGTGACAGTGAGTCAAAAGAAGTATGTAAGTAGAGGGCCCTGTGGTGATTAGCAACCAGGGCATGGAGGGCCGAGGAATCCTCGGGCTTACTACAGTGATGGACAGAACAGGTACCAAAGACTTGATGAGCTGGGGAGTGGATGTAGCTCAGTGGTTGAGCACCTGCTTCCCATGTATGAGGTCCTGGGTTCAATCCCCGGTACCTCCTAAAAAATAAAAAAATTTAAGCTTAGCCAGATTCCCAAGGCAGTTGATTCTCTTAAGTCCCTGTCACCTAGAAACAATCTCTCCAAGTGGGTGACTGGCCCCCTGGGGCAGGCGCAATGGCCCGTGGCTACCCACACACTCTGAGGCAAGTGTCCAGTGGAAACTCACAGGCACTGACACACACTAAAAGGCCTGTGTGGGACTCTGCCCAAGACCCCCTGGCCAGGCAATTGAGTGTCAACAGCTTAGCCCGTGCAGTGCTGCGGCCAGAAACACTGAATGCCTGAAAGAAGACAACCCTCTGCCTCGTTCCCTCCCTAGAATGCAAGAAACTCCCAAGCTCACTTTTCTCCCAGCATCACCATTTTAAAGGGGTCTTAATATAGATTAAAGCAACAGTCATTAGCACCCGCTCTTGAGAATGCATTTCTTGGATGTCCAGTGTAAGTGGAAACCCGCAGGGTGACCATGCATCTGAAAACACGCCGTGGGATGACGTAAGCAAAGCAAAACAAAACATCAACGCATGAACAACAAAAGAAAAATTGATAAATGGAACCTCCCCCAAATTAAACACTTTTGCACCTCAAGGGACTGTGTCAAAAGGATGAAAAGGCAGCCGCCTCAATGGGAGAAAATATTTGGAAAGCACATGTCTGATAGGGTTTAATATCCATGATATATAGGGAGATGCTACAACTCAACAATAAAAAGACAAACGACCTGATTTTAAAAATGGGCAAAAGTCTTGAACAGACATTTGTCCAAAGAAAAAATACAAATGATGAAAAGACATATGAAAAAATGTTCAATGTCACTAGCGATTAGGGAAAAGCAAATCAAAAGTACAATTAGATATCATTTCACACCTACTAGAATGGGCACAAAAAAAACCCAACAACAACACAACAAAAAACAGAGGGAAGCGGATGTGGCTCAAGAGTTTGGGTGCCTGCCTACCACATGGGAGGTCCCGGTTCGGTTCTCAGTGCCTCCTAAAGAAGATGAGCAAGACAGTGAGCTGACATGACAGGCTGGCACGGAGAGCTGAAGCAACAAGATGACGCAATGAAGAGAGACAACGAGGAAGTACAATGAGAAACACAAGTGGGGAGTGGAGGTGGTTCAAGCTATTGGGTGCCTCTCTCTCATATGGGAGGTCCCAGGTTTGGTTCCCAGTGTCTCCTAAAAAGAAGATGAGCACACAACAAATGGACACAGAGAAGGAAGCCAGAGCAAACAACGAGGGGTGTGGGGGGTGAGAAATATATAAATAAAATAAATCTTAAAAAAAAAACATACAGAACAAGAACAGAGCTCCCACCTTCTGATGCCCAGAAAACGTTGACAGGTTTGGAGAGGACATCCTTGCTCTTCACCCAAGTGTTGTTCCACTGTTTGGTCCAGGCAGACACGGCACAGTAATAACTGCCTCTGTCCTCCTCCGTAGTCCTTTGGATTCGAAAACTGAAGGTGTCCACATCCTCCTTAGAAAAAATGAACTCTCCATTCTGGGCCCGTTGCTTGCTCCTCTCTCCGTATTTCAGCGTCCAGTCCCCGTTCATGACTGCGAGGAGCTCACTGGTGACCACGTCATCGCTGCGCTGGTTTACCCTGTAGTACCACGACACGGTAAAGCGGGTGCTTGCCTCTGTGCTCTTGGCGTCCACGATCCGGCATTCCAGCTCCGTGGGGTCGTCTGAAAACTCAGGGACCTTAGAAGCATTCAGATACACCTGGTAACTGGGTTCTGAACAAGAGAGAAGCGAGGGGAAAAAAATCAGAGAGAACAACATATCAAGAGTTAGCAAAAAAGGAGGAGAGAGCTGGTTTGTAAATGGGATTGTTGCTGAAAAGGGTAGTCCAGGGATGTAAATGTCAATTGACAGAAAGCTAGAGAATAATCTAGGGACTGAATAACACAGTGAAGGCAGAGGTGGATGAGAATTGTGGTTGATGGTACAGATGCAAGAGCGTCCATCTGTGAACTAGAACGGATGTACGTCACTATTGCAAGGTGGTGGGAGTGTGATGAAGCATGGGAAAAATAGAATTAATGTAACTTATGGACTATAGTTAACAGTAAGACTGTAATATTCTTGCATCAAAGCCCAAGATGTACTGTGTTAATAATAGGGGGGTATGGAAAAAACATGCCAAATGTACACCTATGGACCATGGTTAGTGGTAATAGTCTGATGATATTATCTCATGATCTGTAACAAATGTTCCACAACGATGTAGTGTGTTGGTGAAGGGGTGTTGTATGGGAATTCCACACATGTGCATGATTGTTTCGTAAGTTCGCAACTTCAATAATATATTTTAAAAGAAGAAAAGAAAAAGAAGGAGGGAAATACTACTTGTTTTGATAATTAAAATGTTTATCCTATCAGTCACAGTAATAGAAATGAAAGTCTCTGCATTGGATGGGAAGGATCCTGTAAGAGTTTGTTTTTGTCAAACTTGTCAAACAATTGCCCTGCACTCCCCGAGTAAACCTCCCAAGGCCAGAAGCCATATCTCCCTGATCAGAAGTCTCAGTGTATTGATCCTGCCACAGGGCTGGGGATTGCTGTCAGTTTCCCACTCGTTCTTCAACATCACCTCCTCTGGGAAGCCTTCCTGGATTTTGAGAGTGTGGCACTCCTTTCTCTGTGCTCCCATAAGCTGTGCATATACCACGGCAGTCATGACAATTACTCCTTCTTTGAAGGTCTCATCCCCAAGCTCCAAATACAATAGGCCTTGAATGTAATAAGCACCCAATAAATGTTTGCTACATTCATGCTAAGTCTTTTAGATAAGGCTACATTTTTCTTCTGTAGAACTTTGGCTTTCAAGAGAAAAACAACTCTATCGAAACAGAACTTTCCATTTGCCAACGCTATATTCACATCACCTGATCAAACTGTTTAGTTTTATTTAACATTGCTTTTATTTATGACTCACACAGATTATAAACTGCTGAGGTCAAGGAACTGTTCTTCTGTGATTTACACTTGTAATGAAATTTATAACATCATCACTTCTCCAAGAATGATCCAGTGGGCCAGGAAATGGAAAGAACTCAAAATCCTCATTCCCTTATATGTCAGCTTCTCCACAAGCATTTAATTCCAAGTGAGGATGGGCCGTATGCTGAATAAAGTTAAACTGACACACTCCTGCCTACCCTGTGGGAGCACATGCTACTGCAATGTGGATTCTTTGTAGGAATACCATGAACAGGCCAAAAGTCAGAGCTGGAAAGGACCATCCAGCCTTCTCATTTAACAAACTAGCCCGTGAAGGTCACACAGCTGAGCGATTTCCTGCCTCCTGGGCAGAGGGTTAACACACCACACCACATCTCCAGCAACAACTGACTGTGGAACGAATACAACCGATATGTACTAATACCATAATATGCATGAGAAAAGCAAGTCACAAAGTACCTCGCATCCAAGAGATTTCAGACTTTTTCTTGTGTTGGTTTCTGGTACAGCAATTTGTGTGCACACAAGGACAACTAAGTTCATCTAATGTGGGAAGGACGGGTTGGAAATGAGCTGTGCATATAGCTCGGTCCTGTCAAGACAGACCTAGAGGGAAATGGATGTAGCTCAAGTGGTTGAGTGCCTGTTTGCCATGTACAAGGACCCAGGTTCGATCCCTGGTATCTCCTAAAAACAAACAAAAAAACCTGAGAAAACCAACTCTCATTGGGGAGCAGATGTAGCTCAGTGGTTGAGCACCTGCTTCCCATGTATGAGGTGCTGGGTTCAATCCCTGGTACCTCCTTAAAAAAAAACAAAACTGACCCAAAACACCACAACATCAACAATCCCTCCTCAAGCAGCAGCAGCTGTCACTTATGGAGCCCCAACTCCATTTCCAGCACAACATGAAGGGTCCTTCACCTGTGTTACCACACTAACCTGAACAACAAACTGTGAGGCAAGACTGAGTGGTAAACAGCCAGGGGTCTGGAGCCAGAATGACAGGGTTCAAATCCCGAATCTGCCATTAACTTGCTTTGTAATCTTGGGCAGATAACTTAACCTCTCTGGTGCCTCATTTATAAAAATGGGGATAATAACAACCTCATAATGTTACTATGAGGATTAAAAGTTAAAATGTACATAAAAGTGCTTAGACTGAAGCTTGGTACATGGTATTGCCATCTGTGTGTATATGTGTGTCCAGATACATGTATATACATGTATACATATGTGTGTTACATACCAGATATATGTATTTATGAACTACTATTCATAATTCCCATTTCCTATCTGAAGAGACAGAGGGTTTAAAGAGCTTAATAACTTGTCCACATAGCTCAAAAGTGGCAGATTTGAACCTGGGAGCTGTATCCTTTCAACCACCTTTCAATGTACAAACATTCATCTCTCAGATGAACCAAGCTTATTCTCTTCTAAGCACCACTGACTGATGTAAGGATTCTTGGAAAACTGAATGCCAAAGCTGGCAATAGCATTCCTAAGTTCCTGCCACAAGGGATGAGACCCAGGAAGACAATCTCCCTAATGGGCCATCACGTCAACCTGACTAACCAGTGCTACCTAAAAGACCATGAAACTACCTGTGGGTACGGTCCTTCTGTCTCCTAACTGATTACCAACTCTTTATAAAAATAAACCTTTCAGGACTTCTGGGAAGATGGCATCAGAGTTGGTAGGCAGGGCTCAACTCTCACAAAAAACAAAGGAGGAAGAGCAAAAAGCTGTCCAAGGTTGCTGCTTTGGGCATCTGCAGACCAGGAGAGTGCTGTGTATCCTCTAAGAGGATGAGGAACAGAGAGACGAAGAAGCCAAAATGAAAACTGTGAGTTACTAAAGCCCCAGTGGCTGGGAATGGCACCCATTCCCCCATCCTCAAGCGAACAGCCTGGATAAAACCCATGGCTCACTGCAGCCAACTGAGAGAGGAATAGATGTCTTCCTCCCTGGGAAGAGGAAGGATGCGGTAGAGGGCGGAGAGTGGTTTCTCTTCGGTGAGTTTGGTGGCGGAGCCCACTTTGAATCTTGGCTCTGGCCAGACCAGAATCACGGGCAAGTGGAAGTTGAAAGACCTCTGAGGAAAGGTTTGCCAGTGAGTACCATCTGCTGGCTGGCTGGGAAAATGCAAGGAGAAAAGGTGGCTTTTAGGAGTTGCTCGTCCCAGACTCTTTGAAGCAAATCTGTATTCCATTAGTTATGCCTGGCCCTATTTTGATAACCTGAGCTGGGCAATTTTAAAGACTCAGAATAAGCTGAACTAAAAGCAAAGAACTGTGAAATAAAACTACTAGACAAGAGAGAGTAATTGACCATCAGAGTAAATTCACCAACATATTTAGATGCCTAGGCATTAGTAAAAAATTACAAACCATACTAAGAAATAAGAAGTGATGACCTAGTCAAAGAACAAACCCAAAATCCTGACAAGGCACAGGATTTAAGACAACTAATCAATGATAATCACACAAATCTCTTAAATCAATTCAAGGAGTGAAGGAAAATATGACTAAAGAGATAAGGGATATTAAGAAGACACTGGATGAGCATAAAGAATCTGAAAGCTTGCAAAGAAAAGTAACAGAGTTTATGGGAATGAAAGACACAATGGATAAGATTTAAAATATTTTAGAGGCATATAACAGCATATTTAAATTGATGGAAGACAGAATCAGTGAATTGGAGAATCAAGTACCTGCACTTGAAAAGACAGGAGACTAGAAAGAGCAAAGAATGGGAAAAAATGAAACAGGGTCTTAGGGAATTGAATAACAATGTAAAATGCACAAACATACATATTATCAATGTCCCAGAAGGAGAAGAGAATGGAAAAAGGGCAGAAAGAGTATTTGAGGAAATAATGACCAAAAACTTCCCAACGCTTATGAAAGACATAAACATCAATAGCCAAGGACAACACGCCCCAAACAGAATAAATCTGAATAGACCTATTCCAAGATACCTACTATTTGGAAGGACAAATACCAGAGATCAAGAAAGGATTTTGAAAGAAGAGAAAAAGAATATATCACATACAAGGGAACCTCAATAAGATTAAAAGCTGACCTCTCATCAGAAATCATGGAACAAGAAGAAAGTGATATGATGTGTTTAAGGTACTGAAAGAGAAAAACTACCAGCAAGAACTCTTTATCTGGCAAAACTGTCCTTCAAAAATGAGAGTGAGTTTAAAGTTTTCACAGACAAATAAAAACTGACAGAGAATGTTACCAAAAGACCAGCTTTATAAGAGATAGTAAAGGGAGTGTTACAGCCTGAAAGGAAAAAACAAGGTCAAGAGACTTGGAGAAGGATGTAAAAATGAAGATTATTAGTAAGCATAACTTAAAGGGTAAAAAGACACAAAAGTAAGATATGACAATGGGAAACCAAAGGATAAAACGGATGAAGTAAGTAATGCCTTTGTAGTAGTAATATTAAATGTTAATGGACAGAATTCCCCAATCAAATGACATAGACTGATGGAATGGATAAAAAATTATGAGCCATCTATGTGTTGTCTGCAAGACACTCACCTTAGACATAAGGACATAATCAGGTTGAAAGTGAAAGGTTGGAAAAATATATTCCATGGAAATAGTAACCAAAAAAAAAATCTGGAATAATGATACTTATATCAGACAAAATAGATTTTAAATGCAAAACTGTTACAAGAGATGGAGAAGGCCATTATTTATTAATAAAGGGGGCATTTCACCAAGAAGAAATAACCATAATAAATATCCACCTAATCTGGGTGCCCAAGATACATGAGGCACACACTGGCAAAACTGAAGGGAGAAATAGATGTCTCTACAATAATAGTTGGAGATGTCAATACACCACGCACAGCATAGGATAGAACATCTGGACAGAGGATAAATAAAGAAACAGAGAGCTTGAAAAATATGATAAATGAACTAAACCTAACAGACATTTATAGAGCATTATAACCCAAAACTGCAGGATATATATTCTTTTTGAGGGCTCATGGATCCTCCTCCAGGATAGATAATATGTTGGGTCACAAGATCTCCATAAGTTTAAAATGATTGAAATTATACAAAGCACTTTCTGCGATCATAATAGACTAAAGATGGAAATAAATAACAGATGGGAAAAGGGAAAATTCACAAATATGTGGAGATCAAACAACACATTCTTAAATAATCAGTGGGCCAAAGAAGAAATTGCAAGAGAATTCAGTAAATATCTTGAGATGAATGAAAATGAGAACAAAACATATCAAAATGTATGGGAAACCACAAAGGCAGTGCTGAGAGGAAAATTTATAACCCTCAATTCTTATAAAAAAGCATTTTTTTTATTGAAAAAGAAGAGCTAAAATCAAAGCCCTACATGCACACCTGGAAAAACTAGAAAAAGAAGAGCAAATTAATCCCAAACCAAGCCAAAGGAAAGCATACTAAAGATCAGAGCAGAAATAAATGAAATTGAGAGCAAAACAAATGAGAAAATGAACAAAATTAAAATTTGTTTTTTCAAGAAGATCAACAAAACAGACAAACCCTTAGCTAGACTGACAAAGTAAAAAAGAGAAGATGCAAATGTATAAAATCAGAAATGAGAGGGGGGACATTATCACTGACCCTGAAGAAATAAGAGAGATCATTAGAGGATATTACGAACAAATGTATATCAACAAACTAGACCAGAAATAAATGGATAAATTCCCAGAAACACACAAACCACCTACACTGACCCTAGAAGAAACAGAAGACCTCAACAAGCCAATCACAAGAGATTGAAATAGTCATCAAAAATCTCCCAAAAATGAAAAGCCCAGGACCAGATGGTTTCACAAGTGAGTTCCATCAAACATTCAAAGATGAACTAATACCGATCTTGCTCAAGCTCATGGGAGAAAATATTTTGAAACCACATATCAAACAAGCAATCCCATTATTACTAGGAATATATTCAGCGGAACTGAAAGGAAGGATACAAATTGACATCTGCACACCAATGTTCACAGCAGCATTATCCACAATTGCTAAAATATGAAAACAGCCCAAGTGTCCATCAACTGACTAATGGATAAACAAAATGTGATATATACATACAGTGGAATACTATTTAGCTGTAAGAAGAAATGAACTCGGGATGCATATGACAACATGGATGAACATTGAGGACATTATGTTGAGTGAAATAAGCCAGATACAAAGGGAAAAATATTCTATGGTCTCACTAATATGATCTAAATATGATGAGTAAACTCATGGAGGTAAAATCTAGAGTATAGGTTACAAGAAGATAAAATGTGGGTTGAGGATGGGAGCTGATGCTTAACATATGTAGAATTTTTTAATAAGGATTACTGTAAAAGTGGGGAAATGAATAGAGTTGATGGTAATACATTATAGTGAGTATAACTAATACTCTGATTTATAAATGTGATTATGCCTGAAAGGGGTAGTCTGTGGACATAAATATCAATTGAAAGGAAGCTAGAGAATAATCTAGGGAATGTATAACATGGTGATTTTGGTGGTGGATGAAGATCGTGGTTAATAGTATAAATTTAAGAATGTTCTTTTACAGTGTGTTAAGAATATGGTGATACACAGGAAATTACAAATAATGTAACTTATGGATTAGAGTTAACAGTAATATTGTAATATTTTTACAGCAATGGCAAAGGATATATAAGTTTTAAGGTACAACAACAGGAGATATAAGAGTGTATGGGATTTTTCCTTTTGGAGTAATGAAAACATTACTCACAGAGCATGACTCTGTGATGAAAATGAGAGCCAGTGAGTGCACACTTTGAATGGCTTATACAAAGCATGGGACTGTATAACACAGGAAATCCTGTGGTGGAAGATGGACTGTGGTTTACAGAACAAATATGAGAACATTCTCTCACGAACTATAACAAATATGTAATACTAATACAGGATGTTAATAATCGGGTGGGGAGGGAAAATACACCAAATGTAAGATATTTGCTATAATTTGTAATATTTTGACAATGCTCTTTCCTAGTTTGTAACACGATTCACAACAATGCAAGGTGTTGGTGATGGGGAGATGTACGGGAGCCCTGTATGATGACATGCATGTTTGTTCTGTAAGTTCACAACTTTTACTATACACTTATTGTTTATGTATGTTCATGTATGAATGATATACTTTAATAAAATTTTATTTTTAAAAAACTTCCAAAAAAATAAAATAAACCCTTCATTCCATCATGGTTTACATCCATACCTTGAGCATATTCTTCCAAAGTGGCACCTTTCTGAAGGCTGTTAGATGAAATATGTTTGAGAAGTGGTGACCTGATACAAGCTTTAGTGGTCAGACCCATGGAGCACATGGAAAGGTGGTCAGAACTAGCTCCCGCACCAACCACCTGCAGCTCTCTCCCTCTCCTGGCTACCATATCCCCAAGCTCACCCACCCAGACATCAGAGCCCACCTACTCTCCTGGGTTTGGGTGTGGCCCCAAACACTGGTACAGAGCTGTGTTCTAGGCACCTCAACTTGATGTTGCTATAGAGTCCCAATAATTCACTGCCTTCTCCCTCCCCTCTGCCAACACATAAATACATACATTCATGCAGCAACAAAAACCCCACTCCAAAGAAACACAACCAGCTCCTCCTAACCAATGACTGCTCCCGTTACAACGCTCCCCCGACTCATTCCCCCATCATCTTAGCTAGAAATGTGTGCCGTTTTCAGCTCTTCTTATTCTGTATTAGTCAGCCAAAGGGGTGCTGATGCAAAATACCAGAAATCTGTTGGCTTTTATAAATGGTATTTATTTGGGGTAGAAGCTTACAGTTACCAAGCCATAAAGTATAAGTTATTTCCCTCACCAAAGTCTATGGTCACGTGTTAGAGAAAATGGCTGCTGATGTCTGTGAGGGTTCAGGCTTCTTAGGTTCCTCTCTTCCCAGGGCTTGCTTCTCTCTGGGCTCAGCTCCTAAGGCCAGCTGTAGACTATCAGGTGAACAGCTTTTTTCTCTTCCCAAGGCCTTTTCTCTTTCCTCATGACCAAGCTCCTCTGTGTACTTACTTCCCGGGGCTCCAGCTCAAAAGCTCCAACATCAAAACTCCAACTCTGTCCTTTGCTGTGGTTTTTATCTGAGTCCCCACCCATCAAGGGACTCAACATCCTACTGACATGGCCCAATCAAAGCCCTAATCATAACTTAATCATGGCCAGAGGAACAGACCAGTTTACAAACATAATCCAATATCTATTTTTGGGAATTCATAAACCATATCAAACTGCTACATCTTCCCTTGCCCCTCTCCACTCTGAGGCCTAAACCCCACACAGGCTACCTCCTAAGTGTCTCTTCCTTTTTCCCCATTCACAAGCCTGGCACACAGGTGCTGTAGACATATCTCAGGTCAAAAGTTAAAACCTTATGAATATAAAGCCCTCATCCTGGCCCCTCGTTGCCTTCACCCAAGGCTATTCTAGTAAAATAACCTCCCAATCCCACTTCCAGACTGACTGCTGTCAGGTGATCTGTTCAATGAACCTTCCATGAGTTTTCCTCCTCCCATGGCTGAATTACCAGCACACCCCCCAGCCTTTCCTAGCCACTGTGTGAGTCCACCCCATTTGTGCAGCCCAGCTGCCCACAGTCTTCTTGGGCATATTCTGGACTCAATGATGGCAGCGCTCTGCATTTCCTAAATGCTGCCTGTGCTTCCAGTTTCTTGGCCTTTCCCCTGCTATTCCCTCTGTAAGTTGATAAATAAATGACTAAATGGATTCTTCCATTCTACACCACTCCCCGCCCTACCCAACATAAAAAAACGGGCGTACAGAGGAGTTGCAGCATAGGTTCATCTACTTGGAGGAATTCTGGGTTGGCATGAGACAAAAGTCCCTTCACTGACCCACTTGGGCTCCTTATTCTCCCTTAAAATGAAACATTACACTTTGGAAAAGGTGGCCTCAGCCCAAAGGCTGAGTCCAACAAAAACAAGCGGAGTCTAGGTTTATGCTGACAATGATCACATTCTTGTGATTTAAAGACTGTGCAAAGGTCAGGAGGACTCTCCACCAGCTTTGTCGGTCCACTTTAGACCTGAACTCCCGGAGAAGTTATCAATCCCCTATGTTAAAGTGGTAGGAATATGGATGGGTTCTTATTTCCTTTTGGTTTTGGTACATGCGTAAACATTTTCCTTTACTGCAGTTTTATAATTTTAAAAATTGTCTACAGAGATTGTGTCTCACTTAGCATCTCACTTTACAAATGTTCACAGAGCTCCTACCACCTGCCAGGCTCACTGCTTTCTAGGGATTTTATTTGAATGCTGCCTTGAACTTTGGCTGTTGGCCCTTCTATAAGACTCTTGGATGACTTACCCTCTTCATCTGTGTGTGCTATGCATGCAGTGCCTTGTACATCAAAGATACTAACAGACTTGCTGAATTGAACTAAATTTTCTGTTTTGCATAAAAATGCTTATTTTTGACATAAGCCTTCTACTTCTGATTACTGCTACATTTTGTTTGCTCTCATCAAGAAATGAGCTAAAAATGCAATATGGTTTAAAAATGCTTAAAGATGCATACTAAAGTACTTAATGGTGAGATGAAATGATGAAGGGATATGCTTTAAACTCCTCCAGAAGAAAAATAAAAGTGTGGGGGTAGTGGGGGTAGAGGGGTATGTGTGTGTCTGGAGGAGAGAAGAGAGATGAAACAAGATTGGCAAAATATCAATAACTGTTGAAATAGGATGGTTCTTTCTATTTCTGTGTGTGTTTGAACATCCCCATTTAAAAAGTTGAAAACAAACAAAAATAAACAACCCACACGGGAAGCCCTTTCATGAATCCTGAGGCCAACCCAAGCATGACATGGCCAGCATGTCAAGAAGTAGGAATCCCACTCCCTAATCTGGCTTCCAGGCTGGTTTCTGCTCATGTGTCTATCACCTTCTGAGCTACACAATCCAATAGAAAGACTTTGTTCTTTAAATAATAAAGCCTCCTTTGATACAACTTCTAAAACAATGGAAAGCATCCAGAATCATCGGTTAATTTAAAAAAACCAAATATCTGTGCCTACTGGGTGCAGGGAATTGAACTGGGGATCTTCACACTGTTCATCTCATTTTACCCATGCAACAATTCTCTAAGGAAGGTATTATCCCCATTTCACTAAGAGTAATAATAACAACTGGCATTTATCAAAAGGCCAGGCACCGTGCTACTCACTTTCCTTGCATTCTTGCTGAAATATTCAAAACAACCTTTTGATTGAGATAGCTACTATTTTCACGTATGTGTCCCAAATTAAAAAAGCAGCAGCCCAGAAGAGTTAAGTTAGAAGACCAAGGTCTCGCACAACGTGTGTGAGCAGAATTACACGAGAGGCCTCGGCTTCATGGCCTGGTCCCACCACAGGCTGAACTACCCAACCTTATTACACACCCAGGTTACTGATGCTTTCTCAACGCCTGCTACATCCCAGAAGTCAAGAGTGATGCTAGGAGCTGAGGCACGAATCCTGAACTGTGTACCACAGATTCATGTTCTAATACCCCCTTTGAAACTCACTTGGTACAGCTTATTAGATGAATGGGCTGTGTGCACAAGTTAGAGGAAAGAAGAGGACGAGTGCCTCTTCCCTGCTGAGGGCATGGATTTATTATCGTGAACTGTGCGTGTACATTAGAGGCACCTGACAGTGTTGACTAATTGTCAAAGAGATTTGCCACTTTCATCATTTGTATAGCAATTAAATATTTTCTAACATTTAAAAACAGAAGGCTATATTGAAGACATCATGTTGAGTGAAATGAGCCACACACAAAAAGACAAATATTGGATGCTCTCACTGATATGATATTAGAATAGGCAAATTCAGAGAGTCAGAAACTAGAATATAGGTTACCAGGGACAGAGGTGGAGGCTGGGAATGAAAAGTTAAAGCTAAATTGCCACAAAATTTCTGTTGTGGATGATGGAAAAGTTTTGGTAATGGGTGGTGGTGATTAGCACAACACTGTGAATTATATATTTGAATGTGGTTCAAAGGAGAAATTTTAGACTGTATATATGTTACTAGAATAAAAACTTAAGAAAAACAACAGGACTATAGGATACCAACAGCGAACCCTATAACTAATGGTACAATTATAGCAACATTTTTTTCATCAACTGCGACAAAAGTACCACAGTGATGCAAAGTGTTAATAACAGGGAGAATTGTGTGTGAGGGGGGAGTATATGGGAACTCTACTTTTTGTCTGTATTTTATGTAAACCTACAACTGCTCTAATAAAAATTAATTTAAATTTTAAAAAGAGAGGAAGCTATAACTAAAGAGCTATTGTTTTAGGGGGCACTGGATCCCACCCTACCTCTTCGGTGGAGCCATCCTTATGAGGTTAGATCAGCACTAGCTGATTCAGAGCAATAAAAATAATATCATTAGAATGGAACACCTACATCCCACACCCAAAGTAACACTCATGGATTCTCTCTTCCCAGAGAAGGAAGAGTGAATTATCAGATTTGGGGGTGGGGGTGGGGAACAGAGCCGGAAAAGGACTGGGTGTGGTCAGCTCACCCCTTTTCCCGGGCTTCCCTTGGGGGCAGCTGCTACAAGGACACACATGTTCCTAGTCCCTCCACAGTGGGCTCCCCTGTGCCCAGACTCTGTAAGTCTTCGATGGTTAAGAACTTGGTGGAGAAGAGTATGTTATGTATTCACCCCCTCAAACACCAACAAATCATCATCACCACTACCATGAAAATGTATTAAGCGCCGGGCACTTTATCCACACTACCCCATTAAACCAAGAAGACCAGAGCTGAAATGTCAAGTGATGCAGCTGAAATCACATCCCTGGAAGGTGGTGGAGAGGGATCTCCAAAGCTTGTGCTCTTAACCACACAGTCTTCCACCTTCAGAAAGAATCCTGGACAGACCACTCTTAAGAGCTGCCCTTAAAATTCTGCAGCTCTACATCTCATCTCCTATAGATGGCACAGAACTCTAAAGTTCCTACCAAATACTTAGCAGATTAACAACTCCTTTTAAAGAAAAAGAATTAGCTTACTCACTGGCATGATGGTCCTGCGGTGGGGAAGAATGCAAATCAAGTTCTTAAGCCTTAAAGGCAGAGCTCAGCTCTACCTCCCCTCAGTGTCTCAAATCTGAAGCCCGTGGAACCCTCTCCAATTAACACCACAGAAGTCTGGTACTTCAGGCAGAGAGCTCAACCATGAACTGATTAGTATCCAACTCTTGCCAAAGGCTCATTTAAAGCATCTGATAGTGGAGAGAGGTAGCTTAATGGGCAGATTAACTAGCCGTTCCTCCAGATTCTCTAAGTCCTAGCCACATACTAAATTTGATCAACACAAAGCAGCATTTGTCTGCCACAGTAATTCAGCTTCTTACAGAAACTCCTTCACACACTTAAGATTTATGTCCTCAGCTTTTATAGAGGGTGGATATAAGAAACATCCATTTAAACAATCATTTAGGGCCTTTTGTAAAAGAACAGTGTAAAGCACTGTCCATTATGTTATCCAATGCCCCTGAAATGAAAAACCACATGATGAATTCAATGCCAAGAAAAAGTTTGTCTCTCTAAAAGAGTTGGTATGTTTACTTTCATCGGATGAGAACTGTATAATCAAATCTCCTTTTTGCCTCAACTCTCCAAAAATTTGGAGGCAAATTCAAGGCTCAAATAGAGTAACTAATTCATCCCAACCACCTTATAACACCTATTCTTTGATTTTTTTTTTTTTTTTTTTTTGCCCCTTTTGATCTTGATTTTATGTTTCCTGCTTTAAAACTGGGCTTCATTTTACAAGCTAACTTGAATGTTTCCACCCCCCGCAATATAAATGGGACAAAAATCCTAAGTAAAAGAGGCTTTTCACACTCCCAAAAAAATCAACATGGTCTCAGCTGCCACGCGTGCTCTTAGACTTGCCTGCACCATCCACGTCACTGTCCTGATCTCTACCCGGTAAACACAATGGAACACGAGGCCACCCCAGTCGGCTTCAACCCATTTCACCCACCTCAGTGCCCCAACCCCAAGCAAATGAGCACAAGAACTGCCTAGCTTTTAGGATTCTATGCTCTAGAGTTTCAAGAGTTAAAGCTTATTCCCAAAGCCAAAACATTTCCATGTTAAGAAGGTGACAATACTTGGAACAAATTCGACTGCGGACCATCATTCTCTGCAAGCCATCTGAAATATCTCTTTTGAAATCAAAGAAATAAGTGTTATCCACTATGGGAGATTCTATTTTTCCAAAGATGGCCACTGCAACATTCCCCACCCCACCCACTCTTCTGCAGTGTGACCTTGCTACTACACTCCCATTAAGAGATGGGAACAGGGAAACAGATGTTTCCGGTCGCTCAAGCGATTGGGCTCCCGTCTACCATATAAGAGGTCCAGGGTTCGAATCCCGGGGCCTCCTGGTGAAGGGCAAGCTGGCCCACACGGCGTGATGGCCTGTGCAGGAGTGCTGGCCAGTGCGGAGTGCTGGCCTGCACGGAGAGCTGGTGGAGCAAGATGACACAACAAAGAGAGACACAGAGGAGAGACAATAAGAGACGCAGATTAGGGAGCTGAGGTGGCGCAAGAGATTGAGCGCCTCTGTCCCACTCCAGAAGGTCCCAGGATCGGTTCCCGGTGCTGCCTAAAGAGATGAGTAGACAGCGAGAGCAAAACAATGGGGGTGGGGGTGGGGGGTTTAAATAAATAAATCTTTTAAAAAAAAGAAATGGAGACTATTTCTCCACTCCCTTGAATTTGGGCAGACCCTGTGATTACTTCCACTGATAGAAAATAGCAGAAGTAAAGGTGTGCCTTCCAGGCCTGGCAACTTCCACTTCTTGCCTCTTGGAAGTCAGCAGCCATGGAAGAAGTATGAGAAGACCTCACTGTGAGAAGCCCATGCCACAAGCTCCAAGGCCCTGGAGGACGAGACTCATGTGGCCCAGGAAGACTGAGACATGTGCGCAGAAGCCTTCTTAGAAGTGGGTCCCCAGGCCTGACCACACCAGCTATTGCCATGTAGATCAGAGGTGAACTCCAGTTGAGCCCTTCTCAGATTCCTGGCGCTCAAAATCATAAGCAAAATAAAAACTCTTCCATGACAACATTCTATACACACACAAAATAAGATGACCTATATAAATAAAGTTCTTGGCATGTCCCCCGTCTTCCAGTCTTTTTTCGGCCATTTATCGGTTACTTCAAACAGGTCTAGCCATGTATCGTATTTGGTAGGGAATCCACATATGCTTATACACGTCTAGAGACAACCATACAGTATCAGGCCAGAGGACCCAATTGGGGAGGTGCTGGGGAAAGATCTGCTGCTGTCCTCGTGCCTGATTCGCCTCCTGACAACTGTCCAAGCAGCTGCGACGGTGTGAGTCATAGGCATGGGGAAGAAGAGTGAAGAGGAAGAAAGAAGAATGCAGTTGTTTTTATTCTACTTATACTCCTGGGAGGTTTACTCGCATGAGGATTTCTGAGACTATTCGATGAGTTGGAACATTATTGCTTTCTTGGCAATTCTCATTTTTTCCATGCACATATTTTAATTTAATTCACATGTTGGTACTGGCTTATTTATCCATTAGACCAATATTTATTGAGTGTCTATTACGTGTAAAGCGCTATACAAGGTGCAGTTATACTGACTTTCTCAACAGTCAGGGAGGAGCACAGTGATGCCTTTCACGGCAATGGTTCTGGTATATTCCGCGGGAAAACAAACGATAGGATCTTTAGGATAATGGCTGAGCCTTTCCCACAATTTAGTCTCTACTTCTTCTCAGTCTCTGGAGAGCACAGCCACCAACAAATCCCTTCCAGTTAAAAGAGCCCATTCCCTCCCAGGAGCTCCCCTCCTGTTTTCTGACAGTCCCTGCATCTCCTCCAGGGTATGCCAGGATCAATGCACGAGTACTTCAAAGAAGCCCTCAAATTGGAGTGCAGGCAGCACTTTCTTTGAAAAAAAAATTAAAAAAAAAAATGCTCGAGCAGTGATTCAGAAGTTGGGGGCAGGGGATACCCAGAGTCTGCGTTGGGATTTGACAGCACCACACAATGCAATAAGGATCAGAGCTGAGAAACAAATTCTCTGCTCCAGAGATGAAAAATCTTCTTTTGGTGCTGACAACATCTGTTTTATTTTGAAGGTTGCTAAGGAGAGTGCTAGCTGGGCCAACATTGTTCCAGGGCAGTGCTTCATAGAGCGCCTCTCGCTCAGGGTTGGTTCAGACAGCTGGAATAAAAGCTCGCCAGATAAACCCTGATCCTTTTACTTTCAGATATCACAGAATCGCTTTGCTAACGGGGATGACAGACACCCTGCCTGGTCTCAATCTGAACTGGACTATACCTTCTGCTTACTAATCTCTTACTATTCTTCTCCCTGCCCCCTCTCTCCCCACCTGCCACCTCCCCATCCTTGCCAAAGAGAAGCTAGTTAGGAAGAGACAGGCCGTGAAACTAAGAGAGGGTAAGTAGGTAAGTAGGAGTTGGGGGGTTTAGGGCGGGAGCATGTAGAGTATCAGACAAAGAAGGAAATTTTTTCCTGGCCTTTAAAGATCTGTTTTGCCTCCTAATAATCACAACAATGCAGAAGGTTGACATCAGAGCCAACAAAACAAAACAAAACCTCATGGGACAGTAGAAAGAGCAAGTTCAAAACAGAAGAATTTGAGTGGGAAGCCCATCCCTTCTTAGTGGTAATGGGGTTGGGAAGTGAGGCACTCCACACCCTGCCTGAGTCTACCTGCAATTACAAGATAGTAACAAAAATTACAAAAAGTTAGGGTCGCTTTTGCCCAGAGGGCAATGGCTTTAGGAAACAAGATATTGGGGAAGCAGAAGACGTGACAATGACCTTTGCCCATAACACAAGTGGCTATGAAATGAGTGACAAGGTGGTCAACATTTGAGAGCCGTTTTGCTCCTCCACCTGTGGAATCATACCCGCTGGGAGAGAGCCCACCAAGGGACTGGGGAAGCGGGAAGGCTCTACCTTTTTAACTGGTATCTGCAAAGAAAGTCATTTTTGGACTCCAGGGCATTCAGTGAATTACAATGCTTCCCTTAACCGAAGGAATTCTCTCTCTCTGAGCTGGGCTTTGGAAAAAAGCACCAACTCCTGCTAGAGAACACCCAGGAGTCTAGGAAAAAGGAAGGAAGAATGGCTGCTTCTCCCTCCAACAAAGATCCATTTCAAAGAGCCGCGCATCAGTGCTCCTACACAGCAAAGGCAAATCTCGACAACAAAAGGAAACTATATCCCCTCAGATGAGGGTATTGAGACAACTTGAGGTCACACTATCGAAACATCCCCTTTGCCTGCCAGGTTCAATTTCAGCCAGTTTTGCTTTCACCCCCCGCTTGAGATCTATCCAAGTGCCTTTTACGGCAATGGATAAAGGCTAAAGTGCATTTGGACTGAAATAAAGAATGCCAAGGGAAGCGGCTGTGGCTCAATCAGTGGGGCTCCCGTTTACCATGTGGGAGGCCCCGGGTTCGGTTCCCGGGGCCTCCTGGTGAGGGCAGGCCCGCCCGCACGGCGTGGTTGGCTGACCCGGCGAGCACAAGCAGCAAGGGGGGGGGTAAATGAATAAATAAATAAAATCTTTAAAAAAAAAAAAAGAATGCCAAATACACAGCACCCTGACTCCTCCAGATATTCCGAAGGACGGATTAAGCCGAAGGGACCAAGAGCCAATCCCCCAACCACTCACCTAGCCAGGTCACATCCACACCAGCGGGGGCAGACTTGACCTCGGCCACCTTGTGCCAGCTCCTGTTATGCCCAGGTACCCAGAGTGCCACGTGGCAGAAATAGTAGCCGGAGTTCTCTTTGCTAACGGCTTGCACCAGTAAACGGTAGGAGCGGGCGTCAATGTGACTCAGAGCAACGTGAGGAGAGCTGTGCTCCAGAGAGTCCCTGTCCACCCGGGCCAGCACGTGGAGCCCGGGCAAGGTGCTGTCAGGCGTCCTGCTGAAGTACCACACCACCTCGGGCCGGATGTCGTCCACTCGGTCTGTTGTGATGTTGCAGGTCAGGTCCAGCTCCTTCCCTTCGGCCACAGACACATTCCTGGGCACAGTTGCTCTTAGAACTTAGAGATTAAAAACAAATACATCTTAGGAAAGCTGGATCCTGTTGGGCCCTTCCACATCCCTCCCTTTAAATCACCTCCTCTGCAGCTCTTACTGGAATTAAACTCAGAAGCCTTTGTACAGATGTAAATATGTGAGAAATAGTTACTGAAAAATTAATGAGGTGCACCCCATTTCTTTTTATTTTATAAAAATAACAAGAGCAGCAAATATTTTATGAATACATGGTATATGTCAGGCACTGTTCTGAGGGCTTTACAAATAATCTTCAAAACAAACCCTATCAGGTAGGTACTATCAATATCCTCATTTTACTGAAGAGGAATCTGAAGCACAGGGAAGTTAAGTAACTTGCCCAAGGTCACACAGCTAATAGGCTGCAGGGCAGGGATTCAAATCCAGACTATTTTTAACAGCCACCATATTGTTTAATAAGACGTCTGCTGAAGCATAGCAAAACTAAAATTATACTTTCTCCTCGTGTATGATAAGACTTGGGAGATTTTCCAGAGAAAGGACAACTCAATTCTGACTAGTAAATACTATCAGTTGGGGGCTAGGGACTGGAGGCTAGGGGGTGGGAATAAAACCAAATCCAGGGTAAAAGAAGGGGAAATCCTAAATTAGAGGTCCAGGGAAGTGAAACCAGACAATTTTCCTAATAAGTCTTCGAAATATACATTGGAGCAGGTGTAGCGCAGTGGCTGAGCACGTGCTTCGCATGTTCAAGGTCCTGGGTTCAATCCCCAGTACCTCCTAAATATATATATAAAATGTACTTAGAGCATCACTTATTCCATTAGGCATACCCACCTTAAAATTCAGCAGAAAACATATACTCTAAAACCAAAACACAAAGCTTTTTGGATCATCCATGTACTGCCCTGTCTCATTAGTGTGGATAATGAAATGTTGCCAATATTGAGATGCAGCACTGAGGTATTTCGTCACAGTCTCAAGAGAGATCTAGTTTCAGCATTCTCCTGCCAAGGCTTTTACACAGAAACATTTTACTCTATTCAGGGGATTTTTAAAAAGAAGTTAAACATCTGTAATCAGAGTATAAAAACATTCAACTGACGACAATGCTCTGGGCACCACGACTTAAGTGATAAATAACTAACATCTCTCAGGGAATCCAGGGGAGGTACAGTCTTAGTCTTCTAGCAAGAGTCGCTCAGCATCAACTGCTGTCCACAACCAGGACAGAAAGACCCAAACCAAAAGCCTGTGCCCTATGGTGTAAATTACCTTCATATGAATACTTTCAAAGCCTGACAACATTTGAAATAAGCGTTTCAGGCCAAGTTCAAGACGCACCTTTACATAAGATGGAAAATGAAGTAGATACAGTATTAGAAAAAAGAATTTACAAGTCCAATTTCTCTGTCAATTGAAAGGAAACTAGAGAATAATCCAGGTAATGTATGACAGTGATTTTGGTGGTGGATGACGATCGTGGTTAATAGCATATATATATAAGAATGTTCTTTTACAAAGTGTTAAGAAAGTGGTGAGACACGGGAAAATTACAACTAATGTAACTTACGGATGATAGTAATATTGTAATATTTTGCAGCAATGGCAAAGAAGATATTATTTCAATATTAAGGAACAACAATAGGGGGCATAAGGGAGTATGGGATTTTTCCTTTTAGAGTAATGAAAACATTCTAAAATTGACTGAGGTGATGACAGCACAACTCTGTGATAAAAATGGGAGCCACTGAGTATACACTTTGAATGGATTGTACAAAGCATGGGACTGTATAACACAGTGAATCCAGTGGTGGAATGGACTGTGGTTAACAGGACAAATATGAAAACACTTTCTCCTGAACAATAACAAATATATAATACTAGCATACAGTGTTAATTATTATTGGGTGGGTTTGGGGGAAAATATACCAAAGGTAAGATATGGGCTAAAGTTAGTAGTAATATTTGACAATGCTCTTTCATAGTTTGTAACAGATGTTTCACAACAATGCAAGGTGTTGGTGGTGGGGAGATGTATGGGAGCCTTGTGTGATGTTAGGCATGTTTGTTTTTTAAGTTCACAACTTTTACTATACATTTATTGTTTATGTATGCTCATGTATGAATGATACACTTCAATGAAAAATTTTTTTTTAATTTTCCCATTTCTCACCTCCACCCACCCTCCAAATTCTTCCTCCTCCCTCGCCGTTTTGGAAAGGCCAAAAGTAATTGAGGGCATCTTCTGAGAAGATTCAGTATGGAAAGTGCAGCCCTTAGCCTGGTTCTGTAGTTCGGGCTCTTGGTCAGAGAGCCCAGAATACCACACTCTGCCTGCCAGCCATCTACTAGACGTAAAAGAAGGCTTCCGAGGCAGCCGGGTCAGTAAAGAAGTGGTAAATATACAGCTGTAGACTATGCATATGGAGAACATGGCCTCTTAGCTACTAGAAATATTGGCAGGGATGCTTCTTCAATTGTATACTTCACTTTGTAATTTTCTCCCCACAAGTCACTGACCACACATCCCACATGGCCAACTTCTTCTGCTACAGTTCTGGATTTGGAGGAGGGGTCACAGCTGGGCAACAGGGTAAAGCAGGATAAAGGGGGAAAAAGAGCCAGTTCTAAGGATATGTAATGCAAGCGGGAGCTCAGACAAAGCCTTTGGTGGTACAAGCTTCCTTCTTCTGGATACAATTGAATACATAAATTAGACACCAAGATTTGTGTCAACAAGGGGGTAATATTTCTGTATAGGTAATATAGCTGTGTTGTTTAAGCAGCTTTGTGCCATTTATTGTAACAATGTGATTGAATATGTAAGCAGCCAGCTATGGATAGTGCAGGTGTTGACAAGAAGCAAAAGAAAAGCTCTACCTGAAATTTAGTATCTACCTCCATTAAGAAAGCAAGCAAGAAATCAGGGCAGTATTACTTAGGATTTTGCCCCAATAGAAATCACAGATATTTCACACCACATTATAGCTGTTGCAGTTATCTTGAAATTGCATTTCCATTCACTAGCACTTAGAAATTTCAGTAGTTGTTAGACCTGCCACTAGATCTTATTATTTAATGCATTAATAAAGAAGCACAATATCACGGCATAACAATTGTTTTAAAAATATTTTGATAACTTCAATATAATTGTTTTCCTTTGTCATTCTACATAGTGTATTTTCTGCATTAAAACTTGTTAATTCTGAGAAAGGGTCTGTGGGCCTCGCCAGACTGTCAAAAGAGGCCTGTATTGGCACAAAAAAGGTTCTGAACCCCCAGTAAAGCGAGAGCCAGGTATAAAATTACCTGCCTAATAGGCTCAGGGTGCTCAAGTCTTACAATTCAATACTATGGGTTTCGTGGCTTGTTTGGAAACCCTGAAGAAAAAGGTAACTTGCTGCAAATCTTGTGCCCCATTAAGACAGTTGTTTGATGAAAGCTGAATATCTGGAGGTTTCTTAGGACAGATCACAGGCAGATCACTGCAGATAAAGAAGATGATATGAGTGAATCTGTCACCCATGGAAACAAGACTGACTGGGAGAGATTAGCCCCATCTGCACCAAGAGCAGCTCCCACCTCCTCGATGGCCCTGCTTTTTGCCACCCACTTCTACCAAGCCCACCATCTGTGGGGTGGTGTAAATGCAGAGAAAAGTAGTCAGGGCAATGCAGCTTGTGGAGGCAAAATACTCCCCCATGTGTATTGTTTCCTACTTTCCTTCCAACCTGAGCAACAGGGCAACCACACACTCCCGTTTGTGCTCAGGAAATGAGTCTAGCCAAGGTTTTCTCAGGTTGAAAAACAAGAGGCAGCAAAGTACTCAGAGGAAGATGTGAGACTCCCATAAAACCAAACACACCCGTGCATCCACAGCAATTACGTTCCCCTGAAATGGTGTCTTCACTCTGTTTCTGCTGAAGCTGGAAACTCCATGGGGCCTGGGAAAGGCCCTCACACATCTCTGACTCCAGGGTCCAGCCCAGAGCCCATATGTTCTCTATCTGTGCTTGTTGAGCAGTGAGTCAACAATGGATTGGTGTTCTTTCTTATTTTTCTTTTATTTTTATGGGGTTTCTAAAATGCCCTTTGTATTTTCTTAAGTACCTGTCTAATTGGAAAAGGAATTTTTTTTTTTAAGGCTGATTCACAAATGACATAGGGCTTTCTGAGTAGACCCCAGGGCTGAATGTTCCTGGGGTACGAGCAAGAAAATGCTGAGCTCCAAAGAACTCCTCACCTAACAGGGGATGGCAGATCTGAGGGGAGCTGAAAGGCAAGCCTAGAGGATCCAAGTAACACCTGGAGTTCTGGGGTGAGCCAGACATTCCCAACAGCTGTGGGGTCAGAGAAGGCAGAGACAGGGATACAGGAAACACAAAACAAGATAAAGCTAAGGAAGCGGGGGCAATGGGGGGGGGAACTCCACCCCAAAGTCCCCTTGAGCACCAGGCCTGACCTCATTCCAGCCAAAGTACTGTTGCACTTAATCTTTTGGTGAAAGAATTGTCTTAGGTATGTATGCTGCAGCTTCCTTTCCATAGGTACAAATTCAGGTAAAAAGCAGCTGCAAAGCAAAACTATAGAAACCCCTCCCCAAACTGTCAATGCCACCCTTCTCCCTCACCCCCCAATGGTTAGGCTTCGCATGGGGGGGCGGGGCAGAAAAAATTCTTGTCAGAAAAGGATGGGGACCCCAGGTGAAGCTCTTTCTATCACCAGTGGTCAAAAAATAAGACAGTCTAAAATATGTGCTTTCCAGAGACTCACCTGTTGGCTGGATCACCACGGACGCAACGTCCACCGTTTTTTCTTGAATTTCCTGCCAGGTGCCCTGATCTCCAATCCACTCACTGACCATACACCTGTAGGAGCCCTGGTCGGCGGAGAGAGCTCGGGACACAGAGAAGCGGTACACGTCGCTGCCCACTGTGTCCAAGCGCACGTCGCCGCTGCGGTAGCGCTGCTCGTAGCCCGGGCCCGCGCGGAACCTGCTCTCGTGGGTCAGGGCAAGGACGCTGCGCCGTGAGGGGCCGCGGTGCAGCTCCCACAGCACCGAGAGGTGCGTGTGCAGCAGCGAGGCGGTGGACGCGGAGCAGCGCAGCTCGAACGGCTCGCCTTCCCGCAGGCTCAAGGCCGCGGAGGGCTGCGGGCTGGCGCTCACATGCAGGGCGTCGGCCAGCACTGTGGAGAGAAAACGGGGCTGCTTCAACCTCGCCGTCCGCGGTCAGGACCCGATTCGGGCCACTTTCTAGGACTCTCTGACCTTGAGCCTCCACTGCTGCTGGGACCAGGGATAATTTCCTCCTAGGTGTCCTAGTTGGGCACCTGTTCACATTTTGACTCATCTGTCATTGCAATTGGCTTCCTGACTTAAAACAGAAAATAAAAGTAGAGGCACAGGGAAGTGGATGCAGCTCAGTGGGATGAGCGCCTTTAGTTATTATTAAAAAATTAATAATAATAATAATTATTATAATAGATTTGTAGTGATGGTTGTACAACTGTGAATATACTGAAAATCACTGAATTATACACTTGAAATGGTGAATTAAAAAAAAAAAAAGTAGAGGCACAAACAAAACCTCTACTATGGGAAGCCGGTATGGCTCACTGGTTGCGCATAGGCTTCCCCCATACGAGGACCCCGGTTCAATGCCGGATCCCCGTACCTCAAAAACAAAAAACAAAAAAACCCCGCTAGAAATGTGGAGAAAACTCTCTGTTACCAATGCCTTGGGGATGTGCCCCTGCCATCCTTAGACAAGGATCCTCCATTAAAATGGACCTACTTCACAGGGTTGAGGTGAGGGTTAAATGAGTTAATACCACGGTGCCAGGCACTTGGCAATTACTAGAAAATGACTGGCTGTTATTATGAAACACTCATTTGATTAGCATACAGAACTCGGGAGTTAGGCACCAAGAGCCGTAGGGGAAAAGGACAGGCATGAGTTGCCTCTGGTCTGAGGAAATGCCCAAGAATGATGAGGGTGACCAGACTGCATCCACAGGATGGAAACGTGCGTGAGAAAGCTAAACCCAAAGGTCTTCGAGCCTACTGGAAGGAGGCTGGGGGCTTCTGTAAGGTTTAGGAAAAGGGGCTTCCACAGCAAGTGCAACTCAGGAAGAGAAGCCAAAGCCATGAGCACTGGAACTCGTTATCTCGGGGGCGGGGAGGCCTCTGCCGACTGGTGGGGAAACACTATCAGGCTTTTCTTTGGGCTGGCTAAGAGAATCCTCAAGCACCACTCTTCATCTCCTCTTTGGTTTTCCCTCAATTCCACTCTCAGAAACTAAGTTGTTGTCCTTGAGGAAACATTACTCTGGACACTAGGAAAAGTCTACATCTGTAGAAATACATGAGACCCATCGCTACTCTAGTAAATACAGATATATATATATATACATTTCAGCCTGTGAGTTTGCCTAACATGACTCAGTTCTTGAGGCCAGTTCATCCTTCAGGGCACAGATGAAAACGGTTTTAAGACCTGTGAAGCTGGGAAGCGGCTGTGGCTCAATCAGTGGGGCTCCCGTTTACCATATGGGAGGCCCCGGGTTCGGTTCCCGGGGCCTCCTGGTGAGGCCAGGCCCGCCTGCACGGCGTGGTTGGCTGACCCGGTGAGCGCAAGCAGCAAGGGGGGGATAAATGAATAAATAAATAAAAATCTTTAAAAAAAAAAAAAAAGACCTGTGAAGCTGAAGGCCAGAGAGACCCTGGACCAGAGATGCTGGCCCATGCATGGAACCCGTTGAAGGGTGCGCCTGAGCAGTCAGCCAGTCTCTCTCTCTTAATCATCCATCTGCTTCCTTGACCCAAGGAAAGCTCCCCTTAATCCTGCCTTCCAAAGACCAAAGAAGAAACAAAAAGACACTGGGGGAAAATTCCCCTGCTGCCCTAACGCTTCATGATGAGAATTATAAGGGGAGGCAAGGGTGGATCTGACCTAATTTGTCTGCGGTGAGTACAAAAGCAATGCATTATTCAGCTCAAATGCAGTGATATCTTATGGGACTTTCTTTAAAAAGCATATTTGGGATTTTCTATATGAATAAGGAAGAAGTAATGGAAAAAGTAGAAATCTGGTGTTTTAATACCTAAATGAACAGGACCATTTTCTCCCCTCCTGAATCGAATGAGGGAGCAGTATCTGACATATGGTCTCCATCTCTACTAATCTACATCATGCACATTTTTAAATACAATCCTACTCTGACTTAAATCCTTTTTGGAACAAGGCAGGATACAAATAAATGTATAATTAAGTAGCAATAATAATAATAGTAGTAGCAATAATAATGTTTCTATTTTGTTAACCCAGAACCATGGTTTGTTCCTGCTCTCTTTCTAATTAACTGTGTGATTTTAGGTAGGTAATTAACCTATGCTTTTCCATGTCTTCACGTGTAAATTAGGGAAATACCATGTCTTTCTTCTTCATTGGGCTCGGATAATAGAATGTGTGAGTAAATCTAAAAGAACTTGAAAAATGAAAAAAAAAAAACAACATTCCAGACATAGGAGGTGTGATCATTTGCACAGCTGGGTCAGTTTTGTGCTCCATCAAAAGCTAGCAGCGACCAAATCATTCTTTCTCTGCACATCACCCCTAACAACTTCTGGTACAAATAGACATTTAATTATGGAGGGCACAGTGAAAGACAGGAGCTTTAAAGTATCTCTTATTCCCATAATGTGGAACCCTATTGCCATGGTCATCATCTTGTCATCACTGACCTTCATCGAGTGTCACCATGGCACCAAGGCTTGACACACAGGACTCAAGTCTTCTCACCCTCTAAGGTAGGTGCTGTGTTACAGACGTGGAAGCTGAGGCACAGAGGAGCTATGTTACATGCCCACAGCCTCACAGCTGACATAGCTGGACTAGCTGAGCTCAGGCAACCTGGCTCAGAGCTGGGCTCTCAACTACCAGAATTGCTGCCTCCAACTCACAGGCCACAGAATGGCTCCTAATCACACTGGAGTGAATGGGGAGTGTCCCCAGGAGCACCTGGACCAACTTCTGCCTTTAATCAGGGAAGATACTAATACTCCCTTGGATACATGAGGGGAGTCCCAGAGGAGTTAAGCTGCTGGACAAAGTCACCCACAGCCACGCAGCAGAGGCAGGTCCGCGTCCCTGCATAATGACCCCCCTCCCCCACGCCCCCTCCCCCATGAGGACTGTACCTTTAACCTGCACCGTGTCCTCATAGTTGCCCTGGACGGTGGCATCGGTGCTGGGGGTTGAACATTTGTAGTGGCCTTGGTCCGAGGGCTGGATGTTCTTGATGTGGAGCTCCACTGCGTCGTTGGCCGTCCTCCTCAACAGGATGTCGCCCCTCTGCAGCCGCTCCCGGTACAGCTGGGCAGCAAAGCCTGCCTCCCAGGTGCTGGCGAGCTCCACAAAGCTGCTGCCCGCGGCTGAGAAGCTCCAGTCGAAGTTCTGCTCGCTGGGGCCGTCGTAGTCGCTGACGTTGCAGGGGATCACCAGCTCGGTGCCCACCACCCGGACCAGGCTCCCCGCGGGGACCCTCACTACACGCCCTCGACAAAGAGCTGCAACGACAAGTTGCAAAACATTATAGACGGGTCTTTCCAGTGTGCACGAGGCAAGCGCATGGCTGCGTCTGCCCACAGGCATAAGGATGAAGCACCGGGGAATACTGCGTCCTACCCAGGTCTGCAGAAGGAGGTCAAGTCCATTCCCAGAGCTGTGGGATGGGACGACTCCACTGAACCACTGAAACAACTGCCTCCCACACAACCAGCTTCCTAGGATTGACAGGAAGAAACGTAGTAAAAATAGGCTAATGGTCCTCATTGCCCCAGGAAGTGTTTACTTGCAAAAATTAGCCCAGGTAAACACTTCTTGTGGTAACAAAATGAGTCAGGACAAAAGGTCATAATGCAAAGTAGAATTCCACTGTGTCTGCCCATAATTCTGTTTCTGCTGTGGTAATTGATGAAATAGCACTTGATGAAAAAGCCCATTTTCATGCTAGTCATACCACTGAAGGTTTTGTAAATACTAATTCAAGCAAATACATTACAAATCAATTTTAGTTCCTCTTCTATGAATTTATTGTACAAATGCAATTAAACAAGTACACAAAGGATATTTGGTGTGGTATTGTTTAAGATAACAAAAACTCCCAACAAGTCTGTCAATATGAGGCTGGTTAAATAAATTATCATAGGGGTGGATGTGGCTCAAATGGTTGGGCGACCATTTCCCATATGGAGGGACCTAGGTTCAATCATGGGGACCTCCCGGTAAAAGGAAAAAGAAAAATACAGAAGGTGGTAAGCTGCCCAGGCCCCGCAAGCAGGTGAGCCACCCAGGCCCCGCCTACCCACACAGCAAGATGATGACGTTAACAGGAGAGTGACACAAGGGAGAGGCAAGATAAGACACGTCAAGAAACCAGGAACTGAGGCAGGCGGTAGGACGCCTCTTTCCCACATCAGAGGTTCCCAGGTTCAAATCCCGGTGAAGACAAGAGGAGAAGGATGAGAAGAGGGCAGGAAACAGACACAGAGAATTGCCCAGCGAATGGACACAATAACAGCAAAAATGGGGGGGGGGAGGTAAAATGGATAAAAAATAAATAAATCTTAATAATAAATAAATAATCATACGTCATATAACAGAATACTATGTAACTGGTAACAATATAATTTGGGACACAAGTCAATACTTCTATATCCATCTCATTTTTTTTAAACAATAAAAGAAAGTTACAGGAAATATTAATTGTATGATTATTGTCTGATCATTTGCAGAAAAAGAATAGAACTATAAAGAAATGCACACACATAAATTTTTACCATATTATATGCACAGAGATTTTTAAAGGAGGGCATATATTACTTTTCTCTTTTAAAAAAGTATTTAAAGACAAGACATGAAAGAAAAGATACTGATGAGCAAAGGAGAGCTTAATTAAAGATTAACAATGAAAATGATAATAATCTCTTCACTAAATGTCATTGAAAAAGCCTCATCTTCCACCAATAAAGGCAAACTTTGTAATAAAAAACAAAGTAGACTAACGGGAGCAGATATCACTCAAGCGGCTGAGCTCGTGCTTCCCTCATACAAGGCCCCAGGTTTGATCCTTGGTACCTCCTAAAAACCAAACAACAAACAACGAAATGAAAAAACCAACTCAGGGAAGCCCATGTGGCTCAGAGGTTGAGCGCCAGCTGCCCACATACAAGGTTTTAGGTTCAATCCCTGGATCCAGTACCTCAAAAAAAATAAAATAAAATAAATTTTAAAAAGTAAGTAACCATAAACCTGCATAGCTTCTTTTAGTATGTTACTATTTAACATACCATTGTCACGCAATGTGATGCAGAAATATTTTAGGTTTCCTGAGAAAGAAAAGGACACAGCTTATCAAGTATTTACATTTCTGCCCATCCTATATCACCCGGCTCATTTCTGGAGACCATTCCCTGGGGCTCCCGAGACCGAATTCACAATGATGGATGCCAATTTTTAAATCCTAAAGGAGCCTGCTGATGAAATGATTTAACTCTGGTTATCTGACATTGCCTATAAATTAATTTTAAAATATGACGACTCTACCAAGTATTAATTTTCTATTTTCTGGCTCATTTCCTTCTCTCTACTCCTTGCCCTGATCTAAATTCAGAATGAGGATCAGGAAGCACAAAGGGAGAGTGCGCCTCATCTGGCTGGTTGCTGGGTGTTGTTAGGAACGCAGCCACTTACTGCTGGGGAGAAGCCCAGTGGAGGAAGGCCACTGGCATTCCCTTCCTCCAGGGCATGCAACTCGCTGGCCTCCCCCATGGCCAGCCTCCCCCATGGCCCTTGGGGCCTCTCGCCTGTGAATGTTGCCCTTTAAGAAGTCTTCAATGCAGTAAACCTCAGCACAATTTTGCAGTACATTTACTACCTGTGCTTAGCATTTTACTTCAGGCCAAAAGAACTTGATGTCCTATGAATAAAAGCAATAAGGCCTACAGGAGAAGGCACGGGCTATGAAATCGAGGAGACCAAAGCTTAAATTCAATAGACTTCCCCTGGCTTTGGTTTCCCCATCTATAAAATAGGGCAGGAGGGATTCAATGAGTTAATGAGTTAAAATGCATCGCTGAGAGTCTGCCACGTAAGTAAGGGCTCAATAAAATGGGAACTTCTATTATTTATTTTCAATTTGGTGTTTTTACCATTGTTGCTCAGTTTTCACTGGTTTGATTCATGCTTTTCAAATTCCAGGTTACCACCCATTAGCTCAGGGGTTCTTAACCTTTTTTTGTTCCACGAACCCCTTTGCCAGTCAGATGAAAACCATGGACCCCTTAGTAAGTCCACACTACACTGTGTATTATTTAATAAATATATCACACCCGCACCAACACGTCCCCACAAGAATCATGTTTATTTGAATTTCAATTCAAGCTCATGGAGCCCTTGTTAAGAACCCCTGCAGTAGTGGGTTGGGAAATGAATTTAGGGTGGTTATGACAAGTGTTATGTTTTGTTTGTTTAATGAAATTAAAGGCATTTTCATACCAGGTAATGATGAAGAGCATATTTTAATCTGGGTCGAGAAACATTTTTTTTTAAAGCCATTCTTGCATTCTCTACCCTTATCATTTACTTTTAAAGGGGAAAAAGAAAGCAGCCATAAAAGAAATATTGAGAAAAGAAAAAATAAAAAAAAAGAAAGAAAGAAATATTGCAGGGACAGTGTGGGCTCTGAGCAGGGAGCTCCACTGCTTTCCTCCCCCAGCCCAGCTGGGGGAGGGTCCAGAACTATCTTCAGTTCTAAGAAAAGCTTCTGAACCCTAAGTCATTCTTCTTAAAATGAAATAAAGTTATTGATGCTGGTAAGTAAGAACTTAGGGTCTTATTTCTTTCTGGGGAACATGGTAGAACCTGAGGACTGTGAGAATATGCTGCTTCCTTCCGAGGCAACTCAGAGCCTGGAGGATGACATCCCGCTACTTGAAACAAACTCGCAGATCTGCCCAGCGTTCCTTTTCTTCCAAGGAACCGCCTCTTGGCTGGGCTGACTCTGTACCTCCAGTCCCAGAGATGGGCACTGGGGCCCAAACCAGGTAAATCAGAATCCTCCCAGGCTCTGCTGCAGAAGTTTCTAAGAAGGATGCATTCTCTTCCTTGGGAGTTAGGCTGCTATAAAGACGATTTACTCTGAAGCTGCGTATGGGCAGCCCCCTGACCACAGAGGTTATTGGCAGAAGAGACAAAGGCCAGTGCAGGGACCAGAGAGGTGGAGAGAACATGCCTTAGTGATGTGATGGAATCACCTGAGCCTCTGGAGCCAGTCTTGCTTTCGAAGTCATTCCACACACACACCCCTTCTCCTGGACAGTTCAGTTTCTTGCCATTCCACTCACCCCCACTTATGTTTCTTAAGCTACTTTCTATCACTGGTGTTGACTTCATAACATAACTACCCAACAGTGACCAACTCTCTGAAGCCATTATCACCACAGTTTGAAAAAGGAAACAGGTGATCACTTTTTTACATTTAACTTTAGAGACGAAACCAGGTAATTCCGATTTCTCCCAATGAGGCTTTTCAGAAGGAAACATCCTGTTGAGACTCTTGAGAGACAAGCCAGCCTAATGCTTAACCTCTTTGTGCTCGAGGTGAAATGGAATTGAGAGTCCTTGCGCCCCTCTTGGGGGTGTGGTAAGGATTAAATGAACTGAGGGATTTGTAGTGCTTGCGATAGTGCCTGGCACGCAGTGAGGATGTGCCATGTCCATTCACCTTGCTTCCTTGTAAGGTATACAAAGGAATTTCCAAACCTTTGAATCTTGTCTATACTATCCCTTGCCAAGAGGCTGGCCAGGATTGACAACTTGCCCAACACTATCTTCAGGCATGAGGCAGCATCCCTCGGAAGGTCTATCTTTATTCTTACTGATCAGGGCTTTGGAAACTGCTCCTTGTCTTACTCTCCAATCCTCTCTTCCAGGGCTACCACAATGACCTTTTTAACACACGAATCATGCCACTTCGCAGACAAAAAGTCTTTATTGGCTCCTTATCACCCACAGGATAAAATCTGTATTCCAGCCACCCTCACTGCTGTCACCCTGGTCCAAACCACCATCCCCTCTCATCTGCATTATTGCAATAACCTCCTAACTGGGCTCCTGGCTCCACTCTTGCCTCTTTTTCTCGACGCAGCAGCCAAAGTGATCTTTTTAAAACATTTGCTGGATTTCTCTGCTTGAAACTCTCCAATCATTCCCCCAGCTCACTCAGATAAAAGGTAGAAGCCTTACAATGGCTTCAGGCCTCACCACATCTGGCCCCTTTACTTCTGGGACCTCCTCTCCCCCTGGCTCCCTCCACTTTACCCCAGCCACACTCTTCTCTGATCTTCCCTTGAACAAACCAGACCCATTCCAACCTCAAGGCCTTTCCACGTGTCCTTGGCGCAGAACACTCTCGGATCTTCACACCGCTGGCTCCTTCACCAGCTTCAGATCTTTATTCCACTGTTACCTTCTCAGTGAGGCCTCCCTGACCACCCTAAAACCGCAACCCCATCCATGCTCCTGCAAGTTTTCTTCTAATGACTTATCACTAACATACTGTGTGGATATGTATTTATATTTTTAATGTTATTGATGGTTGTCTCTTCCTACTTCAATGTAACTTCCTCATAAGCATTTTTATTTTTATTTTTTTGTTCAATGCTGAATTGCCAGTGCCTTGAACAGGGCCTAATATACGGTAGTTGTTCAATAATTATTTTCCAAATAAATGAATAAATGACATACAGTGCATTCATGATCAGGCCCAGGGCTAATAGTCCAACTTCATCTCCTGCCATTCTCCCACTCCCCAGTGTTTATACTCCAACAAAACAAACAACCCTTGGTTTTCTGAAAATGCCCTGCCCTCTTGGGCTCCACTGCTTCTGCTCCGTGCTTTCTTCACCCGGAATGCCCTCCCAGCCATCTCTGATGAGGACGACTCTTGCGAGAGACAGCTCCTGCGCCACCTCTGCTGTTTAGCCTCCCCGCTTTCCCCTGTGATCAGTTAGGCACTCCTTCTTCCATGTTCCAACTCAACCTGCAAGAGTACCTTCACCATCGGCTATGTTATAGTTCTGCTGGGAAAAGTAAAGCAGGTGTGAACAGATGCTTGAGAGATCAAATTCTAATCTGAAAAGATATAAACCAGAGCAGAGTCTTGCATGCAGAACTAGGATCTCCCCTCATCCATGTAAATCAAGATTTTACATTTTGGTTACAGAATTTCAACTTGCCACCAGCAATCTGGCATTTTGCAAAGGCTTCCTTTAATATTGTTAAATAACAGCTAATGATATATAAAAATAAGTATAACTTGTAAAAAGTAAAGCATATGGCTCTTTTCAAATAAAAATGAATATCTACATAGCTACACATTGCCAATTTTTGTCAAAAGCTCTCTCAGTAACAGTTGATAACTGAGGGAAAAAGAATAAAATTTTCCTTTGGTTTTCCAAGTTTCCAAGTGTTTTAAATTAGAGTCTCAAACACTTCTGTTCCTGAACTGTATCAGTTTAGCTCCCCATAAAAAGTTTTTACTACATTATACCTTAAAATTATAGCTTTACTTTTTTTCCAGGGGTCAATATAAGAAACCTTCATATGACAAAAATTTCATTATCAGCCTTAAAAGGACTATTGAGGACACTATTGTGTTGCTCAGTGACAGAAGAAGCTATATGATAAAATCCTCTTAGTGCCAGAAAAAATGCTGATGATGGATCATTGTGTGCTCTTTCCCCAGAAAACAAGAATGATATAGATATCTCTTACCTCTCAAGCCAGTAACCACAGCCCCAGACACTCAAGACAAAATAAGGGTACTTTAATATCCACATTATACAGTGGTAGTAAGTTGTCTATGCCAAACCTTTAGTAAGCCCAACTACTAACTGTTTCAGCACCATGTTGCAATGCCTGATTTGATTAGAGACCTCCTTAGGTAAGTCTCACAACCCTCTACTCCCATTGCCTCCTGGAAAGGTTAAATTCATGTGTCAACTTGGCTAGGTTACAGTGTCCAGTTGTTTGGTCAAGTAAGCACTGGCTTGATTGTTACTGTGAGGAGATTTAGTGGATTTTGATCATTAGTCAGTTAATTGCAGCTATGGCTGATTGCATCCAATCCACAAAGGATATTGCCCTCAGCAACGAGCAGAGTCTCCTTGACCAACCATTTGGAGGCCTTCAAGGCAAAACTGAGGATTTCAGCAGTCAGAAGGAATTTCTAACTCTCCTTCAGCTAACCAGCCTCTCCTGGGGATTTCAACATCAACTTCACTGAGTTTCCAACTTGCAGCCTGTCCTATGGAATTCAGGCTTGCCAATCCCCACGGTTATATGAGCAAATTGTTATATAAATCTCATCCTATCAGTTGTTTCTCTGGAAAATCTTAATACACTTTCCAACTCCCATTTAAAAAAAATTTTTTTTTTGCCTAAGCCTACAAAGGAAAAAAAAAAAACTAATATAATTATTGCTGCTAACTTCATCTCTTTTTTTCTATCCCAGCTTCCAAGACCTTCTTTCCTTAACATATATAAAATTCATGTTTCCTTTTGTGTCTTGGCTTCAAGAAAGTTCAGCACTAAATATGATGGTCAACTATGGCAACCATCCATAGTTTATGTTTCTAATAATTATCTCCTCTCTCTTCCTCTTCATCTTCCTCTGCCTTTCCTGTGGCCCTTGTACTTTTGAACTTTCTCCCTTCTTTTAACGTATTTCTTGCATGTGGATGTGTATTTCATTGTAAATTGCCTGAAATACTTTGTGGGGGTTGGGACTGAGTAGGGTGTAAATTCCAAAACACCAATAATTGAGATTTCTCCTTCCAGGAGATGTTTGCTTTCTGCTATAATAAGAGTGTCCCTCTCCCCTGAGAACACCATGGAAGATGGATAAAATGAAAGAAAGAGCTAAATGAAGGCACTGGGGAGCAATCAAGGCAGCCAAGCTCAAGGGGAGAAGATCACAGAAACATAGTGACGTGGTCCCTACACAGTCCACTGCTTTTTCTCTCGAGACATTTGCCAATTTTTAAGTGGTGTAGGCCAGAGACTGAGTAGAAATTAGTAGCTCAGGCCTTCCAGCAGCTCATGGGGCCAAGAAGACAACAATCAATAGGACAAAAAGTGGGAGTAAGGGTGGGAAAAATGGAGTTTAAATATTCCAAAGATCTTGCATTATCCAAGAAGTAGAAAAAGCCCTAATTTATAGTAAATACTAAAAAGTTAACAATGCATGTTCTAGAGTGATAAGAAAAATAGAAGAATGTATAACTAACAAACTAATGGGGATGTGGAATAATAAAAAATACCTGATGAATCAAAAAACCCATAATTTGAGCGACGAGTATTTAAGCATTTCGCAAATATTTATTCTGTAATATCGTTTTGCCTGATCATCAGATTTTCAAATTTCTCTCAACAAAATTGAGATAGAGTAAGAGTAAGAATAATACTGTGCTGTGTATCTACTAGATGGCATGCACTGAGCTAGGCACTATTCATAACTTATCTCAATCCACAGAACCCTAAGAATGATTTTATTACAGGTACTCTGTACTTTCTGCAAACCTACACCTTCTCTACTAAAACACCACCAAAACACACATACACACAAGTTACTATATAGGTTTGAGGAAACTAAGACTCAGAAAGGTTCAATACAGATAAAGGTCAAACCAGCTATTACGTAAGGACTCTAACCCAGGTTTATCTGGCCTACACATTGTACTATTAATATCAAGCCAAGGATGGGCTGGGTCGGTTTGCCTTTTACTGCTTTGCTGATATTACCACCTTATGTTGTTGGGTTTTGTTTTGTTTTGTTTTGTTTTTCTCCTTCTTTAGAAAGAAGAAACAGCTTGGAATTCTCTACGAAATATTTCATATCCTCCAAGGGCAACATGAAGCAGATAAGGAGAAAAGTAACATAGAGAGGAGTTCACTTCTGGAGGAAATATTGTATTTAGAAGTAGACCGAAGAGAAAATGAGAAGGAACGGTTGTTAAAAATAATTTTTTGTTTCTTCAAAAAATTTTTCTGACCCACCAACTTCATCATTTTATTTTATTTATTTATTTATTATTATTTTTTTTTTTACCGGGAGGTACCGGGGATCGAACCCCGGTCTCTCCATATGGTAGACGGACGCCGAACCTCTTGAGCCACATCCGTTTCCCAACTTCATCATTTTAAATGATACCAACTGTAATATCACACACATTCATACTCAAAAAAGGGGAGGAGACTATTCCTCTAAAATCATATGAGAAGGACTTCTGGAAGCCCTCTGCCAGGCTTCTTAGTAGGACAGATAATTAACAGCCAAGAGTGAGTTATTTCCAGATAACTATTTCCCCCACCTTTGGAGTACTCAGAGAAAAGTTCAACTTTCTTCTATCATGTAGAATGGATGTGGGTAAGCAGAAAAAGAGGCAAATTTTCCAAGATAAATAGAGAGACACATCAATAGAGACTAAACTCTATTTATGTACCCTCTCCCATCTCCTCATGAGATCCATGGGAAATAGATTTTATTTCTCAGGTTATCATCACCATTATTCTAAATCAAGACCTGCAGGGTACAGCATTATCTGAAAAGGATTTTTGTAATTGTTTCTATTATTGCTCAAATGTTATCATCTCACAAACTGCCTAGGAGTAAATAATCTGACTTTACAATCTGAACCATTTGTAAGATAAGTATCAGCAGTTATTGGACCCTGTGGTACAGGTAGAGCTAAAATCTTGCAACTAAAAAGCCTATGTGAAAAGGATGTCCAAACCCCACTCCTTGATTCCTTACAAGGCCTTTAAGAGCGGCTGAGGGCCTGCGGATTTCCACATGGAATTCCCAACCCACGCGTGAGTTTGCCCTTCAATGAAAGAAACCAATACAAGCTCAAACTTAGTAAATCCTTATGGAGCCTTTACTGGAGGGTCTGACTCAACAATTGAACAACCTTTGACTCCTCCAAGCTGCCACTGAGAGATCTGGCAGGAGGGGATCGTGCTAGCTTTCATCTAGACAGTCCCTAAATGACAAAAAAATGCAGCACTGTACACATTAAACAGGTTACAGCCAGCAGAGAATGTATTAAGTCACACATGGCACTACTTCAAGCCCATCTGAAAGCAAATAAGCAGCCCTCATAATCATTAAAAAAAAAAAAAAAAAAAGGTTCAGCTAAGACCTCAGAGATACACCAGACAAATGTAAGATAATATGACTCGCTCAACAAACATGTATTGGGCAGAGAAGCCCCTGTGCTAAGCGATATGTGAGAAAAGTAAATCAGCTTCTGGATCTTCTTTTAAGGCATTTATGGTTTAAGAGTCATAGGTATACATGAAAATGTTAGATAAGGAAGAATATAAAGAAAGTGATGGTGTTTCCATCCGAAAGGATTAGTGAAAGCTTCATGCATTGAGTCTGGGAAAATTACACCAAATATAAGCTATGGACTATAGATAGCAGTAATATTATGGCAACATTCTTTCACCATTGTAACAAATGTGTCAAACAATGTAAGGTGTTGAGTGATGTATGGGAACCCTATATGGCATGTATGATTGTTTTGTAAACTCACAGCTTTGAAAGATGGTAGGGATAGAGGGGTTGGAGAGGGGACGCCAAGGAAGAAGGTCATCAGAGATGGAGGGAAGTGCCTAAGCAAAGTCATAGGAGGGGCCATGTGGGTACAGAGGTGGGGAGTGGTGAAAAGCTGGGTGATTAAAGCAGTGTGTCAGGAGCAGACTGGAGTGGAGACACGGGAGGCCCAGAGGCCGGTGTGGAACCTCTACTACAAGGACGATGTCAGGAAGGGAAGGGCAACAGCTTTGAGAGTACTGCTGAAGGTGAGGTGAGATAAGAGAGAAGTCAAAGGAAGCCTTAAAGCTGATAAGGGAACTTGATGTGGGGAAAAATTAGTTGGTAGCATTCAGACAAGTTGAAATGTCTACAAGGCAGTTGGAATGGAAGCTCCCAAAAGATATGGGAGCCCAAAATGAATGTGGAGTCCTACGTGTGGAAGGAAGCAGGTGAAGAGCTCTGCCTAAAGATGAAGATATAGGCATCAAAGAGATCACCAAGTGATAGGGTAAAGAGAAGAGGGGTGGGGAATAAAACCATGGAGTTCCTATATTTAAGATGCAAGCATAAGAAAAATAGGTAGCAAGCAAAAGAAAAGGGACAGCTGCCAGTTAGAAAGCAAGACGGAAAATTCTTATGCCCTAGCAGCCATGGGATACAAGACTCGCAGCAAGAAGGGGTGAGAGTACCACCCACGGGTTTACTTAAAGACATCTGCTTTGCTTCTGGTAGACTGCAAGCTCCATTTAGGAAGGTTCTGTTTCCTACTGATACCTGAATCCTGCACAACATCTAGAGCAGATGCCTGTTAAATGTTTCTGGTTGAAAAAAAAAGGAACCAACAAGGAATCAAACCTGCAGAAAAGTCAAAGAAGTTGGGTGCTGAGAAAAGATGACTGAATTGATGACTAAATGATCACCAGTAACTTTAATAGAAGTTTATTTTCAGTCCAGTGGAGAGGAAGAGCCAGGAAAAGGAAGTAATCAAAGATGTGAGGAAGAGAAGGCACAACCACAGAAAAGATCCCGAAGCAGACAAGAGGAGATGAAGAGCACAAGCAAGAGGTTTATCTTGGAAAGTTGGCTCCTAAGTCCCTCTGAGCACCTTTTAGGGACTGGGGTCATATGGCCGAGGGTTCCTGCTCGAAAAGAGCTTGCCTTCTAGTAAGGAGAAAGTGAGCTCTGATAAATGCTAACAAGATAAAGTAGGGAAGCGGATGTGGCTCAAGCAGTTGGGCGCCTGCCTAGCACATGGGAGGTCCCGGTTTGGCTCCTGGTGCCTCCTAAAGAAGACAAGCAAGGGGCGAATATTCTCGCTGCCCTGATTTTGTGATAATCAGGGTAGGTTAAACAGTCACTATATTAGAAACCATGCATGTGTCCCCAGACCTAGTTTTTCTCCCTAGGTCTGGTTTTTAGAATGCTGGTGATAAACTAAGTCTGATTTATTATATGACCATCCTGTATGGGAAAAGACTATTACTCTAAGTATCTTTGGTCAACCTTAAGAGATATAGCAGGGGGACGGATGTGGCTTGGGTGGTTGGGCGTTTGTCTCCCATATGGAGGAGCCTGGGTTTGACCCCCGGACCTCCTGGTTAAAAGAAAAAAAAAGAAAAATGGCGCATGGGCCACCAGGCCCCACGAGTGAGTGAGCTGTCAGGCTCTATCCGCAGGTAAGCCGCCAGGCCCCGTGTGTGGGTGCGCTGCCAGGCCCTGCAAGCCACACAGCAAGATGATGACGTAACAGGAGAGTGACACAAGGGAGAGCCAAGACGAGACGTACAGAAAAACTGGAACTAAGGTAGCGCAGGCGGTAGTAGGATGCCTCTCTACCACATCGGAGGTTCTGAGGATCGAATCCCAATGAAGACTGGAGGAGAAGGATGAGAAGAGAGGGCAGGAAACGAACACAGAGAGTTGCCCAGCGAATGGACACAAAAACAGCAAAAACGGGGGAGGGGGAGGGGGGAGGGGTTGTGGTTAAAAATGGATAAAAGTAAATAAAGAAATAAATAAATCCTTAAAAAGTATATAGGGGAGGAAGATTCAGACTATGGTTAGTAGTAATACTTTGACGATGCTCTTTCATGATTTGTTAACAAATGTTTCACAACAATGCAGGATGTTTGTCGGGGGGTGATATGTGGGAGCCCTGTATGATGTTAAGCATGTTTGTTTTGTAAGATCACAATGGTTACTGAACACTTATAGTTTATGTATGTTCATGTATGAATGATATACTTCAATAAATTACTTTTTAAAAAAAAAGAAGACAAGCAAGACAGTGAGCTGACACGACGGGCTGGCATGGTGAGCTGATGCAACAAGATGATGCAGTGAGATGACACAACGAAGAGACACAGCGAGGAAACACAATGAGAGACACAACAAGCAGGGAGCAGAGGTGGCTCAAGTGATTGGGTACCCAAGTGGGAGGTCCCAGGTTCGGTTCCCGGTGCCTCCTGAAAAGAAGAAAAATAGCGAGCGCAAACAATAGGGCGGGCAGGGGGTGGGGAGAAATAAATAAAATAAATCTTAAAAAAAATAAATAAATAAAGTATGACAATACGATAGTGACTGTGGGTGGGGGTAGGGCTGCTTTAGCCAGGTGGTCAGGAAAGGCCTCTCGTGTTTGACTGCAGACCAGAATGAGGAGGTGGTGGTGTGAAGCTCTGGGGCAAAGTTATTCCAGGCAGAGAAAACAGCAATTGTAAAGGCACTAAAACGGAGCAAGCTTGGCATGTTCCAGGGACAGAAGAAAGTCAGTGTGGTTGGATTATAATGAATAAGGGGGGAAATGGAGGGTCAGATGTTAGAAATACAGGCCGGGACCATGGATTCTGGCTGAAATGGGATGCACATAACACTAGGGAATGATAGGGCCTGATTTATTTTTGGAGCGTTCACCCTGGTTGCTGTGTGAAAGATGGACTATCGTGAGGCCAGGACACCAGGATGGAGGAAAGTTACAGCAGACCTCGGATTACAGTGGTGGTGATTCTCAGAAGTAGTCTGATTCAGGGTATATCTTGTACATAAAAGGAAAGGCTTACTGCCATTTTGAAGGTGGAGAGTAAGACAGAGAAGATCAAGATGCCCCAGGCTTCCAGTTTAAGCATCTGGGTGCATGGTGATGCTATCTGCTGAGATACGGAAGTAACTGGAAGGAAGCAAATTTGTATCAGGCAAAGCTAGAATTCTCTTCTGGCCATTTTAAGCTTGATGCCTATTAGACATCTAAGTGGAGGTGAAATAGAACAGGGAGCTGGATATAAAAGCCTGGATCTCAGAGGAGACGCCTAAAACTCCCACATTCACTGAAGAGTCGTCAGCACACACAAAAGAATATTATATGATTCTGTTACTGGATGGCTCTAGTTTCTGGGCTTCTAGATTCTTGACTTATGGCGCATAAAAGAATTTAAGGACATGCCATAGGGTAGGCAAGGGAGTAAAGAGTTTATTAAGAAACAAGAAAACGAGAAAAGTACACAGTCCAAGGCATGAACCATAGGTGTAGTGCAGGGTAAGCTGCATGTGCGGAGTCCCAGGTCAGGGATTTTTAAAGTCTGTTTGCTGTTGTGATTGGTTGCCCAACCTGTCATTTCTCAGGGGGCCAATGGTGAGGCCTTTTGAGGTATCCGGGGCTCTCCCTTGACCCTGAATGGGATTCTCATTCCAAATGAGATTCTCATTCCAGGGTCTTGTGGGCTCCCTCAGGAGGTTTCTGGGTGGGGTCTCATGGCCATGTGGTCTGTCAGCCATGTGGTCTGTCGGCCATGTTGTCTGCCAGGTCTTCAGCTGTGACCCAAGCCTTCACTTTCCCTAAACTAACCCTGCCTCAATTCCACTTACATGAAATATCTAGAATAAGCAAATACAAAGAGTCATCTGCACATGGCTGGTTTTTAAAGCCATGGGTTGCATGGGGGCCACAAAGGCAAAGAGTATACAAAGAGGAGAAAAGAACCCACATAGAGCCCTACAACTCACTCTTCTCAGAGGTTAGAAGGAGAAAAGGATGGGTGAAAACATAGAAAAGTTTTGAGGTGAAAAGCTGGAGGACCCTCATGTAGGCTGGTCTCCACTGTCTCAGTAAACTAGCAGAGAGGATGCTGAAGACTGTGGAAAACTTTAGATAAGCATCACAAAATGAACCCAAAATCATGACTTTGTTGGAGACGTGGGTGGGCAGGTTTTGAGATTTCCTCCAGCAAGATGATAAGGCTCAGGCTCTGAGACTTTGGGTGGTATGCTACAAGGAATGGCAAAGCAAACCTGGCAGAGGGTCCCCAGCTGCCAACAAACTCACTGTTGAAATGCTGACCACCAGGGTCTGCACTGGATTCAGACCAAGTAAAGTGTGGTTGGGGGGGGCGGTGGATGTGGCTCAAATGGTTGGGCATCCATCTCCCATATGGAGGGACTTGGGTTTGATCCCCAGGACCTTCCAGTAAAAATAAAGAAAAATATAGAAGGCGCACGCCAGGCCCCTCTGAGCCACGCAGCAAGATGATGATGTAACAGGAGAGTGACACAAGGGAAAGCCAAGACGAGACGCCCCCAAAAAGCAGGAACTGAGGTGGCGCAGGTGGTAGAATGCCTCTGTCCCACATCGGAGTTTCCCAGGATCGAATCCCAGGGAAGACAGGAGGAGAAGGATGAGAAGAGAGGGTAGGAAACAGACACCAAGAATTGCCCAGTGAATGGACACAAAACAGCAAAAAACAGGGGTGGTGGGAAGAGAAGGGGTTATAAAATGGATAAAAGTAAATAAATAAATAAATCTTAAAAAAAAAAAAAGAAGTGTGGAAAAGTTGAAAGGATTCAGAGTGATGATAAGGTTCAGGGTGTGGCCATTATATCTCACAAAGTCTGATATTTTTCCCAGGGGCAAAGATCACCATAGAAGGCACCTTCCAAGTCCCTGCTGGCCCATGGCTAGCTGCAGAAAACAAGAGGGAGTGGCAAGGTGATCACTAGGAGGAAGTGACCGCAGGGTTAAAGAAAGGTGGGCCCAGTAATTTATTTTTATTTTTATTTATTTATTTTTTTTTTTTTTTAAAGATTTTTATTTATTTATTCATTTATCCCCCCCTTGCTGCTTGTGCTCGCTGGGTCAGCTAACCACGCCGTGCGGGCGGGCTTGCCTTCACCAGGAGGCCCCGGGAACCGAACCCGGGGCCTCCCATATGGTAAACGGGAGCCCTACTGATTGAGCCACAGCTGCTTCCCAAGGGCCCAGTAATTTAAACCTTGTTCTCAATTAACATTTCAATGACAGTGTCTAGCTCCAATGTCATCTGGAGTCATTTATACCCAGTGACCTTCTTTTAGCTCTCATACAGGGGTGAGAAGGAGGGTAAGTATCTATGTTCCCCAAGTCAAATGAGAACTTGGAGAGAGAAAGATGTTGCACTCTACTGAAATTGACAGGCTCTTCATGATCAATGCAACTTTATTTAGCTTTTGTTGCCAAGATAACCATCACCTCCCACACTCTAGGCAGCAATGGCAAGAAAGACAGGAGGAGATGCAGTGCCACCAACAACTGAGGACTACCACTGCAAATCACTTCTTAAAGACCGGATCATTCTCTAACTGAGCTCCTTCTTAGCAGTGATACACCAGATCATATAACCATGACATCACTTCCACTTCTGTGGCCTTTGAGAGACCCTGGGAGGCCAGAGCCATGCCAAAACTTTAATTCTACATTATGACATTGTAGGGTTTTGTACCGTGTCAGGTTGGCTAGGAGGAACTGCATTTCCCAGAATCCTGCTGCCTGTGCAGTTCCGGATTAGACTTGGACTAAATCAGGGGTTTGATTTCAGGGGGGTCCATGAGCTTGAATTGAAATTGAAAAAAAAACCATTATTCTTCTGGGGACATGTTGGTGCGATGTGATATATTTTTAAAATAATATACAGTATAGTGGGGACTTAGCATGATTTTTACTTTGATGTAGTGTGTTCTGAGTGCAGTGGAGAACTGCCTACAAAAAGGTTGGCAAGGATGGCGGACATGGTTTTATGACACCATGGGAAAACTCGAATTTCTAAATGACCGTTTGCACAGATGTTGAACCATGTTAGGTTATCAGGTATTGAAATTATGCAAAAGTTGTAAAATTTTGAATAATCCTAAAATTTAATTTAAAGACATGCCGATGTTGAGTGTCATAAAATTATCTGCTGCTACATTCTGAGAAGGGGTCCGTGGCTTTCACCTGCCTGGCAAAGGGGTCCGTGGAACAAAAAAGGTTAAGAACCCTTGGACTAAAATAGAAATTCATGGGAGATTTGGGAGGTGGAAGTGAGGCAGCAGCCATTATGTTCTGGAGGTCATCATAGGTAAAGGTGATGAAAGAGATGCAGAGGTGCCAGTGGGTATCAGTTGGTATTGGCTTGTCCTCACTTGTCTTTGTGCTCCTGTTTTCCTCCTTACTGACCAACATGACCCAAGACCAGCAGATGCTCAGTTACAAACTCAGAGATGATAGCTATGAAGAGGCAGTTACCCTCCCACAGAATGTACACCAGCCTCCCTTTACAGTCTCTCTGTCTGGCTTCCAGATTCCTCTGCAAGCTTAGACTTGTCCACCTTTGCCATCTTCAGGAGGGCTGATTAGTGGTCTTCCTCTGGTCCTCCAACTCCCCCTTCCAGAACTTCCCTTCCCCAGCTTCTCCCATAATTGTGTAAAGTCTAATTCCTCTAAGAAATGCCTTATTCCAGATACGGTATTTATAGTGGTTGTAATTCTCTGATGGAACCCTAGCTGATAACAGTAAACCAAGTACTGAGTAGACAACTATGCCTTAAGGACTCAGTAATTGATAAAAACCACATTGACATTTATGCTTCTGCTTTACAGTTTACAAATCATGTTCACATGATTTAATACTCAGCCTTGAAAGGATTAAATAAAAAAACTGGGGTTCTGAAAAGTAATATGACCAAACAACAACAACAAAAAAAGAGATGCAAAAACCACTTTGAGGCAATCTGCACTGATGAGTTGCCAAAATAATTCAATAACCATGAAATGATTTAAACAACTCTCTGTCCAAGGACCATAGACAGAAAAAGCTGAGGCAAGATCTATCTACAAGGATTATTTTAGAGCAATCTATAAAATTAACAGCTGCTAGAGGCCCAAGCACTGCCCAGCATCCCTCGCTACTTAGCCATTTTCAATCCTCTCCCTGTTTTGGCCAACAGAGCCTGCCAACTTCCGTGTGAACACCTGGTCCTCCTTTTAGCCTCTAGTTTAAAGATAATGAGGGGGGAGGGGGTTCAAATAGGACTTAAACTCTCATATGGACATGATAAGTACCTGAGATCATTGTTGGTGAAATTCTCCCCCACTCCCCACCTTGGACAGCTCAGTCATCTTCCCACTCAATTTACTGTGTCCTACACCTATGTGTGCTCTTCCTTTTCCTCATCCATCCCTCTTCCCCAATCATGCTTTAAGCCTACCCTGGATACTGGCACACATTGTGCCCAGATTCCCCAGTGGGGCTAACTTGTCCTCACTAAGGAGTACAACGTGATATGGTTTTTCTTGCAAGGAATTGAACAGAAAAAAGTTCTGGGTCCACATGCTCTTTGAGGACAAAAAAAAATTTTATAACAATCTGACATTTCATTCTTTCATTCAGCAAGTCTTTACTAGACACCTACTGTGTGCAGAACCAGACCAGCAGGTAAAGCTGACGAGCCAACGCCTAGCTAAGTGCCAGACTGATCAGAACGGCACAGTGTGGCCACTTCATCGAAAAGCTGGAAAGAAAAGATTTAGAGAATCTTCAAAAACATCAAGTAAACAAAGGAAATGAGGGACTTAAAGTTATTCCAGGGAAGGTAGACCAGAAAAAAAATAGCAAATTCACCTGCTACATGGAACTTAAACTCCTCAGGTGACATTCAAGACCCTTTAGTCTTACAACTTTCTCTCTAGTCTCACTCCTTTCTACTAAAGACCAAACAACTCTCTCTTCATGCCACCCAAAAACAGTTCTCTTCATTCCTTAAAAAGACTATCATGTCCTTATAAATGGGTGTGTTTCTTTACCCATACTGTTCTCTACCTGAAACAAATTACACACTCCTCGGCCAGACAGAAATGTCCCGCTCATCAAGACTCAATGAGGGAAGCGGCTGTGGCTCAATCAGTAGGGCTCCCGTTTACCATATGGGAGGCCCCGGGTTCGGTTCCCGGGGCCTCCTGGTGAAGGCAAGCCCGCCTGCACGGCGTGGTTAGCCGACCCAGCGAGCACAAGCAGCAAGGGGGGGATGAATGAATAAATAAAAATAAAATCTTAAAAAAAAAAAAAAAAGACTCAATGAGCTCAAAGCGAGTCCTCATTGCAAGCCTTTCCTGATCCTTCCCCCAACCTCGGCCCCCACCCCCAGTTCAGAGCGTGCCAGGTCACCACCACAGGCACCCCAAGCTGCCTTGCTTATCTGTCTCCCTCCCTGGGCTGTGACCCTCTTGCTCGTACCACATCCCTTGCTCAGTACACTGGTGGCTTAATGACTGCAATCACCACTATCTCCATGGGCTTTCGAAAACTGGAATTTGAGAGCCAGAACTGATCTTCCGGTCATCACCTAGGTGTGTTAACAGAAGTCACTTAATCTCCCTATTTCAGAAATGCCCCCTCATCAAGTTCCCAGCACCTCAAGAAGTGACACCATCTCAAGAGTGCCAGCCTGAGTTCTGCCACATCAATGTTCGTTAACATTCTGCTCTGCAGTTAGAGTAAGCCAGCTACCTGGGTGTTTGGGGTCCTCACAACAGGCTTCTAATCCAGAGAGGGCACAAAAGCCTTTATAAATGCTTAAACAGGAAGAGAGGAGCATGTCCGTTGTCTGTCTTTTTCTGCAAAAGCACCTCTGCCTAAAGTAGCCCAGAATGCTCACCCTCTGCTCTAAACCAGAGGTTCCTAACCAGGGGCCCGTGAGCTTGAATTGAAATTCAAAAAAAACATTCTTGTGGGGACGTGTTGGTGCAGGTATGACCTACTTATTAAATAATACACAGTATAGTGTGGACTTAGTAAGGGGTCCGTGGTTTTCACCTGACTGGCAAAGGGGTTCGTGGAATAAAAAAGGTTAAGAACCCCTGGCTTAAACCTTCAGCATTTTTCATTTTTCATTTTTTTGGCCTCTAACAACCCTTGGGTACTTCCCCAATGCTTCCTCTCCTCCTGAGTGTATGTCATGCCTCTATACCTAGAATGCAAGCTACAGCAGTCAAGGGACTGCGTGTACAACTTGATGTGCCCAGAGTTCTAAACCAACGCCTGGTACAGAGAATACAAATAATAGCGATGAAATAGCAGACAGTACGATGAGGCACATGAGCAGCACCACGGCCCATTCCAGACGTGGGTCAGAGCCGGCTGCTTGCTAGAGCAGCCATGACAAGCAGATTATCTGTGGTTTGGACTAAAGCAGCCACCACAAGGCGCCTGAAACACGCACTGGAGCTGAGGGAGTCTGCTTTTCTAGCATGTGGACAACCGAGACGACTCCCAGGAAGGGAGAGGATGCCAGTTTGGGACGGAAGAGGTTGTGTTCACCCCACAAAGGGAGGAAGGGGTGGAGGGAATGTAGAAGCCATGAATCGTTTTATTTTCCACACAAGCTGCCAAGGAAGAAAAAAGAAAAAAGAAAATCCACATGAGGAAGGATAGAGGCTTTCTTATCCCTTCTTTGTTGTGTGCAGACTGTATTTTCTCCTCATTTACCCCCCATATCTCTATCTTAGAAATGAAGTCACAAGCAACTCTTTTCGACATACCATGATGGTAACAAAAAAAAAAGACAGTACATATCCTACTAGGGGTCAGAGAGCACATAGATAACCTCTGCCCCTGATCCGAGTTAAGGTTTGCTCTACAGATTTTTATTTTATTTTGAAGATTTTTTTTTCTATTTCTAGCCCCCCTCCCCCCGTTGTTTTTGTGCTTGCTGTGTGCTCTCTGTGTATTCTCTGTGTCTGCTTGTCTTCTCTTTAGGTGGCCCCGGGAACTGATCCACGGACCTTCTGGAGTAGGAGACAGGCACTCAATCTCTTGCGCCACTTCAGCTCCCTGGTCTGCTGTGTCTCTTATTGTCTCTCCTCTGTGTCTCTTTTTGTTGCATCATCTTGCTGTGTCAGCGTTCTGCGCAGGCCAGCACTCCTGGGCAGGCCAGCACTCTATGCAGGTGAGCACTCTGCGCAGGCCAGCTTGCCTTCACCAGGAGGCTCCGGGAATCGAACCTTGGACCTCCTATATGGTAGAAGGGAGACCAATTGCTTGAGCCACATCCGTTTCCCCGCTCTACAGATTTTATACCAGAATTTTATACATGTATTGTGTGTATGAATGGATACACAGTTATTCACTCACAGGCTTTCTAAATACATAAATTATTAGTTCACATTCATTGGGGTAAGCAAGAACAGACAGGGTCCCCACTTCCAGTCTAGAGTGAGCTAGACTACTGAGCACTCCTTCTAACAAATAGATCAGTATAAAAGGACAGCTGTGCTCTGAAGGAAAGGACTGTGGCTCAATGAGCATGGACAAAAAAGGAACTGGCCCAGGCTGGCCACACTGCAGGAGCAGCACTTCTGGGTCAGAGAGCATCCTTACCTCTCCGGGGAAGTGAAGCTTGACTTGAGAGCAAAATGATCAAACAGTTGGGAATAGTTCCAGGGCAAACTAGAAACTAGAGTGAGGCAGTGTGTGTAAAGGTGATCTATGGCATTTCCAAGGGCGTGGAGTGCGGGATGCTGGGGAAAACATCAAGAAAGAGGAGGCATCAAAACTTCACTTTGGGCAGGTGGTTGAGCGCCTGCTTCTCATATATGGGGTCCCAATTTCAATCCCTGGGACCTCCTTAAAAAAAAAAAAAAAAAAAAAAAAAAAAACTTGATTATGGACTCAGTTTTCTTGTACTTTCACAAAGTGTTTTGAGGCCTGAATGCCTTAAATAACAGAACACAGAGCTTACCAGGGGACTGCCATTTTTGTAGGCTGCTGTGTGACAGCTACCTTTAGGCCTGTGGGGTAAGTTAACTCAGGTCTCACTACCCGGGACCACCGAGGATGCGGACGGCAGTAGATACCACCTTGCTGCATCTGTGACACTCCAGAGATGAGGCTAAGAGAGGCATCTTCGCCCAGCTACTCACAAGCCAGGTATGCACTGAGCTTCCTGGACTCATAATCAACGTTTCGGATAGAACTTCCTTGTGGAATAAATTGTTATTAAAGCAGGGCTCTGATGAATAGATCACATGATGGCATAAAACCTTGTTTCCATAGGAAACCAACTAAAAATCCCCATCTTTCCCCTAAAACTGATCTGTGGCCCTATCAGGTGATAGTCCTTGGAAGAAATGCTCTGATAAACGACCTAAGGGGAACATCAGTAATTGTTCTGTGAACTGTTTTCCTTGTAAAAGAACCCAAAATAGGATTACAGCCTGACTTATCACCTAATTTAACAGGCTAGCTCCCTGGAAGCCCCAAGCGCCTTACCAGTGTGGGATCTGAGGACTCCGTTCACACTTTTCCTCTCCACAAACCTCCCCTCCCCAGAGTTTAATATCCAATTCCTCTGAGCCCTGCCTGCTTTTCCAGCTCAAGCCAGCTAATCCCCAAATGAGACAACAACCTGGCCACATTTATCTTCCCCACCTCTGAGAGGCTGCATAGGTCTTCTTCACACCTGACATGCTTGACCTGCTCCTGTCCCACCTGCTCCACAGAGCTACTCCATACCAGTTCCTGGCCTCCATTTCATCCCTATAATTTCGACAGTCCCCATTTGCACAGTTATCTAAGAAGTCAACCACTCAGACCTTTTAAAAAGCACCTACAGGGGAGCAGATGTGGCTCAAGCTGTTGAGTGCCTGCTTCCCATATTGGGAGGTCCCGGGTTCGGTCCCTGGTGCCTCCTAAAAATAAAAAAGCAAACAACAGGCAAACAAATGAAAAAACCAATTCAGGGGAGTTGGTTGAGTGGCTCAGTGGTTGAGCACTGGCTTCCCACATATGAGGACCCAGGTTCAATCCCCAGCTCCAGTACCTCAAAAAAAAAAAAAGTATCCACAGTGCATTCTGCTGTCCTCCAAGAGTGCCAGGAACATGGTAAATATTCCCTAGATGCCGATGCTCAGTTAACAAAAGATGGGACCACAAGGAACATTACGAAGATCTCATTTTACAGCATAGAGTCATAGTTGGGCACAACTTACTCCTCCAAGGTCACAACCATGTTCACTTCAACTAATGTTTCAAAGTACCCACCATGTGCCAGAATCTGTGCTGGGCTCTGGGTTCTTTTTTTTTTTTTTTTTTTCTGTTGTGACTTTTCTATGTCTGCTATAATAGTATCTTCTATTTCTTGTTCCCTCGACTTTATTTATTTATTTATTTATTTATTTATTTATTTATTTATTTATTTATTTATTTTTACTGGGAGGTCCCGGGGATCGAACCCAGGTCCCTCCATATGGGAGACGGATGCCCAACCATTTGAGCCACATCCGTCACCCCCGCTCGACTTTAGATATATCTCTTGACTCAGTACTACATAAGATGGTAATAATATCTGCATCTTTCCCTCGGCCTCTCCTCTCTCATCCCTCTTCTAACATCCATAAGCTATGCCTTTTGTTCCAAATTTACATTTTGTTCTGTAAATGTAATTAAATCATCCATAGATTGATTCTAAAGCCAATCAAGAGTTTTGTGGATTGTTTTTCTTTTTTTTTTTTTTAACCATGTAAGTATTGACTCTTGTGGACCAAAGCAGGGCACCAGATTGTAATTCTTTTTTCATGAGTTCAATGTTACAAGCCCTGGCCACTCAGGGAACAATGTCTGGCACTGTGTTCTTAACTTGGAAATTACTGTATGGATTTCTCAACCAAAGATGATGGATTATAATGTTGGCCTAATAAATAAGAAAACGTTTGGATGTTCCAACCTTCAGTAAATGGAAAAATGAATATCTGTGCCAAAAGTTGTTTTGTTATTTTGTTATTGTTGTGGCTTTTTTTTTTTACTCCCCACTGCAGTATAAGTAAAGTAAAGTGGCAGCATACCAGGCAGACCCCAAATCAGCTAACATTCTGTTCTTAGTACATCCTAGAGAGGCAATGCATTTATAAGGCATCTATAATACCCCTTTACCTCCAGAATAGCACAAGAACAGCTCTTTCAAACGCAGCCCAGAATTCACTGCTAGAGGATTTTTGGTAAGCCTCAAAGATATTGGCATCCAAGACGAGTGAGATAACATCACTGGGCTTAGCAGAACCATCAGTAGCAGTACCTCAAGGAAGGCATGGAAGTCTGGGCAGCAGCCAACGTGCAGTGAGGACTGAGGCTATAAATACAGATTGCTGCCAACCATTTGTAGGTTTTCCAGAATGTGTCCTTTTAGTTGGTATTGTATCCAACACCAATTCGAATGTTCCCTTTCAGACTAAGAGGAATAAAAAGAAAGGAGGTCCCAGGGGCAGATATAGCTCAGTGGGTGAGTGCCTGCTTCCCATGTGCAGGGTCCCAGGTTCAATCCCAGGTACCTCCTTTAAAAAAAAAAAGTTGAGAAGTATTGCAAAGAAAGGAGGTCCCCCAACACTGGGAATGCATTCTTGGCCAACTAAGGCCATTGATTGAAATGTTGTAAAATCCAAAGTAGTGTCGATATTTGCACATATCTAAAGATGCCTGGGGTGTTTTAGGAAAAGGATAGCCATCCACCAGGCTCTTCCCTGGGCTTGACAGTTAAATGTGGAAGAGAACACGAGCCACATTTCTGAGGATTGACACTTGATTACTCAACCCCAACTTACTCAAGGCTGACATCCTCAGTCAAACTGTGCAAAAAACAGTCTGTCCACTAGAAATGATTTACTGGTTTTACCATTTCTGTGGGACCCTGACTTTTCCCCAAAATCTGTCTGAAAGCCCAGTTAACCTGGTAGTGAGGACACGTACCAGATTCAAGAATATCCCCAAAATTCATGTCCCTCCCAGTACCTGTGTGTGTAACCTTCCTTGGAAGTAGCATCTTTACAGATGTAAGTAGTTAAGATGAGGTCATACCTAATTAGTTAAGGTGGGCCCAAAATGCAATGACTCATGTCCTTACAAGAGAAGAGGGCACAGAGTCAAGCACAGAGGGAAAAGGGCTTAAGAAAATAGAGGCAGAAACTGGACTGATGGAGCTACAAGCCAAGGAATGCAAAGGATGGTCAGCAACCACCAGAAGCTAGGAAGAGGCACAGAAGGATACTTCCCCAGAGCCTTTGCTGCTGACACCTTGATTTCAGACTTCTAGCTTCCCAGAACTGTGAGAGAATGGGTATAAGCCACTGAGTTTGCAGTACTTTGTTAGAGCAGCTCTGGGAAATGAACATAGGACACTTCCACAGCCTGGAGAACTGTGGGAAACCCCCCATTTCACAGCACAGGAAATGAGCTGGAATGAGCAAGGAGTTGCTGACACAGTGACAGAACAAACAATTCCAAGAGCCCTCCATGGCACCAAGCACTTGGTGGCAGAGAGGTGCCAGGCAGCTGAGAGAGAACAGAGCAGGAGCTGCAGACAGGAGTGCTCGAGTAATTGGGCAAGGAGCCAGGGCAGCCAGGGCTGGACCCAGCAGCCCATATGGCCGACAGCAGGGGTCAGCGTGGACGCAAAGAATTCTGGAGATGGAAGGGGGCCTTTGGGATCAGCTAGCCCAACCCCTTATTTTATAGGGGATAGGAGTTATTTAGCAACTTGTCCAAGGTCATGGAACTAGTGAGTGGAATAGCAAGCTAGAATCCAAGCCTCTTGTCCTAAAAGACAAGGAAACCAATTGTTACCACATTTTTGCTAATTGTATCAATTTCCTTCCACATTTTCAAACATATATTTTGATGCTGAATAATCTGGACTAACAGAGGCAGAAGAGGGTAGTATGGTTATGAGCCCTGACTCTGAAGCCAGACCATCTGGAGTTGAATCCCAGCAGCTCTGCTGCTAACTGTGTGCCCTCGAGTATGATAGTCACCTTTCTTTGACTCAGTTTCCTCATCTATCAAATGGGGGATATAGCAGTAGTTGTATCATGGGGTTATGAGGGCTACTGAATGAGACAATCTATGGAAAGTGGAGCGCCTTGCATGAAATAAATGCTATATATACGAGGTTGCTATTACTGGGGGAGGGAATATTCCCCAGCATATCTGTCCCCCAAACTCCAATTCATTTTAGTCACAGGTTGCTACCTTTTTCCTAAAACACCTGGGACTAATGCTTCTAAAACATCTCACTGTTGTCTCTTAGTCCACTCAGGCCCACTCTAATCAATATTAGACCTAAATTCACCAAATGGAACAAGAGGCAAAAGAAAACTCCAGGTTAAGTTCTTATTTTGGCTACTGCCCACCCAGCCTACCACCATCCCCAGATTTCAACTTCCAAGCCCTCAAAGTCAGAAGGTCTCTCTTTTGACCCTGACCTCTTTTTTCTCACCTACTTCCTCCCCTGCCCCTCTGAAGATGCTTTCTCACTCTCTTCATGTCCTCTAGTCCCTCAACCCTTCTGCAGATTCATCAGCCCTTGCAGGTTCACTCACCCTCACTTATCTGCCTATCCAGCCTGGGGTGCTAATGTTTCACCAGCACCCTAAATCCCTCTGTCCTTTGTTCTCCCACTATCATCCCACACCACACCACGGTCCCTCCTTCCTGCTCCCAGGAAGACCACTGCTCCCAGAGACCACACCACGGTCCCTCCTTCCTGCTCCCAGGCTGCCAAACTTGGTAGGATAAAGTCACAAGGCGGGGGCTCATCTCCAGCTGAACACCTGCTATCTTCCCGCGGAGCTCAGCCTTAACCTGCTCTCCTCTAGTCCTGACTCTGCTCATCGCCTTTGCCTTAGAGTTCACTGAGAGAGCCCAGGACACCAAATAACCTCTGTGCCAAGCACCGTTGCAGAAGAGGCTTCTCACACTTCAGTGTGCATTCGAATCCCCAGGGGACCATGTGAAAGTGCAGACTCTGAGTCAACGGGTTGGGCTGGGCCCTGAGATTCTCCCAGGTGGTGCCAATGCTGCTGGTCCCCAGGCCACACACTGAGACGCAAAGTTCTGGGAACTTACATTCATTATTTTAATGTTTGTGTTTTTCTGGGTATAATATTTTTCATTTTCATGACAAGCCTACGAAAGAGACATGATTTCAATTTTACAAAGGTAAACGGAGGTTCAGAGAGGTTAGGAAATGTGACCAATAAATAAAATGTGGCATATACACACAATGGAACAGTATTTGGCCACAAAAAAGAATGAAGTTCTGATACATGTTAGTGCATGGATGAGCCTTGAGGACATTAAGACTGAGTGAAATAATTCAGACACAAAAGGAAAAATATTGTATGATTGCACTGATAGGAAATACCTTGAATATGCAAATTCATAGAGACAGAAAGCAGACTAGAGGTTACCAAGGGCTTGGGGGTGGGTGGGTAGTAAGGAATTATTGCTTAATGGGTACAGAGTTTCTGTTTAGGGTGAAGAAAAAGTTTTGCCAATGGATGGTGGTGATGGTAGCACAATATTGTGAATGTAATTAGTATCACTGAATTTTACACGTGAAAGTTGTTTAAAATGGGTTTTAGGGAGGAAGGAAGGAGGGAGGGAAGGAGGGAGTCCAAGGTTCCCACTGCTAAGAGCCAGGATTCAAATGGAGGGCTAATTCCAAAGACCCCAGTGTCTTTCTCTACACAGTGATTCTCAATTAGGGGTTAGGTGTGGGAAGGTTATGAAGAGCACAGACCGTTTTAAATCACACATGCAATGGTTTATTTATAATTCAAACTACTGAAATCTTAGCTGATGGGAATGAGAGAAATGTGGGCTCTAAAAGCCCCCAAAAATCCCACCAAACAGCCCAAGACCCAGACACAGCTCTCAGGGAGGAGGCTAATTCCACCCATCTACGTGGGAGAGGATATCCACAGGAACACGGGGAGAAATTTTTAATATGTGCAGAGAATGAACGGGAATACACAGATGACGTCTAGCTGGCATGTCCAGGGATCTTGCGGCCACTCTTGGGGCTGAAGAAGGTTGAGAGCCCTGCAGCGACTCGACCTCCTGCACCCTCTCCACCTCTCCCTTGTCTCTTACTCTCCAAGGCCAGGGCCCCCATTTGAGCCCCACCCACACTGTCCCACCTTCCCTGGAGCCCAGACCCAGCAGTGGTCCTTGCTGGCCCCTCTTGAGCCCGCCTCTCTCCACTGCAGTCTCCCAGGTGGTCTGGAGGCCTCTGAAGTCACCTGGTTCCTGTTCAAGGGGGCCTGGTCCTGCTGCACCCCCAAGCTACTACCCTCACCCTGGTCTCTCACGTGGCACCCCTTAAAAGAGTAGGCCACACTCACTGTCTCAGAGATCCTTCCCCACCCCACTCACTCCTATACTTTGTGATGTGGCTTTCTCCTTCACTGTCTGTCAGAATTCAGTCTCCAGACCCAAGGGTTCCTCTTTAGTCTTTCTCTTTCTGGGTTTGCAGCAGCATCTGACCAATCCCTTTAACAACTCCACTCACATCCATCCCTGGTGGCTTCCATCTGTTCTCTCCTGGTTCTTCTCCCACCTCTCTGACCACTCCTCTCAGAACTCTCCCTTCCTCGTCCTGTCTCCTAGTCTCAGGCATTCCCAAGGACCAGTCCTTGACCTTCTCTCAACCATCCAGGTGGGGCTGGACTTCGATACCACCATCCATGGCATCTAATGCATCCTGTCCCAGCCTTTGAGGGCAGAGCTGAGTCTGCTTTATTCAGTGCTGAATCCCCAGCACTCAGAAAAATGCCTGGCACAGAGTAATGGGCACTGACTCAATATTTGCTGAAGGAATGAATGAGCTACTCATCCTATCAACCGAGCTTCTCATCTGCCATCTCCAAATGGTTCATTCTAAAGCTGGGGCTGAAGGGCTGTGGCTCACCAGTTGAAAGATGGAGTGCCAATTTTCATCAACTCCCAGCACACACAGGAAATGACAGTATCTGTATGGCTCTGGATGAACGGGGCTCCTGGTTTAGAGGTGGCACTAGCCGGTGGAGACTAAAGGCATCAATATAGTGACATATCACAACCCACTTGATGCCTGTGTGGGTCCCTTGCCATGGCCCTCTGCTGGGAAGTTCTGGCCAATGTCCTGCTCAAATAGGAAGAAGCAAGAGCCATTAGCAGGACATCCTTGGCTTGGTTTCACTTTTAAGGTCTGAGAAGTAATCCATCTGTCCACACACTGCTTTACTTCATTAGAATTCAAAGGGAGCACACATACTGAAATGTGCCTGGAACCCCAAAGCACGATTCTGTTATTCACGGTTCTAAGTCAAATTCATCCTAGACAGAGTAACACTGGGCACGCGGTACTTCCCTGAAAATACCCTGAGTGATGTAAAGCCTTCACGTTCCAGCTGCTTATAAAGGTGTGAAACAGGAGGCAATTAAAGTCCCAGAACATCATATTTAAACTTGAATCATGCTGCTTAGTGACTCCATAATCTAGCACAAACACTTACGGAGTACTGTGGAAAAATCAGCATTCAAAGAACGCAAATGTATACACAGTATACAGTGCCATTATCTCTAGTCTACTGGATCTTACACTGCCGGTGCAAGACAGTGTTAACTACTGGGTATAATGCTGTTGCTTCCCAAAGACTACAGTTGGTGTGGGGGAAAATAGTCCAACATCTACAAACCACTGACTGTGCCAACTGCAGCACTTTGCCTTTTCCATAAGATAAATTATGAAGAATTTTTGCCAGTTCAAATTATTTTCCCAAAACAGAGAGTCAAATGGCCTTGTTACCCTGCCTTTAAGAAACCAATGCAATTAAACTGAATAGTTATGAACTGCACTGACAGCTTTCCCCCAACCTCATCTGAAAAAGTGAGACAGAGACATACACAGACAGAGAAGCATACACCTTATTTAACTGCCAGACACAGTGCCAATAGGAAAATGCACATTCAATCTATGAGGGAAACATCAACTCAGCAGCTCCTCACTAAAACAAAATAGTCATATAAATGCCCACTAGCCCTGCTGCCTCGTAAGGGATGGTCAGTGACAATGAGAGTTCCTATTCAGCAGGCTAATAAGAATAATTATAGCCAGGGCAGGCATTCATCAGCTTGGCAGATACAGGAATTCTGTTAACAAGGCTAAAATGAGTGCCAAGGAATCTCTGAAGGCCACAGCACTTCAAAGACCATTAAGCTGGATAGATTCAGAAGGGATCTTCCTGCAAGCCGCCTTCGTCCTTGCATTCAGCCCCTTTCCTCAGTGCAGACGTGGTGACCTGCTAGGCGGCGCAGAGTTGCCGCTTGATTATCAGAGAATCATCTGGCGCTGGCCCTCCCTTCAGGAGCTGTGTCTGGGCTGTGGTCACCTCAGGCCTTCCTAATTTTAATTGTGCTTCTGCCTTCAAACCACTGTTATCTTCCCTCTCTTAGACTAATCTCAAGGAGCACACAGCACAAGGTCACGGCAAACATCAGTCAACATTCTCTCAGTAGAGGTAGAATGGCGTCCCGGAATCAAATCCTGGCTCTGCTATGGATTAGCTCTATGACTCTGGATAAGTCATTTAACTTTCCTGGGCATCAGTCTCCTCATCTGTAACATGGAGAAAACAACAGCGCTTTTCTCAAAAGTGTTGCTGTGAGGATTAAATAAGAGAATGTATGTAAGAGCCTGTCACTTGACTTGCGCTCTATAAATAGTAGCTATTATTTCTCTGTGCCTATGAGGTACCGACTCCTGTGTAGAAGTTATGAGAAAAGAACAAACAAAATACTCAGTATACAGACACACATGCATTGCATACGAATGTCAATGCCTGGAAAGTGGGAGGGTGGGGGCATTTTTTCTTTTTACCTTATCTCCTTTATTTTTTTTTATTTATTTATTTTTTTTTTTACCTTATCTCCTTTATTGCTGACACAGAAACCACTGGCTATCCACCCAAACCTTCCCTTCTTCCAAAGTACCTGACACATGGCTGCCTGGCTACTGGGCATACCCCTGCTTCCCTGGTGGCTAATGTAGCATGGGACTAAATTCTCTCTGATAGAACATGTACAGAAATGACGTGGGGGAAGCGGCTGTGGCTCAATCAGTGGGGCTCTGGCTTACCATGTGGGAGGCCCCGGGTTCGGTTCCCGGGGCCTCCTGGTGAAGGCAAGCCTGCCCGCACGGCGTGGTTAGCTGACCCAGCGAGCACAAGCAGCAAGGGAGGGATAAATGAATAAATAAATAAAATCTTAAAAAAAAAAAAAAAAAAAAAGAAATGACGTGGGCCACTTCCAAGCTTGGGCGCCGCAGCTGCCATAGACCATCCCCCATGCTCTGTCTGGCTTCTTGGGGCTGCAGTAGCACTGAGGGCAGCCACATGGTCTTGGAAGCCATGGGCTGGAGACAGCGGAGCTGAGCTGGGGAGCCAGGATAACCACGTATGACAGGGCTCCCACCCCAACTTCCATCTGAAACCATCCCTCGGGCCTTCTATTGTCTGAATCACTGTACTTTGAGTCCATTTGAGCAGCTTCACCTACCTAATGAATACAGTACCCTTCTACATTATTATAACTTTTAAATAAAGATGCCAAGACTTCTGTAATTTAAAAACCATTTTGATGGATTTTCAAAAATAAAGACACAAATTAAAAAGCATATCTTACTCTTTCTGCGCAATCACTATAGCTGCTATTCTCCAATTCATGTTCTACACCAACATCAGAGCTGTCCTCCTCCAACACGTGCCCCTGCAAACTTTCAATGGCTATCTAGTGCTCACAGATAAAAGGATATATGTTTATTTATTCAGTCAGTTGGCCAATATTTATCAAACACCTACCATGTTTCAAGCATCCTTTTAGTAATGGGGATATTATGGTAAAGCAAGATCAACATGGTCCCTGCCCCAGGGGGCTATAATCTGGGCATGATTTAGATGAGAAAACAGACAATTACAATACACTGAGATAAGTAAGTACTTGGATGGGAGAAGCCCAGGCAACACCCCAGGGCCCACAAACCCAGCCCCCATGGTCCAGATTTCTCAGCGCCAGCCACAAAGCCTCCAGTCTGCCCTCTCACTTTATCCTCCTCCTCCCACCTCCAGTTACTTAAGCACCATGTCTGAAAGAACCATGTACTTTTACTCATCCACACTTTGTCTTCCCCCAGAGCCTGGAATACTCTTTCATTCTTCCTTTCACAATTCTATTTATTCTCAAGGCCCAGCTCTTCAGCAAAACCAGTCCCAATCCTCAAGTCAGAATGAATCATCCTCTTCTTTACTTCCTCCCAGAACTTGGTCTCTATGTCAGGCATTTCATTCTGTCTCATCGTGAGCTGTTTTATTATCTGCCCACTTGACGAGGTGCTGTGTCTTGGTCATTTGTCTAGAATTGCCCATACTGAACACATTCTTAGGGACACGGTGGGTACTTGAGAAATATTGTATTAAATGGATGGACAAGACAGGGCAGACATAGGTAACAGAAGTGAAAGCCTGCTCCATGAAGCTGAGGGGGTACTAGAGTGATTGCAGGAGGTAGACTTAAGAAAACTTCATGGAGGAAGTAAATTTTAGGGAATAATGGAAATGCATAAGCAAGGAGAGAGGAGCAGGAGGGGGCATACCAAGGACCCCGGAAATGGAAAGGCCAGAAGGTTCGAACATATCCTATGTAAAGAATAGCAAAGAGGTTACCTAGAATGAAGTGTCTGAACCAGAGAGAAGGTTAAGGATGGAGGTAGGGGAGGCGGGGATAGGGGAGAGAACACAAGAGGCAGTGTTTTTTGGAAGGAAAACATAAGGAACCAATGAACAAAGGTAGGACCCCCCAAACAATGATCTTTTAGAAAAACGATGAACGTAGAAAAAGCCAACCAGGAAGATGGCAGAAGTATCTGTGTGGGGAACTATCAGGACCTGGGCTAGGGCAGTAGATGTAGAAAAGGAAAGGAAGGGAAGAAGCATAAGCCTATCCTATGGGAAAACGCACAGAAGTGTGTGTGAACGTGATGGTCAAAGAGAGCGGTGACACCAAGATTATGTCCAGGTTGCAATAAGGGAAGAAAGATGATCTTGCTAATCACCGTATTAAGTTTCAGGATCAGTACTGGGCTAGAGTGGTGTAAAACAGGAAGGGCTTCCTAGAGGAAGGCTGGAGCCACACCGAGTGAGATTCTATGGCAGCAGTTATGATACAGAACATCAAATTCAGAAAACTGTTGGAAGAAAAGGCATTAGCCGGTGACACTACAGAAATTCCCTGTGTAGCTGACATGAGACGTCCAGCCAGGGCAGGATATATTGGTGTACAACCTAGACTTCCCCAAGCTGTGCTTTCCTCACTTGTTTGCTTCTGCCAGTCTCTCTTTGCCCCCTTTCCCTTTTCTTCCTTACCATAGTAAGTCAAGGGTATTCTTTTCAAACTTCTAGCTCACGTCACCCTCTTAACTGTACACGGGTTGTGAATTGCACAACGCTAGGGGAGTCATTCACACAGACTATGAAATGAGTAGCAGCTCCAAGATTCGTGCAGTGCACAAACTGTGCAACCCTAGGTTGTGGCCCTGCTTTTCTGAGACACATAAATCAATGGATGTGGATTACCTCCAGCAGCATGCAACAAACAGAACTTACAAGGGTCCGGGAGTGAAAGGGGAAGATTAAAGGCACTAGGATCAGAGGCCATAGAAGAGATGCTATTAAATTAAGTGAAAGGGCTGGGAGCTTTCTGCATACAGGTTGTACCTGAAGGGATGGGGCAGGATGAGCCCTTAGGAAGTGAGTTTGAGAAACACCCTCTGAGGTGAAGGAAGAAAACACAGTTGTAGCTAGAAAGCCTGGTCCACCAGCAGAAGGAGCCACAGGGGTTGAGACAGCAGGAGGGGAGTGGCTATGTAAGGCCTCCACTAGGACCAACACCACCACCCCCACCCCCCCACCCCCCCACCCCCCACCCCCCGCTAAGTGGACATAGCCATTTACCCTGGGCACAGCTGGGGCCTGACTGGGGTGGACACTACCCGCTTTTCAATCTGTGAAATATTCAGATCTGCCTTCCCTGGGGCTTGGAAGAGAGCCTGTGGTCAGTTGTCAATCAGGATTCATTTTGTCCTGTTTGACACTGACCAAAGGGATCCACAAATGTCAAAGCAAATAAAGGTCAGGCCTCAGGTACCATGGCGGGCATTTAAGAAACGGATGTATTTCTGTGGCCGGTTAAGATAACCATGTGTATCTATGTGAAGATGGTGTCTGTGTATGGAGTGAGTGTGAAATGAAAAAAAAAAAAAAAAAAAAGACACGAAAGATTCCTTGGGTTGGGGGTAGGGCGCCGGGCTAAATTATCAAGTGGGCACCAAGGGTTCGGGACAAGGGGCAGAAAGGGGAGGGAAAGTAACAGGTAGAAAAAGTTGGAGAAGCAAAGGGCTCTTAAGGTCTTTGTGTGTAAAGAGGCAGCCAGGCAGTTTCAAGCAAAGCTATAAGAAAAGACTGAAGCAGAAGATCTAGCCACAACTTGAATGTGGAAAGGCTGGCACCGCGATTTTTATTGTAACGCTCTGGGGCCACCCCATGACCTTTGGAGAAGGAAGTTGGCGGATTCTTTCTTTTCCCTGGAAAGGTAACTCAGCGTGGATTCGTGTGTCTGAAGAGGGGTTCGGCCGGCGGCGGCTATGGCGGGGCATATCAAAGGCTCAGATTTCCGCTCTCCAACTGGGGACGCGGACGGGGAACCGCAGGCACCTTCCGGGGCCGGGAGTTCAAGGTGAGCCGGACTCCCCGCGGCCAACAGGTAGGGAGAGCTGGCGGGGAAGCCAGCCACGGGCCACTCCTCCAGGTACACGCGAGGGACGAGGCTCGGCCTTGCGGAGCGGCGACTTGCACACCGCGCGCGGGGCCGGGGTGGATTCGCGCCCGGCTCCGGACAGCCCCGCGGCCGCACCCGCCGGGCCGCGCCGCCCGCCCAACCCGGGCCGGGTCCCCCCCGGGGACCGCCCGGCACCCCCGGCGCCCCAGGCCGCGCGCCGCAGCCGCGCCCCGCCGATCCCCCGGCCACCCGCCGCTCCCCGCGCGCACTCACCCAGCGACAGGAGCGCCAGCAGCAGCGGCCTCGGCGCCAGGCGCCCCATGCTCGCCGGGCGGGCGCGACTCTCCCCCTCCTCCTCCTCCTCCTCCTTCCCCGCCGCCTCTCCTCCCCCTCCTCCTCCTCCTCCAGCTCCGGCTGCTCCAGAGTCAGCGCTCCTCCGCCTGGGCCGCGCGCCTGCTCGGCTCTCCGCTCGCGCCGATAAATCCCAGCGCTGGGGCGTACGTGCGCTCTCTTCCTCCCTCCTCCTTCCCTCCCTCCTGCCGGCCGGGGACCGAGATCCGGGCGCGGGAGCCTGCCCGGCGGATCCGAGTGTGCAGCCCCGACCGCTTCCCGAAAGCAAAAGGGAAGAACCGCAGCGCCCGCCCGCCCGCCCGCCCGCGCCTCCTATCCGGCGCTTTGCCAGCAACAAACACAAACTTTCCCAAGCCCCTCCCCGCTCCAGGTAACGGGGGAAGCGCCGGGCCACCAGCTTAAAGGGGAGGAGGCTTCGTATCCCACCCTGCTCTCCCCTCGGGGCCCCCACCTCACGATAAACTTTCCTCCGACCTTTAAAAGTTGGCTTACGAACGACGAGTCTGGAAATCCCATCGCTTTAGTCCTATCCCAGGACACCCCTCGTTCCACCAACTCTGGAGCCATCCACTCGGGTCGACAAAGCCCGCGGCTAACTGCCCACAGTCCCGAGCTAAGCATCTCGCCATCCAGCCGCCTGACACTAAGAATTGCTTAGACAATACTGAAAGGAAAAGACTTTCAAGGCCATGGTTTCCTGCTGCTTTATTTTACAAAGGCCGAAAGTGTTCAGGTGACTCCCCAAAGATTCCCAGCAAAGTGACAGGACCAAACCCAGATCTCGGGGGACACTTTACACCACCTTGTGTCTGGGTGGGCCTTTCCTCCCCCATTACGCACCCTCTCCCTCCCCAGGGTGGCTATGGCACTGATTAGAGCAGCTTCCCACAAATGCACTCTTTTTTTTTTTCAAGCTCCAAGTGTATTAATAGCTACAGTACTTCATATGGAATGTCCTCTTCAGGTTTTATATTTATTGTTTCAAGTGGACACAGCTGGTTGCCAGTAAAGACTGTTTTTCCTTACAATGGGGTTTTGTGCTTTTGATTTCAATACAAAAGACCCCACAGTATTGGGAAAATATTTAGTGTTCATTGTTTCAAACTTCACAAGGATGATTCAAACATACAGAGAGCTGTGCTCATGCCCACTGCCCCACCCCATTAATATATGCAAAATAAATGGGAGGGGGACACAGCTTTTACTCTGATGCATCATTATTTCCACTAACAAGGGTTTGTTATTTCCACTAACAAATATATGACATAGCCAGGCCTGAACCCTTCTGAAAGAAAATTCATTCTTGTTTCCCATCCTTTGCTTGTGCTGTTCACCCACCTTGCAATTGCCTTCCCATCCCCATCCTTGCTTAGAATGTCTCCGTAAAGTTTTGTTGTTGTTTGTTTGTTTTTTGTACCGGGGGCTGGGAGTTGAACCTGGAACCTTGTACGGGAAGCTGGTGCTCAACCACTGAGCCACATCAGCTCCCCTGAGTTGGTTTTTTTGTTTGTTTTGTTTGTTGTTTGTTTTTTTCAGGAGGCATCAGGAACCAAACCCAGGACCTCCCGTGTGGGAGGCAGGCCCTCAACCGCTTGAGCCACATCTGCTCCCCTTGGTGAAGCTGTTCAATTTAACCCAACCAACTTTGAATGCAGGTCTAATGTTAGATCTCTGAAGGTGCGGCACTACAGAGAAGGGTAAGGCCTGGCTCCTGTAGAAGCTCAGATTTCAGCTCATCCCCATTCTTTCTCTACCTTAACCACCCACGGCTGACTTACAGTCTGAACCGCACATTCAGGCCACTGATTGTGTTCATTTTAGCCTTACATAGTCCCTGTGTGCTCCTATCTCTGTCTAGTAATGGAAGGGCCTTAGAGACTGTCACATTCATTTTGTTTCCCCCAGCAGCACCTACTGATGCTTGCTAAAAATTGTTTAGCAGACAAGTGCAAGTCTGGGAACATGCCTGGCACATAGTAGGTTTTCAATAAATATTTATAGAGGGAATTGATGCTGGGCAGAGGGCTTAGACCCTGGGACTACAGGTACCTGCCCTCGAGGTACTTACAATCTATGAGTAGGAGGGAGGAAAATGTGTAAAATGAGTAAATAAGTGCTTCATGACTAGGTAGGTGTGACAGCATGTAAGAGGTACTGCGGTGACATAGCAAGGGAATGGTGAGTCCTGGGGAAGGTTGTCAGAAAAAGCTTCAAGGAGGGGATGACTTTGAAGTGTGCCCCTGGAAGATCAGATCATCTATGACTGTGAGATGTAGAGAAGAGCCTTATATCATCATCTAAGGAGATGCGGATATTTAACAGTGATAGGATTCCTTCCTCCCCCAGGTGTTATTAAATGAAGGGTGCATCTTACAATTTTGGAAATAACAGCTAGTAGTTGAAATGGTAAGAATAAGAATGTCCAGGGAAGACAGGTTGAAGGAGAAATGGAGCAGATGACCTGTTGGTGGTGGGCAGTCAACTGGGTCATGTGCATCAACTAGAAACCACTATTCTTAGAGCAGAAAATGAGTGGAAATTAATAATCCCAGACAGTTGGTCATAAGCTCCACTCCCTTTCCATGGGCCTGGCTTCTAAAGGATAAAATATGTTTCTACAGAACCCCCATCAGGCCAGCACAATTTGTTCATTCATGGCTTTGGAATCTGATGATGCTTTTATTACAAAAGATTTTTATTTGCTAGAGTGAGTAACCTGTTATACAATAAAGCTTTTGCCCTGAACCAATTGTTCTCCCTTTGGTTAATCTGTGTTGCCTGCCTGGAGCAGGAAGACTCACTCTAGCAATTCTAGCCTACACCCACCCCCAAGGAGGACCAATCCTTCTCTGGGGTTTTCTTTGCCTAATCACCAAGAAACTCTGGAGTGCTAGGTTATTGTATCTTGATTAGTGTATTGGTGTATTGATGTTTGGAGGCACTGCCCCTGGACAGACAGTGAGGGTCCTTTTGCCCCCTCCCTCCAAACAAGTTTTCCTGCTGATGTTAGGCAAAAACACCTTACTAGTTAACATTGAGAGTGAAAATGTGAAAGAGGCTCCCAGTGAATGAATTTGCTTATTGTCCTAATATTCGCCCAGGCTTGCTGTGTTAGCCCTGACACTTCCACCACCCCATACACACAAATGCCGAGACAAACTGGCTTTGACCCCTACTTCAGCAGAGTTGCAGTAGGAGTGTGTTCAATGGCAAATTTCATTCAACTCATCATGTTCATTCAAAATATTCCCTGTTTTATGGGGAGTGGATGTAGTTCGAGTGGTTGAGCGCCTGCTTCCCATGTACGAAGTCCTAGATTCAATCCCTGGTACCTCCTAGGGGGGAAAAATATGTATATATATATATTCCCTGTTTTGTTTCCAAATTCATTTCCCCTATTGAAGTTAAACAAGGGATTATTAATCAAAAAGAAATTTAAAATTTAATAATAGAATCAGAGAATGGAAATAAGAATTAAAAGGGGGATGTTGGTGGAGAGGGGAAGCCTTTATTTCCTGATGAGTGGAAGTCATTCAATAGTGGTGGGGCCCACAGGGAAATTGTGGAATGCCTGTCTGACAGGCTTCAGAAACAGCAAGGGGCTTCATCTGTTTGGAATGGGTTAAACATGGTTCTGCTCAAGGGCAGGTCTTGCTCCTTAACCTCCCAAATATCCTTCCTCCCAAGAAGACTGAAACAGGAGCTAGTGGAGAAAGCGTTCTCAGATGACTTAGAACTGCCCCTGATTCCACTTCCGCCAGCCCAGGCAGCCACCCTGTGGAGTGTTAACTCCTACTGGGGACACTGGGGTGATGGATGAAAATGGAATGAGATGGGACGTTTGCAGTAAAAGCTGTCCACAGAGCAAGGCATTTTTATTTTGTTAAGAGTATACAAGACCTTTGCCATGGAGGAGCTTATAATCTAATTTAATGTATCAAAACACCTTAAATGCAAAGGATGAGGAGAAGATTGATGTCAGCAGAGCAAAGGAAATAGGAAGGTAAGGAGATAAGAGAGGTACAAGCCATTGTGTGTAATAGTCTGCAGATAGGCGGTCATCTGGGCTGAAAATATCTCCTAAAATGAATAAAGGCAGCAGAGTGGACTGAGAAAGATAAGAGAAATAGCTGGAGGGGACTGCTGGATGTTGGAGCAGATTCTTTACCCAGGGCCAGTGGTCACACCCACAAGTGCTCCTCTGGACTGGCCTTCCCTCATCCACAGCCTTGTGCCTGGCATAGAGCTACACGTGCTAGCAGAAAGGGTCCTGGCTCCTCACACAAACAAGTGCCTGGTCTCCTCCTCCCCTTCCTCTACCATTTCCCCATCAGTCTTTCTCACCCTCCTTGAGCTCTACTTCTGGGTTCAACTGGAATGTTATCCTAAATTCTAGGCTGTGTTAGCCCTGACACTTCCACTTTTTAATTTCTCCCCACCTCTCTTTCCTTGCATTTGTTTGCAGTCGCTGCCTGCTCTTTGTGTCTGTTCATTGTGTGCTCGTCTTTCTTTATAGAAGGCACCAGAAACTGAACCCGGGACTTCCCATGTGGGAGAGAGGAACCCAATGGCTTGAGCCACCTCCGATCCTGCTTGTTGTGTCTCACATTGTGTTTCCTCCCTGTGTTTCTTTGTTGCATCATCTCGTTGCATCATCTTGTTGCATCAGCTTGCTGTGCTAGCTAACTGCGCCAGCCCATCGTGTCCGCTCACTGTCTTTTTTTTTAGAAATTTTATTTTTTTCAGTAGTAATTTTTTTGTTAAAGATATATAGATTACATAAATGTTACATAAAAAAACATAGAGGATTCCCATATGCCCCACTCCCAACCCTGCCCATATTTTCTCACATTAACAACATCCTTCATTAGTGTGGCACATTTGTTACAATTGGTGAACACACTTTGGAGCATTGCCACTAAGCATGGATTACAATTTATATTGTAGTTTACACTCTCTCCCACACAATTTTGTAAGTTATGACAAAATATATAATGGCTTGTTTCTGTAATTGCAGTGTCATTCAGGACAATTCCCAAGTCCCAAAAATACCCCCATTATACACCTGTTTTTCCCTCTCCCTCCCCTCAGAACTTCCAGTAGCCACTGACTCCACATCAGTGATGAAAGTTCTTCCATTGCTAGAATCACAAGAAGTCTATACAAGAATACCAGTAAGTCTACTCTAGTCCATAGTTCATTCCCCAATCCTGAGGATTCTGGGATACTGATGCCAACTCCATCTCTAATTGAGAGGGGCTTAGATCCCATGGGGCAGATGGATGGGACTATCTTGCTTGTAGTTGCAGGCTCTCTCTGTTCCTTGGTATGGTCGTTGTCCATCATCATCTCCTTGTTAGTTGTCCTGGGTGAGTCCAATGAACTGGAGAGTAGATGTTGCAACTCGATTGAGATTCAGGGCCCAGCTGGCACATGGACAACCCAAAGATTTAAGTATCTTGGACATTTACCTATCAACTCTAGCACTAACTATAGGTTCACATAGAAGGGGCAGAAGAGTCATGTGTAGGGAAACCACATCTGTGTCCAACTCTGTCACACTGTGGAGCATAAGTTTCCAAGTAGGGCCCACTGGCAGGGCACCAAACTCCTGAGCCATCTGCCCTGCCTATAGTGTCTGGATGTCTCTGCTATTTGAGGCAATATTTACTTTGGCAGTCAATGATATCCTGCTGAGATATGCATAAGCATAACCTCTGGAATGGCCTCCCAACTCACTTTGAAGTTTCTTGACCATTCAAGTGAAAACTCATTTGTTTTCACCCTTTCTCCCTTTTAGTCAAGGTCTTTTTCCAGTTGCATTGCTAGTTAATGCTTGGTAGTAATCCCTTAGTGCCAGGGGGGCTCATTCCAGGAAGTCATGTCCCACACTGGGGGGAAGATAATGCATTTATATGCTGAGTTAGGCTTAGAGAAAGGCCACATTTGTGCAACAAGGAGGCTTTCAGGAGGTAACTCTTAGGCACCCTATAATACTAGGCTAAGTTTCAAGCTTCCTGTCTTGCTCATCTTCTTTAGGAAGCACAGGGAACTGAACCTGGGACCTCCCATTTGGTAGGCAGGCACCCAACTGTTTGAGCCACATCTGCTTCCCTTTAAAAAAAAAAAATCAATTTTATTGATACGTATTAATAAAGTATACAATTCATCCAAAGTGTACAATCAATGGTATTTGGTATAATCACACAGTTGAGGCACTACATTTTTTAATGCATCCAGAGTAAGATTGCTAGCTAAAATACAGGACACCCATTAAATTTGACTTTCAGATAGACAATGAATAATTTGGGGGGATAAGAATGTCCCAAATATTTGGTATAAACATAATTACACCAAAAAATTACTCACTGCTTATCTGAAATTCAAAGTCAACTAGGCATCCTGTATTTTTATTTGCTAGGACCAGCAACCCTCATCCAGAGAGGGATGAGCATATCTAGAAATAGTTTCTTCTGGAAGACTCAATGATGACAACAGGGAGCTCTGAGTAGTTATCTTCAGATGATTTTGGAGGTTTTGCATTTTAAACAAGAATAGACTTGTTTTAGGGTGTTACTTTGAGACACCAGATAAAAATTGCCAAGAGCAGAATTGGCCTCGTTTGTAATAAACAGAGTTAGCTCAGTGATGAGGGGTGCACCATTAGAAGGGTGATACCACTCCTTTCTAAAAAGCATTTAGTCACAAAGTAGACTTCTACCTGCTTACTACATTAGGTGGGCCCTGGACAAGCTGACCTCTGAAGGCAGTCCTTTCCAATCTCAAGATCACATAATTTATCCAAGTCCAGACAACTCTCTTCACTAGTCCCTCTTCCCAAATTGTGTCCATGCAGCTCCTCTCTTTTCTCTAATTTGTACTCAGTGAGTGGATACCCCTTCTGGCTGGGCTGGAAATGTGCTCTGCCCGTTAGAGAACAGAGTGCTTTTATCTGCAGACAACACAGTTTTATCTGAAAACCTAGGATGACTATATCTGCTATCTACCTGCTTTACTGAAGGGAAAGACTGACAGATCAATTATTCTAAAATCAAAGTCATCAGTTTTGGTAGACATCCCCCAACTTTTAATCGCTTTGTAGCTCATCACCCCCCGCTCAGCAAGCCACTTAGTGAAGGGGTGTATTTTGCAGATTTGTATTTGTTGGAGGGTTCACAGGGAGTGGCACAGCAGGTTTTACATACCTGCTTTAATTTTTTTCCAAGCTAAAAATATTGTGCCCATGGTTTATGACACAAAGTGCATGGGGCCTTGATCACCCATTTACTTCTGAGTTAGAAAGAATTACTTTATTTTTTACTTTTTATTTTGAAATAATTTCAAACTTACAGGATAGTTGCAAAAATAAAACAAACCTCATAGAGAGAACTCTAAAAAAAAAAAAAACAAAAGTCAAATTTAGTGGGTGTCCTGTATTTTAGCTAGCAATCCTTAAGTTCGGAAACATACATAAACTATGTTCCTATACCTCTCCATCCTTCCCCCCTTTATATACTTCTTGTTACAAATCACATATTTACACATTATGAGTCTAAAACTATTGACTTATCATTACATTTTATACATGTGCCTTTTAGATCCTGTAGGAAATTAAAAGTGGAGATACAAATAAAAATATACAATAGTACTGGCATTTATATTTACCCGTGTCATTATCTTTACTGGAGATCTTTATTTATTCATGTGACTTCAGTCAATTGTCTAGTATCCTTTCACCTACAGAATTATTTCTTATAGGACAGGTTTAGTGGTGATGGAATCCCTCAGCTTTTTTTTTTTTTTTTTTTTTTTTTTAAATCTGGGGGTGCCTTAATCCCTCCCTCAGTTTTGAAAGACAGTTTTGCCAGATTCAGAATTCTTGGTTGACAATTTTTGCTATCAGCACTTTAAATGTGTCTTTCCACTGCCTTCTTGCCTCCATGATTTCCAATGAGAAGTTGGCACTTCATCTTATTGAGGCTTCCTTGCATATGTATCGTGTTGCTTCTGCCTTATGGCCTTCAGAATTCTCTCTTTATCTTTGGCATTTAACAGTTTGATTATAACATGGCATGACTTGGGTCTATTTGGATTTATCCTGTTTGAAGTTCATTGAGCATCTTGGATATGTATATTCATGTCTTTCATTAAATTTTGGGAAGTTTTCAGTCATTATTTGTATGAATATCTCTCTGCCCCTTTCTTTCTTTCTTCTCCTTCTTGGACTCTCACAAAGCATATATTGGTATGCTTGATGTTGTCCCACAGTTTCCTCATTCTGTTCACTTTTCTTCATTGTTTTCCTTTTGCTTCTCAGACTAGATGATTTCAATCATCTTCTCTTCAAGTTCACTGATTCTTTCTTCTGCCAGCTCTAATCTGCTGTTGGAACTCCTCTAGGGAACTTTAAATTTCTGTTACAGTGGTCTTCAGCTCTGTTTTGTTCCTTTTACAATTTCCATCTCTCTGTTGGTATTCTCTTTGTGTTCATCTATTGTTTTCTTGATTTCCTTTAGTTCTTTGTCCATGTTTTCCTTTAGCTCTTTATACTTAAACATTTTTTTTTTAAAGTCTTTGTCTAGAATTTCCTAGATCTGATGTTCCTCATTGATGGGTTTCTAAAGTTTTAATCTTCTCCTTTGCCAGGCCATCACCTCCTGTTTCTTTGTATGTTTTGTAATCTTTTGTTACACTCTGGGCATTTTGTATGCCAATGTTTTTAGCAGCATTATTCACAACTGCCGAAAGATGGAAACAACCCAGATGTCCATTAACTGATTAATGGATAAACAAATTGTGGTTTATACATACAATGGAATATTATTCAACTGTAAGAAGAAATGAAGATGTGAAGCATATGACAGCATGGATGAACCTTGAGGAAATCATGTTGAGTGAAGCAAGCCAGACACAAAAAGACAAATATTGTATGATTTCACCATTAGGAACTAAATATAATGAGCAAATTCATGGAGTATTAATAGCTAGACTAGAGGTAACGAGAAAATAGAATGAGAGTAGAGAATGGGGAGCTGATGCTTAATTTGTGCAGAATTTGTAATAAGGTTGATTGTAAATGTTTGGAAATAGATAGAGGTGATAGTGAGTGTCATTAACAGTGCTAATATGTGGTTGTGGTTGTGATTGATAAGAGAAATTTAGGGTTATGTATGTCACTAGAAGGAGAGCTAGAGGATGAAACATGGGACTCTATAGCATAGTGAATCCTTTTGTGAATGAGTGTGGTCAATAGTACAAATATAAGAATGTTCTTTCACAAATTCAAACAAATGTAAGTTAATATTACAAGAGGGGGGCGGCTGTGGCTCAATCAGTGGGGCTCCTGCTTGCCATATGGGAGGCCCCGGGTTTGGTTCCCGGGACCTCCTGGTGAAGGCAGGCCCGCCCGCACGGCGTGGTTAGCTGACCCAGCGAGCACAAGCAGCAAGGGGGGGATAAATGAATAAATAAATAAAATCTTCAAAAAAAAATATTACAAGATGTTAATTTAGGGTAGTATATGGGCAGAGGTTAGATTGGTTATAGAGACTGGGGAGTTGATGCTTAATTTGTACAAAATTTCTATTTAGGTTGATTGTAAAGGTTTGGAAATGGATGGTGATGATGGTAGCACATTATTGTGAGTGTAATTTACAGCACTGAATTATATATGTGAATGTGGTTAAAAGGGGGAAAAACACCTTGTGTAAACTATGGACTATAATTAAAAATACTATTTTAATATTTTTTCATCAATTGTAAAAAGGTACCATACTAATACAAAGTATCAACAATAGGAAGATAATGGGAACACTGGATTTTTTTTTTTTCATAATTTTTCTGTAAACCTACAACTTCTCTAATTAAAAATTTTAAAAATAGGATGTATTTGGGAGTGGATGTGGCTCAAACAATTGGGCACCTGCCTCCCACATGGGAGGTCCCAGGTTCAGTTCTGGGTGCCTCCTAAAGAAAACAAGCAGACACTGCAACCAGCAGACACTGCAACAAGCAGATGCCACAGACACCGCAACCAGCAAAAGCCGTAACCAGCAGGGAGTGGAAGTGGCTCAAGTGGTTGGGCACTTGCCTCCCACATGGGAGGTCACAGGTTTGGTTCCCAGTGCCTCCTAAAGAAGATGAGCAGACAGATGAGGGAGGGGGGGATAAAAAAATAGGATGTATTTCACAGGCCTATATATTGGTGTTATAAATGAGGTAATCCATGTAAATTGTTTCACACAGTGCCTAGAACATAGAATCTCTCAATAAATGCTAGCTACTACTGTTTAAAAAAAAAAAAACAATTATGAAAAAGTGCTATTAACAATTGGAACAAATGTTCCACACCAATGCAGGTGTTGGTTGTGGGATGGTGTATGGGAATCCTGTATTTTATGCATAGTTGTTCTGTAAGTGAACAAGTTCTCTAATAAAAAGATTGAAAATAAAATATGGGCATTTTGCTATCTTAATGTGTTATCACTGGAATTTAGACTGTTGTGCATCTGTTCCTTAAGCTTGTATCCAGCTAGTGCTTGTGATAGAGCTTTTCTTGAATGTCAGGAACTAACCAAAAAAATAAACAAATAAATAAATACGGGGGGTGGGAGACGACACCTTTCTCAGGCTTTGCAGATTGATTTGTAAGAGTGCTCTCTGGCAGAGTGTATCCATACAATGAGTTTGGAGGATAGCTCCAGACCAAAGCATAGGGGCCTCCCTGGTCTTTTCTGCACATCCATTTTGTCTTGGGCATGTGCCTTGTCTTGGGCATATGTGTTTGGACCTACAAATCCCCTGTTTACACAGTTCTGAATGTCCCTCTATACTAGGAAACGGTTTCCTCACAGTTCCAGGCACTGCACCGTGTGTCTTATAGCCAGCACTCCCTTGCCCTAGGCAGCCACTTGACTGCTCTCCCATAGTGTAGTCCCACTTACTATACAGGCAAGTTCTGGGACAGAGAGTCCCTTGGGCCACTGGTAGACAGACTGGGCCAGACATTCATGCTCCTAGCATGTGCAAAAGGGCCACTCTGCTCCCTCCAGTACCAGAACAAGGGATCTGCACTGGAAGCATGCCGAGCCAGTGAAGGGTAGGGAAGGAACCAGCCAGGCTGTTGCAAGATCCTATTGCTTTCATGTACCCTTTTTCTTGATTGGGTGTTTGCCTTGTTACTGCAATCTTCTGTTTTCTGGAGCTTTGAGAAAGGTGTTTCTGCCAGTTCTTGCCATTGTTCAAAGTTTCTGTAGGGGCATGGAGCCCTGAAGCTTCTCATTACACCATCTTTTTTTTAAAAAACAAAACCAAAAACAAACACCTTTATTTTTAATGAAGTTTTAGATTTCAGAAAAGTTTCATCAAAATTATAAGGGATTCCCATATACCCCACCCCTCCTCACATTTTTCCCTATTAATAACATCTTAAATTAGTGTGGCATATTTGTTACAATTGATGAACACATATTGAAGCATTGCTACTAACCATGGTCTATAGTTTACATTATGGTTTACACTTTGCACCGTACAATTTTATAGGTTTGGACAAAATGTATAATGGCCTGTATCTGTCATTGCTATATTATGCAGAACAATTCCAGTGCCCTAAAAATGCCCTAAGTTCCACCTGTTCTCCCCCCCCCACCACCACCTCAGAACCGCTGGTAACCACTATGTTTATACCAGTGTTACAAATTCTTCTGTTACTAAAATAATATATGTCTACTTTGGTCCATGGTTGCATTCCCCCTTACGTTTGTTCATTCCTCAATCTTGAGAATTTGGGGATGGTGATGCCCACTCTGCTTCAGACTAAGAGGTGACTTAGATCTTATGGGGCAGATGGAAGGATCTATTTTGCTTGCAATTGTCCATACTCTTTGTTTTTTGGGTTGGGGGTTGTCCATCATCATCATTTTGTTAGCTGTCCTGGGTGAGTCCGATGAACTGGAGAGTAGGTGTTGGCTGCAACTCTGCTGAGATTCAGAGCTCAACCAGCATATGAACAGACCGATGATTTAAGTCTCTGGGACATATATTTAATGGCTATAGTGCTAATTATAGGTTCAAATAAAAGGGGTAGAAGAGTCACGTTCACTACACCATCTTGATCCCACAATTTTTTAGAAGCATCTTGGGTCCCCTGCCCATGAAAACACTGGAGTCCCACTTCTGGGCAGGCTGTCTTAGTGTGGTTCCAGCATCTTCACTAGCGGCTAGCAGACCTGCCCCAGTTGGGCTGATTGATTGCTAAGGCAAGTGGTTTTGTGCTTAACCAGCTACCTCAAACAGGCTCTCTCCAGATGGTAATTTCAAACTTAATGCCCCTCGATATTTTTTAAAAGCTCAGTCGAGGGAAACAATATTTATGGAAGATTACCTGCAGTAAATGCAGTCGGTACCTTCCTTCAGGTACCCTAAAACCTGCCCCAAAATTATGAATTAAGTAGTCCATCAGAGATCTTGATAACTAGATATATCAAATCAGTCTCCTCATAAAGTTGCTTTTACTGAATTACATTTTGTCATGATGCCATCAGCCTGGATTGAAGGATGCCCTAAAAAACAGCTGTATTCACTTTGTCATTGTGTTTGTTGGAAGGACAGGTTTACAGATGCTCTTCATTACTTCAGGAAGCATCCTCTCCATTTAGGACCCATGAAGCACTTTTACTCTGGTCTGGGTACCATGGATGGTTGTGCTTTTCCTTAGCAACTGTTTTGTGTTTACCTACCAATTCTGTAAATATTGTAACTGGCAGTGCTTTCTTTTTCATGTGAGAGGCTGAAAAGCTTATAGTGGATTCTGTGGCCTCCCTCGAGCAAATGAATAGACTTACAGCATGAATTTTGTGCAACCTCACTTCCAGCTCCTTTGTACCTTGCCGCTGGTATTTTCCCTTTACCCCATTTTGCTTTCTTTTCATTTTCATTTCTTGTATTATGTCCACGCAGTTGCACATTTTTTCTACACTTCCCACTGTAAACTTCTAGTAGGTACACACCTCTTGCCCTTCAAGAAACATTTTATTTTATTTATTTTTTTTTTTTTAAAGATTTTATTTATTTATTCATTTATCCCCCCCCCCTTGCTGCTTGTGCTCGAACCCGGGGCCTCCCATATGGTAAACGGGAGCCCTACTGACTGAGCCACAGCCGCTTCCCTCAAGAGACATTTTAAACGCAAACTCCTCATTTGCAGATTAAATACAATGAGGTAATGATCTCAAGGAGCTCTACTTGCAGGAAAAGTTTGGAATGTGATTAGGCTGTGTCAGCTGCCCTAGAACTAGTGTGATGGGAAAGGGCACTGCCACCCACCAGTCACATGATCTCCCAAAAATGGACATAGTTTCCAAGAGCAGCAGACAGCTGCCTTCCTCCCCTACCCCTCAGAAAGTACACTGTTCATCAGTCTGCACAGGGTTAGCAAATACTAGAATTCGTTTGCTTTCTCTGAGCACACAATGGTTGGAGGGTTGGAGTGGTCTGGGAGTGCGCTGGGCAGTGTGGAAATCTGAGCTGGATGGTCATTTACCCCCAGATTCTCCACAGTCACCGAGCTCACGTCTTATAGTCCAGCCCTCATTGAATGCCTAGTGCCCTCTCATATTCTATGCTGCCTCTCACTTTTTAGCATTTGCTCCACCATCCCATCCCTCTGAAATGCCTTTCACACTGCCCCATCCATGGCTACACTCTTACTTTAGGTTCCCCTGAAAGCAAAACCTGAGTGAGACACAAACTTAGGTGTGAGTCATTTATTTGGGAAGTGTTCTGAGAGGGAATGGGGAGAGCATGTCAGGGAATGAGCAACAGCCAGGAAAGGGTGTGCTATGGAGCTGGATACCACTGTGGGCAAACTCTGTAGAATCTGCATTAGAATAGTCCCTCAGGGGACTGGAGGCTCTGGCACTTACCTCTGATTCTCCCACCTTAACAGCTGAGGCTGGCCCCCACACCTCTGCTCTGCACTTGCCCAAGCCTAGAGCCCCGGTGCAGACAAGAAGAGAATCACAGGTGTGCTTGAGGTGGGCCACTGGCAGCATGTACCGAACTGCCCACCACGGCCATGCAGAAACTCCATCCGCATCTGCAGCAGCGACCTCCACAGCCTCCCCTATTTTCCCCGTGCTGGTGCCTCACCATGACCCATGCTTTTTTTGCCTCTGTATCGAATGTGTGTGTCTCATCATTACACATCTGTCTTTTTTTTTTTTTTTTTTTTTTGAGTTTGACAAATTTATTGGTATTTTAGTAAAGACATTCATTTTAGTCATTTCTCTCTCCCATCTTGACCTTAGGTAAATATTTCATTTGGGTCAAGAAAAGAATGTATGGGAGAGGGATAGTTGTTATTTTAACATAAACAATAAAATGGATGAAAATGGAAAAGTCTGTCTATATTAAAGTAAGTTATATCCACATATCTTGATAAAATGAAATCATGTAAGAACTAATAGTTCTATATACATTTCCACTGTTTTACTTGGGGCCTATTCTGAACTTAAATGTAAGTAAACGAAGTGTTAGGAATATACAACAGCCAGGCTGCTTCTCTGGAGTTATTTATTACCTATTAAAAGAGATCAGTGAGTGGTTACCACCAATAAAGTAGTCTGAAGCTGCCTCAAAATTTAACATTGTAGGAATTTTTAAGGAAATCATTACACTGAATGTTTCGTTTATTTATGACTTTGCTTTTAAAGATGCATTTAACAGTCACATTTTAAAAAGTTCATATACAATACAAAAATACCAAAAACAAAACCAAACCCTACAATACACCGAACAAAGTATATGTGGTCAGAGATTCCATGAATATGTCTGAAAATGCATTTTCTTTCCTTCTATTTCACTAAAATGTGCTTTTGAGAGGCCACTGGTCAATACATATACCTTTTTTTTTTTTTTTTTTTTT